>CM031243.1:473304190-473904190 GCA_018340775.1 Taxus wallichiana var. yunnanensis | reverse complement strand
TGACTTGATTGACACAAAACACAACGCAACATGTTGCCACCAAGGTTACAACTAACTCTGTGAATAACTTGATACAAGGATGACCACAAAGGTAATAAAGAAATGTTCACACCCGTCAAGAATAATTCACTTTTCTTTTTGACAAGACAACATAGGAAACCACCACATAACACTCTTACGAGATAGGGAAAGCCATAATGAGAAATTATTGAAGGTTATTTATTTCGATAAGAATCTTTCAATCCTTAACTTAAGTTTTCTAGGACTCTAGATATGATTCGTACAATTCCTCTTACAACGCTAAGTTTCTTACTTTTACTCTGAAGAGAAATTTGTTTTAAGTCTTCTCTATTATGACCTTTATTTTCTTAATTCATTTATTTAGAAAAAGGGGTAATTTAATTCCACAAGGCCATCTATTCACACTTACGCTACTAGAACTTGTTCATGCCCATATGACAACATGGGTTTGCGTTCAACACACTTAAGAGAAGAAAAACAAAGCACCTTGGAAAAAGGTTAGAGGGAGAAGGTTGAGTTGAAATCATCTTTAAGACCTCATTAGTTATTACCAAGATTTAATTGAAGCTTGAGAACTTAACCAGAATTATTAAAGATTTTACTTAGGCTTTACTAAATGAGTTTTATAAAATAAAACAATTTACCTTCCAATGGCTAAGAGATAGATTGCGTGGTTTCTAAATTGTTTTCTCCTACTTATTAAATCTTATTATCTTCTAGAACTAACCATAGATTTCCCTTAAGTTCGTTTAAGAATTTCACCATAAAAGGGATAGTGTTCACTAGTGTAGCTAGGGATATCAAGTTATATAATGTTACTTAACAAAGGATAGTTTCATCTTTGATCACTTATGGAATTACATGCTCTCAAGTTGGTCACCTCTACATTAATTTATTTGCAATATAAATTTTAATTTAACTTCTATAATTATTAAACAATCCATTTTATTTTACTTATGACACATTATTACTAAGTCTTAGAAAGATTTAACTCAACATTTAATCACAGGGGTAAAGTTTAACAATACTCATTTACGAAAATGAAATAAGGTTACATCAACTCTTAGAATACCGATCAAGCGGTAAACAAATTTTCTTATATTTTCAATGATAGTCAACGATCCAAGGTTTCCAAAGTTAAGATGACAAAGTCCACAATACAATATACTAAGACATTGACCCTCTTCTAAAATTTCCACTGGACGTTATCAATAGTTGAACCATAAAAACAACGTACAAGCACCTTAATGATTATCATCTATGCAAATACAACAGCCACTTCTTTCATACTTGAGCTCGGAAAATCAACTGCGCAAAACATGTTAGCTTTTGTCAGTTCAAAAGAACTGGCATGAGCATGCATTCCCCTTTCCTAGATATCTCATCAAAATTAATTGAACGACTAGTGCATGATTTCCATTCCATGACATAAGCAAAAAGTAGTTAGTATGAATGTAAACAAAATAGATACCTAGTTAACAAAAGGCACACTGCAGGACATATGAAGGCCAAAATTGTGCATTTTCTATCCAAAGTTACTCTTACACCATACATTCTAAATTATAACAAATTTCCCACATAATACATCTTTTTATTTTCTTTAAGTAAAGATAGTGATAGCAGCTTCACATTCACAAAACTGAATAAAGGAATCGTACATCAACCATCCTATATGGAATAGCAAATTCTCCTGATAATGCAGAAATAAGGTAACTAATTTTATTATTCCAAACATCCCTACTCAGACCAAGAGTGCCACACAAGCCCACAAAAACTCATGCCACCTATGGGGGGGTGGGGTTATGGCCACTCAAGGACCCAATTCAAAGATCATGTAAAAAGGAATGCATTGCACATGCGTACACCTTAAAGAATGCAGCTGATGTTTTCTATTGTTATACCCAATATATATATTCAAGGTTAAACAACGTCCACATACGATAAGTTGAAACTTTGAAAGCACTATTAAGCCGCAAGTACCAACTCCGCACATCCCTCAACGAAAAACCCTTCATTCCCAACATAATAAATATTTCAATGTTATACACTGTTAACTTACTTGCTGAAATAACGAAGAAAGGTCTCATAAAACATTGTTGTTTTGGGGTAAATGTAATTTCCCTTTCACAGGTCCCCAAAAGCATCTCAAGCCTCGAATTAGTTCCATGTTAACCACATCCAACATATACATCATTGTTTATTACTCGGAAGGGGGTAAAACACTATTCATACACTCACTACCGTGGATGCATCCGACAAGGAAAGGATTTTCTTATAATAAAAAAAAATTTAAGTAAACTTACACAGTTGTGTCGGGCGCATAGGATATCCCATGTACAAAATGAGAGTGCCTCGAGTACTTTAAGTATTTTCTCCAAAGGTTTGAGTAAGGTTTTCCTTATAACAATCCCTCAAATTTTCCATCACAAAGAAGTCGGTGGACCTTTCATAAGACCAGTTAGGGAGATAAGTCAAATGTAGGACTAACAATGATATCCCTTGGCTAGGGTACTAAAATTTTAAGGTAAGCAAGTTAGATTTGGCCAAAAAAATGTTTGGATAAGACGTTGTCGAAAACCCACTATCTAGTCACAGCCGGTCACATCCGACGAGCATAATACATAGTTCGTTAAAGCTTCTAAAAGAATAGAAATTTATGATGTTCCAGCCTTGCAGTCGACCTCCCAGTTTGAAATTGGGATGAGATTATACCAAATTAGATTGCTTAAAAAAAATGATGAGCAAGGGTCTTTCCAGTATCATTTCCAAGTCGAATTAATTCCAGTGATAACATCAAAGGGCAAGCAATACACAACTTCTCATGAGATAAATATTTTTATTCATTTATCACCTGCTCCCCTTTATAACCATAGGGATACATAAAAGAGGTAAAATCACATTTTTTTTAAGAGGACAAAACTTAAACAAACAATAACTCATTGCCACGCTGAGGAAGGTCCAATACCAGGTCGCAAAAAATAGAACTACTCCCACAGGCATAACACAAACGTATCTAGTAAAACCCCATGCACATCTTATCAAAAAAAAAAACTACAATCTTTGCAGGGAAGGCATACAACAACCACACAACATTTCAAATGATATTTTCTCACGCAGAGCTATCCCAAAACTAACATAGCAACCATTTACAAGGAGAACAAGCAATAATCATGCAATCAATATAAAAGAAATAGCTGGAAAAGGGAAAAACGGCTCATGCCTGTTCCTCCTGATTCAACATCGCCCCTACCTCTTCCATTGCTCTAGACGTCCTCCCAAAATCCCACACCCATCTAAAACATGCCAGACTGTGGAGGAAGCCAGTGGAAGCTGGAAACATGGGAGGAGAAGAGGCATCCATCGCCCAAGTCGCAGAGGAGGAGAAAACGAAAGGAAGAGGGTTCGTTTAGCAGGAAAAAGGAAACAAAACTGAGCAGAAAGAATAAAACAACACCCAAACATGTTTCCCTCCTTCCAAGGGCCTGCAGCCCAAGAAAAACGTGCCCAACACTCCACCTATACGCATTGAAAGAATAATAAAAAGGAGACCAGGTCCTTCCACCAACCGCCAGCTAACAACCTAGTTGAGTTCAAAAATCTAGGCAAGGGAGGAAAGAGAAGAGAAAAAGATGTTTTCTTTATTTAGTTGGTTACAATGCATTAAAAGCACATGACTAAATTTTAATAACTCCACCCTCCACGTAGCCAGTCAGCACAAATAAGGCCCCCAATAACAATAAATAAAAGGATTCCCACCAGCCCACGCCAAGCATGGCATCAATGCAAAATAATTAAACAAACAGGTGGTAAACCAAACTCCACGCCAAGAAGGAGATAAAACTGACCATAACAATTTTACAAGTCTGTGGATGAGGAACGTGGCCTGAAAAGGCTTTAATAATTCAACACAAAATTTTATAATTTATTTACACAAATAAAAAAATATAACTGATACGAATTCATTTATTATCCATTTTTATTATGCTTAAAACGTCCTAACACCAATACGAACTAATCAATGGTGCCAAAACAAAAATCTCTTACTCGAGAGCTCGAGTGCAAAATGATCATTAATAATAAAGTAAAATAGTTTGTAGGTAATTACTAACAATATTGATAACAAAATAGACACTAACACAAATAATCGTCAATCCAAAATAAATTTCAATGTTATTTTTATCGTTAATATCTTTTGAGTATATTATAAATCACATTAAAAAGAACCAACAGGAAAGTTCAACAACTTTAAAAAAATTATTATTATTATTATTATTACAATAGCTTACTCCATATAATTCACATAAGCTAAAAGGTATAAGAAATTTTGTATGATTACTATTCAACCCGAGAAGATTAAATCACATACACACGAGCAAGCTAGAGGAAGTAAGAATCAAATTCTCCATTACTCACAATGATTAAAACAACATGCGAACAGGCCTAAGCGACCAAGGGAAGAAAACTAGAGGTTGACATTCAAAAGTGAACATGAAGCAAGGAATGACCATGGCACCAAGATGGGTAACCCCTTCTTCAGCATGCAGGACAGGGTTCATTCTACAACACGATCAGAGCGAAACAACCAGAAGAAATACTACAGAGACAATTACTAAAAAAATTGATGATACTCGACAATAAGGTAAAACAATAATACTATAAAATAGAGGCCAATCGATAATTAAATTAAAATAACATTGTTATCATTATATACTATAAATATATATATAATCACTATTCTCATTAATAATGACCAACGATCCAGCTTTACCATGCGACAACAAGATCCTTCTTTAAAAAAAAGGTTAACGCATAAGACGTTACACAGTCCACATACAGAGGTGTCGATAATGACTCGAGAAAGTAAGAAGGAGAGGGAAGGTGCTAAAACATCACTGAGACAAGATCTAAGACAATGGAATTACACACAGCCATTCGACGCTCAACAAAAAGGGTCATTGTGACAAGAACTCGTATAACGCTTGAGCGGGGCATTACACGGATGCACATAACTTGTGGCATTTTTATAGCATGTGGCATGTTTCTTGTGTGTTTATGTCATGTTAAACAAAAAATTTGTGAGCATTTTACGGATCGCAATATTTTACGGAGAATCATGTGTCTGCATCTCTTGAAAATCTTGATAGCATTTGGTGATATGGTTTTAATTTTGCTTGTTTTTCAAGCATATTTTGTAATATACTTAAGAATGACATGGCAGGAAAGTACCGGTTGGAAATCAACATTTTCTCTCCATATGTATATCATTGTTTGATTGTGGATGTTCAATCATCATCGTTTCTTGAAGGGAGGTACTTTATTTTCCCATCACCTTCAATGTGCAAGGAAGAAGTAGGTTGCATGGCCCAAGGAGCATTGTACCTGCACTGCAGCTGTGATTGCTTTCTATGCAGACATGTCTACTTTGAACATTTAGTGTGGCATTGACCTCAATTAAGCAGTTCTTCAAGGTCTGCATGCGGGGAGGTGGATAAAATTTGTGTTGTATCTAGCAAACAAGGGTCGTCTAGGAGTGACCTGCGAACGAAATCCAAGCGGTTGCAAGGAGGGTGGGGGTTCCAGGCATACACGAACTTATCAAAGTATTGTTTTGTTGCCTCAATAACTGTTGTGTCCTCCCAGTCCAGTTAGTCAACTTTTGGTGCATTCTCAAGCCACAATAAACCATGGACATGTGTGGAGCCTCTATGTTTCCATTCATACCTGCGAGACAAGGGAACATAAATATTAGATATGTAGTTTGGGAAAAACTTTGAAATAAGTAGATTTGATTACCTGTACCAAAGTCTATTGCTCCAAGTTCCTTTTGCAATATTTCTTCCCAAAATATTGTGAATCAGTGATGTAGGTATGTTGATACTTGATGAGGGTTAGAGACAATGTTAAGTGTTCTCCAACGTTGTGTGGCTCGAGGATCTGTTGGGCATTCACCAAACATAATATTGTGGAGATCTGGCCATTTAGTGTCTGCAACACTTAGAGTGAAGAATAAGGTTGGTGTCCCCAATTATTCCACCATATCTGAAAGCTCGCTTCTACTTTTTCCCAGAATGAACGTGTCCCTCAAAGGCTCGATCCAAAGCGCATTAAGCTATCTAGGGAGGTTGTCTTTGGGGCATTCCAATAGTTGTCTTCGCAGCTCTCTAATTGTTGGAGGGATTCCAAATTCGGTGTTCTGTTTCATAAAAACTGCTACTGTGGATTGGCTTTTGTGTCGCATTATGAGGTTTAGAAGGAAGTAACGAAATCTTGGGTGGGAACCAAAGCACCCATCATGGTAATGCATCAAATGAAGTGCATATTCATGCATTGGAACTTCTTTAATGCGGGGTTGTTGCCACATTTCTTTTTGTAATGCCCACTTCCCTACGACACTTAGTTGATTATCATTTTGAGTTATGCAGACTTTGGATATGGACATGATTTATACTTATGTTGATTAGCATGATGTTTTGTGACTAGATGCATTTGGATTATGATTGGATTTTGTTTTCAGTATGATCTACACTGACTCATGGACAGACTATTGGATTCCGATATTATTTTTATATGGATATATTGCATGTGTTCTAACATTGGATTTCTTCGCCATGTTGAATAGAATGTAGTTGTTGAATTTACATTACTATAATTTTGGATAATGATGAAATGCATAATTAAGTTGTGATTTAGACCTAGAAATAATGATTGCTTGAATTACGTATAGATGTTAATAAATTTCATGCATATGGTTATTTTGGATATTTTGACATGGTCGCAAGGCCGAAGAGGGTATTTTACATTTTGCGGGAAACACGATGATCACAACCATGAGGGGATTGGGAACCAAACACAATAGGATGTCGGGTGGTTACTGACATTTGGTCATCAAGGCAACTAGTGAATTGTATTGTGTTGCTTTTGTTTTGTTATGTTGTTAAAATTTTCATGGGGGAAAAATGTTCTAATGTGACCAAGGGGTTAATAATTTTATTTACTTGTTTTAACTTGCCTTAGTAGGTGATTTCTTTTGTGATGTATTTTTGTTAAATTACTTTTGTTAAGTATGTTTAGGTTAATTTAACATCTTGCTTTAAATTTTTAAGTTTTGGAGGAAGTCAAGTGGGTGTAATAAATTTTGATGGTTGGCTCCTTGAGCCTTGTGTTTCATCATGTTTTGAATGCTTGGTTTTGAGTGTTGACCACTCCATGTTCTTTGAATCTCGAATTTGAGATTGAGGGCAATTTTAGGGGACTTGTGAGACAAGTTAAACTTGTCCCACACTTCCCAAAACCCCTTACCAACCATATCTATGGGTTGGGAATCCAAAAAGGGGATTATTTATTGTTTTGGGAAGGGAAATATGACTTTGGAGTGCACTTTCCTCCTTTGCATTTAATTGTGCCTTAAGGCACATGGGAAGGGATGGATGTGGAAATGAGTTGTCATTCAACCCAACCACCCATTTATGGTGTTTTGGGATTTGAGTTGACTTTGGGAGGTGGTTTGAGGATGTGTGATGTGGCATCCTACATGGAGCCACATCACCCTCACTCTTCCTCTTGTCTATTTATGGAAATTTCCTCTCTTGTTGAGGGGGTTGGAGTTTTGTTTTTGTGTTGTTGAAGAGTTCTCTTTTGTTATTTTTTTTGGGAGAGAAAAGAATTGGGAGAAAGAGAAAAAGAGAGTGCTTGGACTTGCATGCTTGGATTGATTTGGGAAGGAGCTTGGACAAATTTCTTGGTTTAGGCTTCTCCAATGGAGAGGTAGGAAACCCTCTCCTTTGTTTTGCTTTCATATTATTGTTGCTTCTATGCTAAAATTGTGAAAAATGCATGTTTACTTTGGTGTATTGTGAAAATTGGATAGAATGCTTATTGTGTAGTATAGGAGAGGTCTATGGGAATACTCATGAGGGAGGAAAAAGAGTAGATTAGGATATTGTGGAGGGAGTTTGAGAGGGATGCCCATCTTGGGTAAGAATGTTTACATTCTACCTTGTCTTTGAGGGAGCCATAAGAGGAGGGAGGCATAAGAGTATGGGAGGAAAAAGGGGTACTTGAGGGAGGCATAAGAGTCATAGGGGCTTGTGTTTTATTGTGGAGGGTTTTGGATGGGCATCTCATCTCAATTGGGAGGCATAAGGAAAACATTCCCATAGTTCCTTCTCTTGTTGGCTTGGATGAAAGCCTTGTTGTGCAAAGTATTGTGTTATTTGTGTTTCCTTGTTGTTTCCTCTTTTACTTTGAATGTTGTGAAGAAATTGTATTGTGGAAGCAAGTATTGTTGCCTTGAGTTGGAGACCACCCTTCATTGTGTTGTGTTTGGGGCTCGGGGGTCAATGGAGGAGATTGCTTCTCTTCTCCATTGAGTTTTGGTTGGGAGGAGAGTGTTGCCTCTCCCCCTATCTTGGTTGTGATTGGAAATGCTTGGAACTTGGAGCATGGATGAAGAACACCTTGGAGCACAAGAACCTTGTTGTTGACAATGTAAAAACATCATGTATTTACCCACCTTGAGTGGAGGAAAAATGTAATATTGTTTGCCTACTTTAGCTTCCATTATTGCAAATTTGTTTCCACATGAAGTAGGATATGTTGTAAAAGATTTGAAGGAAAAGTTGCATTGAAATGATAGTATTTCTTGCTCTAAAATTTATTGAAAACGTTGTTGAATTCTTTGCGGAATGTTGGAAAGAAATTACAAAGAATATGCATGTTAGATCTTATTTTGTTGCTTAAAAGGAGATGTATTGGAAAGTGGAACGTTAGTGTATTTTCTCTTCTTATATTATGGAGAAAAGTCTCAAATTTTAAATGGCTTCCAATATGCAAATGAAGTAAATTGTGTCCTAATTCTATTAAGTGTATTCTCACTTATGAATTTCTTATATATCCATTTCATAATGTAAAAGGGGAATGAAACCGAATCCCTTTGAAAACCATGCCAGGTTGATTAAATTACGTAGAAGAAATTTTAATGCAAAGGCTATAAACTTATTAAGTTTAATAACCGATGTTCCCAAATACATAATAAGGAATTAATATTTTCAATACAACCCATATCTATGAAATATTACCACTAATGGACTTATTATTTTTAGATCCTACTCATAACAATATACCGTCAATATCTATTTGCAGTAACTAGGTACACAAGCTCGAACTGCAGAAAGGAATAAGCTAAATACCAAAAAAAAGGGATGTCATACGTCCATGTTACATAAAAAACAATTGATATAATGACAGGCCTCTGTATAATTAGTTGTATATTAAGACAGTAATAAAAATCACATACGCTGAAATGCTCTTGTAATTGCAAAGCAAATTACGTTTCATGAATGCTCTGATAAGATACAGACCCACTTCCATGAGACTCCCTTCCTTGAAGGCGAACCCGTTTTGAGGATGTAATCGATACCGAACTGTAACAGTATGAATTTTCTTCCACATCGAATAATTAAATTGTTGCAATGCCTACAAATATGGTTTAAACGTTTTTTTTTTGATTAGTAGACTGTGAGTGGTCTTAGCTTCACAAATATCAAGCTACATGGCAGGCCTCGCCACTGCCCAAACAAATGTAAAGTTAGTCTCAAAATCAGACCAGTCAAACACCCTTAAATCGTGCCTAAGAGAATAACTGCTAAATATAAAAATAAAAAAATGATGATACGTTCCAGTAGATACGCTTGATAGACAACTTGATACACAAAGCGCTGACTTCATCACAGCGAATATTTAAAATGTTGCAATACTTACAAATCTTGTTCAAACGTTTTTTTTACAGATTAGGACACTGCGAGTGGTCTTAGCTTCACAAATATCAAGCTGCATGGCAGGCCTCGCAACTGCCCAAACAAATGTGAAGTTAGTCTCAAACTCAAGACCAGTCAATCACCCTTTAATCGTGTCTAAGAGAATAACTGCTAATATAAACAGAAATGATGATACGTCTGAGTAGATATGCCTGACAGACAACTTGAAACACAAGGCCTGTCTCCACGTTTACACCCTGCTGCACCCAATGGAATGGAGGTAACACGCCCTTCCCACGCGCTGGAGCTCTTTCATGATCTTCACCCTCTGTCCACGCGCCAGGGACAAAGAAAAGAGAGAAACCAGTTTTCTCCACGCGCTAGGGACAAAAAAGAAAACCAGTCTTCTCGCACGCCGGGACAGTGGGAAAACGTCTGAACGACCTGCCTGTTGTGCGCCCCCTCTTTCTCTTTTCCACGTGGCCAGGGAGGCTGTACAGTGCACCCATGTGCAAAATAACGTGATTCATGTTACAGGCGGCTGGTTGAGGAAAGACTACACGCAAGTTGAAAAGAATGAAGACATTAATGGACGAGAAGGGGGTCGATGAACCACTCACCGCCCAACCGTAGCATTTAAAGCACAGTTTGAAATGCTTTCCCCCATTTGACTCTTATTCCTACCAAAATTCAAATGGTAAATGTAAGTATAGGCGGTTAGACTTATTGAGTATGAATTTTGATAATATACCTATATATGTATATCACTTAAATAAAAAAAAAAGTATCTAATTCTTTGTTAAGAGATATCCAAGAAACCAAACCACTTAGGATATAGTCAAATAAGGTTTCACTATCCCCACCGATAATGGATCTTTTATTAGAAGTGTACTTATTAGGATAACACATAATAATAACATGTCTAAAAAGAAAATTTGCACGACTAACTTCCTTAGGTCATTGGTTCATATATTTGTTATTGTGACTAGACGTTTGCTACCATCCCAATCATGTTGCACAACACCCTTACCCCAACATCTTTTTTTCTCTATAGAAATAAGATTCCCTAATGTGATTAAGTATGTCAATAAAAATTCAGAGGGTATGGGGTCTTTGGGATGAGCCTTCTTGGTACGAAAATAGTTACCATACACATGATGGTATCATCATCGTGTGCAAATTCGAGAATGGGGACAATAGGGTCATAAGATGGACTGGATATAATTAAAGAGGGATTTATTTGATATCTAACTGTTATATCATGAGACGAATACATCAAATATTGAAGTAAAT
This sequence comes from Taxus wallichiana var. yunnanensis, assembly GCA_018340775.1. Taxonomy (NCBI): domain Eukaryota; kingdom Viridiplantae; phylum Streptophyta; class Pinopsida; order Cupressales; family Taxaceae; genus Taxus; species Taxus wallichiana. Next base: position 473,893,121 of record CM031243.1, on the reverse strand, counting down.
CTCTAGCGAATGGAATTGCGACGATCATGTAGTTCTTGTGTTGCGATCGAAATACAAAATAAAAGTTTGAAGCTTATCAGTTCCCAAGACCAAGCAGGCCACAAAACTTGCGATTAAAATAAACCAAACAAGGACCACTAACTTGCTTACTCTTAAAAAAAAAAAATGTCGCATTTTCGGGACGTTTGTTTGTTCGCGGCGTCGTCATCGTCGTTGTCGTGGCGTGGCGTCGCCATCTTTTTGCGGCGCTACACTTTTCCCCGTCGAAAATAAAGTTGGGAAAGCCATTGAGAATAGGCCTTCCATCTCTGTATTGATTTATTAGGGCGAAAGCCCAAGCTCGCCATGGCATGGTAAATGGAGTGTTACCATCATGGTTGAGCAAGAACTGTTCAATTTCCTCTTCTTTTGTTCTTGTATTGTGAGTTGTTGGCATGAAAGATGATGAGTGTTCATATGTTTCATTAAAGTGGGTGGGAACACCACTACCATGAGTTGTAGAGCAAGTTTGCATTTGGGGCAGTTCCATTGTGGCTATGTTGAGAGAGGAGGAAACATTTGATGACTCGGATGGTAGTGAGGAAAGGGCGTCATTGTCGATTAAGACATCTTTGTAATAGGGATCGTGTTAGATTTTATATTGCAAGGCTGCACAAACACAAGATCTACTGACGTAGAAATCATAATTTTTTAAATTAGATCCTTCCCTTTGTATGAGAACTATGTCCAAATCTCCAAGGCGGTGGGTAGGGTCTTTGTTATTGAAGTAATGTTTTGCAGAAAGCTTATGGTGTGCCATGAGTATTTGTATTGCCCGCCACATACTTGGGTGACTTGCATGAATGGATTAACTATTTGCGTGCGATTGCTAGTTATTAAATATTTGGGATGTGTTATTGAATTAAAGATTCAAGGAGAATGAGTTTCTTAAAGATCAATAAATAATTCTATAAATATTTGTATTAATGCATTTATAAATATTTATACTAACACATCCATAATTATAAAATAAACCAGTATTTAAATTATATTTTATTTATTTATTTCAAATTAAATATATAATTCCTCGAAATATCGTTTTATTATTTTATAAAACATGTATTATTTTACTATTTAAATAATAATTGCATAATAAAAAGCGATTACATGCAACATGAATGATAAAAGTATTAACAGATGTCGAAAGGAAAGCACGAACGAGAAAAGTATTGATAGACTTTAAAATATTGTTTAGAAATTGACGGCTGACAAAATTAGGGTTCTCACTTTTCAGTGAAGGGCAGGAGAATTAGGGTTTTCATTAGGTTTTTAGTTTCTGTTTGTGGGATTTAGGGTCACAGGGAAGGAGAGAATTATGCAGGGCGGTATTAAATTTTTCAGAATGTTCTGCAGTGAAGGTGAAACTGTAATAAATGCATTCAGAAACAAGATTAACAGAGAGTTCGAGGAAGAACTTTTGAGGAACAAGCGAGTGATGCTTGCCCGCATGGAGAATGATCCCTCTGAGGACATGAAAGTTGAAGCGAAACTTGAAGCGATTAAGTCAGATTATAGGGCTCATATTCGTCGGACTGATCGATTATTCGAGATTGATGTTTTGGTTGCTTGTTCCGATGTGAGGGAGACTAAGATAATCCGAACTCTAAAACTGATGTTTTTTTTTTTTTAAATTATGTAATTCGAAATATTGTTTCAAAATATTTATGTTTGTTTGCATGTGTAGGAATCCGAACATGAACCCAACCCATAGATCTGGAAACGGCGGTCGACACCTGATTCAGGTATGTTTACACCGGTTACTTATTTCACCCTGATCTGAATTTGTATTATTAATGCTTTATTTCTCACTTTTTCCTCTATTGGAAAATCTGTCTAGCTACCCATGTTGTAAATTTAGAGAGTGACAATATCTATAAGTTTAGCAAAATCTTTCCAATTGTTTAGATAGTGTTCCATTATAGAATTTATTTTCAGAGAATGGTGGAAGCAATGAGAGACTTTGTTGTATTGCACGCTATTTCTATTTCTTTTTCTTGGGTGTACGTAAATATGATTAAATTAACACTATAATTTTGATGTGCAGAGTGAACATGATGATTCTGTTGGGATTTGATAGTGGGCTTTGATAGGATTGCTGATTTTATTTTACAATTTGATGAGATTGCTGATTTTGTTTTACAAAACTTGAGGAAGTTTTCATACATTTATACAATATAACAATTTGATGTTGGAAATTTTCATATGTAGATATAATCAAAACCGTGGCTTCCATTTGGTGTCATAAATCTCCCCTCAGCTAAGAAGAAATTGATATATAATGGTAGTCATTCTATCAAACCTTATTTCCTTAAAGGACATAGATCATTTGAAAATTGTTGGTCTTATAAAAGGATTTTGCTAGATAATGCCTTTAATTGCTTTAAGATTTACCAAATTTATTTTTGCTACCAACATCATTGGTAGAATATGAATTTACAGAATTTGAATTATTTACAAAAGTTTTAGCTTGAGAATGATTTGATTGCGATCTGCGATTAGTTAAGTTTTGCTTTTAAAATTACTTTGTTAGCGATCTCCTCATACATGTATCAAACGATGTTGCGGGATAAAACAATGTTGGTTACAATAAATTATCTCCCATCCTCATCAAGTTATTATTTGAGAGTTCCTATAGTAAATGAATTGGTTTCTTCATATAACCTCAATTATATTTTTATGAACTATATACATGAAAGTGCTTCAAAACAATTGCGGGGTAAAAATAAACATTACAATTAATAAATACGAAAAGCTATATATACATACATATATATACCAAACAATGTAATAAAATAGGAGATTTGGCCATGAGCAAATACTACATTGTAATAATCTTTGTTTAAGGCTTGGGTTGATCCCGAATGCTCCAAATGAAATATTCATTGCTTACGGGTCTCTCTCGAACTGCAATCGAAACGAAAAAAAAAAAGGAAAAACAAAGGAAGAAGAAATGAGATGATGCGTGTAAGGGGGAAGACAAAATAATCTCTCTTAAAAAAATTAAGGCTTACGAGAGGACCTATTATCATCTACGGCGCTTCTATTATTCTATGGTCCCAATAGAAAAATCAAAATAGACGTAAGTAGTATTTTCTTCGTAAATTTATTTATTTAGTGGCCTTTAGGTAACATATTACTTTTAGTTATCTCTATCCTCGTTAGACTTTTAATTACACACGAGTTGGCCTAGTACACACGAGTTGGCCTAATGGTGAGGAACATGTGCTCTTGAAATAGAGGTCACAAGTTCAAATCTTGCGGGGGTAGGGTATATGCGCCTCGTTTGTAGCAAAGTTAGTTGCCTCTCGCATGTGAGTACGAGGTAGTCCCATATACTATAAGCCGCTTGTAGACCCAAAACAAGCTGCCCCGACATCGTGGTGAAAAAAACCTATTATTATTATTATTATAGTATGGAATTTGAGTGTACTCAAATGATACATTAATTTTAAAGAAATTAGGGACTTTTTTTTAAAAAAGAAAAAGTTTAAACTAATATTATTATTAAATGTGGGAGCGGGCTAAAACTATAATTTTATTAGGAATATTAGGGTTATTATTATTATTATTAACTTGGGTTTGTTAAGGGGTTTTATACTTGTAGCATGTTATTTGACACACTCTCTAGTGATAAAGTTGAATATTTGAGTTAGAATCCAAATAACTTTTCATTAGTAAATTTTATTAGGTTTAGAACCTAAGAAATCAATAAAAGTACCGGGGAAAGAATATTTCCTTTACATTATCTAAAATATTTTCCTTTGGTTGTATAATGAATAATTCTTAATGGGAAACACCATTATTTCTTCAAATTAGCTCTGATGGTCCCTCTTCAATATAGAAATTTAAATTTATGATGTCAATTGTGTAGACTCAAGTTCACTACAAGGATAGAAGCTGTTCCTTTTCGAAGAATATGTTAGCCTTTAAATATTTGGTGATTGACTTGACACAACAATCTTATTTAATGAAAAAAACTTTGGAAGATGTTAAACCCAAATTAGTCAAAATATCAATCATTCCTTGGTTTTCTATCACCATCTATCATATTATAGTGTTTATCATCACCTCTAACTTTTAAGAGATATATAATAAATAAATAAATAACCTCATAGTTAGTTGAACTTTGGGTTAATAGGTTTGATAATTTTGGGTAGCACAATTATGGGCATGATGTAGCACACCAAAAATACCAACACAAGGACAACACGGTGAAATACGGGATAACTTTTTTTGACTTGCTTTGACTCAACACGACACAACATGTCGTCACAAGGTTACAACCAACACCAGGAACCACTTGTTACGGGGGAGACCACAAGGTCAACACGAGAACGTTCACACCTATCAAGGACAATGTACTCTTCTTTTGACAAGACAACATGGAAGTCCAATCCACATGACACACTTACAGCTAGGGCAAGCCACAGTAAGAAATGATTGGAGGTTATTTATTTTGATAAGACACCCTTTAGCTCATGACTTAAGTTTTGGAGGATTCATATATGATTCGCACAAATTCACCTTACCAGTGAGTTAATTTCTTATACACTGTAGAGAAGTTCACTTAAAATCTTCACTTTACGACAATAGAATTGTTTAGTTCCATTAACTTAATAAAGGGAATAATTAAATTCCACAAGGCTATCTATCCATACTTACACTACTAGAACTTGTTCATTACCTTCTTCTGACAAGAATTCGTGTTCAACAAAATCAAGAGGAACTTACAAAGTATCCTGGGAAAGAGTTAAGGTCGAGTTAAATTCCTCTTTAAGATGTCATTAGTTATTACCAAGGTTTAATTGGAGCTTGGGGTTTTATACGTAATTATTAACGCTTTTACTTAGGCTTAACTGAAAGAGTTTATCAAAAGGAAACTACTTACTTTCAAATAGGCTGAAAGATAATTGTGTGGTTTCTAAATTTCCTTCTCTTACTTGTTAAATCTTATTAGAAACTAACTATTGTTTCCTTTAGCTTGTTTTAGGCGTTCTCCAAAAAGAGTAGTGTTCACTAGTTTAGCTAGGGATATCAATTTATAAAGATTTACTTTACAAGGATAGTTTCACCTTTGAGTACTTCAGGAATCTCTTGTTCTCAAGTAAGTCATCTCTATATTATTTTACCTGAATACACATATTTTGGTTAACTTCTATAAGGGTTAACCATTCCATTTAATTTTACTTATATCACATCATTACAAGGTGTCAGAGAGTTTTGACTTAACACTTTATTCTCAAAAAAAAAAAAAAAAAAACAAGGTATTACAATATTTATGCCAAGGTAAGGATTGAATATCATTCCTCACCCAAGATAAGTTACTAGTCTAACAACAAAAGGGAAAGAACACTTCACTACGTAGTTTTCTAAACATACCAAGGCAAGAGATCTTCTAAACTCCTTGCAAGCAAAGTTACAAAATTTACAACGCATTGAACTTTCTACAAAGAACTTCATAATTTGAACTGATGAAACTTTTACACTCTTTTCCTTTAATCTACTCGCATAATCCATCTGCACAAATATTTACTAGAGTCAGTTCGCTAGAACTGAGCATGATAAGATATAAACCTCACCTAATAATTTATGCCATCTAGTATTTAAATAAATGAAAGTTTGCAATACTCCTTATCAAATAAATTTCTAACATACATTTAAAACTTAACTGCACATCTCATGATAATACATTTCCTACTCATTAATGTTCACTTCCTTAAGATTTGCTTACCTAAGACACAATTCCAAGTGACTAGATATACAATCTTAACCATGCAATCAATCATACTCAAATTACAGTAATAATAATGACGCTCACCTAATACCCTCGACCTACTTCGCATATTTAAGTACCCAACAATATTATCTTTCAATTAAATAAAAGCACCAACGACATTAAGCTTATATAATAAATACAAGTACCAATTTTATATTATTCATCGATATTACCCAAGTATCAAACCTTCATAGAAACTCAGTGATATGAAGTATAATTTGGATATTTATTTCACAATTTTAAGGATATACTTATGTTAACAAAGATTCCACCAATCCACAAGTTCGTATAATATTTAGGTATCCTTTTGGTTGCTTATTCCATGTCTCTATATATTTCTTTTAGTACAAGGGTCCAACTCATTGGAATGAGCTACGATTAACGACATTGTCATGTTTTGCTAATATGTCCAAGATACATTTGACTAACTAAGATAAGTAAGCGCAGTCCAAGCCACTATAAATACAAGTACCAACATTATCTCAACTCCCAGTTGAGATGCAAGTATCAAATTTTAGCTAACATAATAATCATCGTAAATACCAGAAAATATTCCATTCGTTAACCAAGTATTGAAATAACATATTTATCCTTACTGGCATACATGGTATGCACAGTCCCATTATGGTAGCTGTTACCTTTACTTGAGGCTGTGCATGAATCCATTTTAGGGTAATTATCTTAACTTCCCTATTCATCTGTTTTTCTACCAAACGTCTATCGACAAGCTTCAAGGTCAAGTATAAGATAAATTTATAATTTCATATTTCAGGCATTGCCTGAATTCATATGCAAGAGGGCATCACATATCAATCAAACTTGAGGAATGTCGATGTATCCGATATTACTTTAACCGATTCAAGGATCCAAGTAGTGTCTCAAAAATTAAGCCAAATAATTATCCACAGAGGATAATGACTTGCGTGCATAACATATTCGTAGAGGTCATAGAAAACCCATTAACGCATGCTTCAGGAGGGTTCCAATCTAATAATAAGCTCATAGTAATAGTAATAGTAGAGGTCCTGGTGAGGGGTTTTCAATAATCCCCAAGGTAAATGATAATCAAAAGACTCAGATGGAGCTATCTAGAAGACCAATTAAACTAGTATGACTCTTCCCAAATGGAAGCCCCAATCCTAGTGGTAGTTTAAATTATTATAAAACCACGGTAAAATCCAAATACAGTCATATCGGAAATTCCCTTTTTCAAGCCATGTTCTACATAATATAAACAATACAAGAAAAATTATAAACCTCATTCACGCTCCATACTATTTTCTACAGAAACCATCATTCAAAGGAATAATCAGGGCAAAAGAGAAACCAACATTATAAAATCAGTAGGCAAGAATCGATGTAGAGATTTCTTCTACTTCAAACAGTAAATAAAATAAATTGTAAAGGGGGAGAGATCAGCTCATGCAATTATGATTAAAAGTCATTTGGAAAGCTCGTCCTTTTTTTTTTTTTTGAGCATCTCTTTCAAGAAGGATTCAATATGTGTAAATACATGTTATATGATATCCGAGTCAAACACTATCTATTTAGTAAAATAAAAACACATCCACATTCCAAAAGAAACCCACATCTATAGCATTCGAACAAAGTTGCAGATATTGATTTATCTAAATGCTAAAAGAAATAAATCATTAAGAGAGAGGGTTAGGGCTTATCATGCCTGTTTTAAACGCTATATCTCATGGCCACGCATGAGTAGACCCCTTCTCCCAGCAGTCCCAAAATTATTTCTCCACCAAACGCACGCTTCTCACCCACACGGTGTCCCAATACCATGCAAGAGGAACAATAACCATTCCGGTAAACTTTGCACACATATTACGTGCTATATTCCAGTTTATTTTCTCATAAGGCATTGTATAGAGCTTCTTTCTTAAACACATAACAGTCTCAGTTATAGGTCCCACAAATCTCCGCCCATAAAAATATGACATTGGCAAATAAACCATTCGACAGTGACACCACATCCTCCCTGGATGGATGGGAAGAAAATATGGAAGAAGCCAAATCTCTGGAGGCAATGGATTGTTTCCAGACCAATCAAATACTCCAAGCACCGAAAGCCACATTTTTCCCCATGAAGGTATAGCAGTAGCACTGCCATGGTCCAAAATCCATACACGACCTTTTTCCATTGTTTCTTTATCTCCTCCATCAGACCCTTGGCCAAGAAGTCTCAAAGTTACATAGTTTAGTACTGTCCCAAACATTGTGCTGTGACCTTCAATGTGCAACCCCCATCCACCGTCTTCATTATGCCTAATGATTGTACAAGTAACGACACATTTCTTTTTGATGCGCTTACGTTAAAACAGCATTTAGTGCTCCTGTTACATACAAGGCAATAACCAAACCGGGCATAAGGAACATAGGGCCACCATAAAATGCAGATTTGATGACAACCCAAAAGACAAGAAAGATAGCAGAGCTCTTGGCTCTGAAAGGCATCTACCGTATTGATGGATAAACCTTTTTCCTTCAGCAGATTTGAGGGCAGCATCAAACACTCGGTGCAAACATTTCAACTGTAGCTTGAAAAGTGTGATAATTCCAATAGAAACCTTTATGCCTGCCAACTTAGTGACTCGTTGAAGAAACTCATATAATAGCAAGCAAATTGTTTTTCATGAATATTCTGATATGAAACAGATCGGCCTCTATGAGGCTCTCTTCCACGAGTTACATCGTAAACAAGTAAGAAAGCAATAGAGAATCTTAGAAATAAATTTCATCAGTGCATTGTTGTAACACCCTCACACATCACGAATCGGTTTGGATGAAACAAACTCAATGCAAGCTCGGATCGAGAAATATCCTGCTACCTTCATCTCCCAAGAGACATTTTCTCCAACATTGCATAGATCTCCTGTGTGCCCGTGGGTGTGATCAGTCACCTTGAAGGAGAATCCCGAATTTGAGGGTGTAATCGATGCTGAACAGATAACAACAAAGTTGGGCCACCTGCTTGTTGGAGCGCTCAAACAGGCTTCTACTACTGCAACATGTCTGCTGCCTAGCTAATTATTGTTGCAGGCAGTTGCTGTGGATCCCCCAACAAGAACACACCATACAACACCCAATGAACGTGGAGGTAACACGTCTACTTCCCCAGCTGCGGCTTCATCTATAACCACCATATCTAACCCATGGCTAGGCGCTGGAAAACTTCCGGTTAGTATTAGAAATAGTGGTGCATGCAAACTCAGCCTCACTTGCAAAACTTGCCTCAAGATTTGGTCGAGCTTCTTCCATGTTAGACTCACCACCTGGACAGAAGCGACTCTCCAAAATGAAAGGCAAGGTAGCTCAAACAAAACTTTATCTCGTTCTTCTATTACAGCTGCAAGATTTTGCAACAGCAGATCACGACTGTGGTCGCGTGCAGCCAGAAATAGCAGGATCAACACCAATGGCTCCCTGGGCTCGCCCTGCAGCAGCTGCCGCACTTACTCTCCCTGGAGGCCACTGATTTTCTGAGATAAGTTTACTTCTCTACCCTGTAGAACTCGAATCTCAGGATGCATTCTAAACTGAACCGAAGCAACATAGTTGAACAGTACTGCACAGCATGACACGATTTTCGAGACCCACACCCACCTGCGCATTGAAGGAGGATCCCAAAAGAGATTTTGGCGAAGAAAATGGGACTCCACCCACTCCCGTCTCCCTCACGCAAGGACAGACGTGACAGTCATGCAGACGGCAGGTAGGGTGGTTGGCAGGAGGCCACGGTGGCAGAGGAGGCAGGTGGGAAGAAAGGATCCGATGCCCAGCTGGGCATTACATTCTCCTCCCCTTAAGAAAGCATCATCCTCGATGCGACATTACACAGAGGAAAGGAAATGGTACGCAACAAGGGATAGATAAAGAAGAAGGCACACCCTATGGTTTAAAATTTTAGTTGATTAAAGCACGGCCATAGGGTAGCCTTAGGAACATTTGGTAGAATTTTTAACTTTCAATGTTCTGTGAAGATTGGCAGTTCTTTCTTGTTCATTATTTTCATTAGTCTCTTTCTGTTAACATTATTCTTAGTTTAATTCCTTTTAAAATTTCATCATTGAAGAGTTTTGGTTTATTCTTTATTGTGGGTGCCCAACATGAACTGCTAACACAACACCCTATCAGGTTCACAAGACCCTACAGATTCACAAGCACACAAGTATATACTTCAAGATTGTATTACACCACAAAAGGTTACACAATTACGGAATAGAATAGGCACACTCCACATAACATAGTACTCGTCACACATCAATGACTGATATACCAAAATACTTAACCAAAACAGTACTACAATCCACTAGACATTTCCTCAATTTGCATCGATGAAAAACTCACATAACACCAAACAAATGCTACAGGTACATAGTGTCCACAAGGGGATCAATGACATGTCCACAACATCACAACACATATCCATCTGACATGAGTAACACATACATCAAAAGACCACTACCAAAACATCACAATAACTCAACATATATCCCGAAACATCAACATACAGACAAATATCATAAGCCTCCCTCAAACTCTTATGCCTCCCTCAAGTCTCTTATGCCTCCCTCAAACTCTTATGCCTCCCTCAAGTCTCTTATGCCTCCCTCAAGTCTCTTATGCCTCCCTCAAACTCTTATGCCTCCCTCAAGTCTCTTATGCCTCCCTCAAGTCTCTTATGCCTCCCTCAAACTCTTATGCCTCCCTCAAACTCTTATGCCTACCTAAAGTCTCTTATGCCTCCCTCAAGGAGGCCGGTTGTCCCTATGGTCCAAGACACATAGAGTTCGAACACTCCTAACCCAAGTGACATAATAACGCGTGGTTCAACAACCCACTAGTTATATGTACCCCTTGGGGCGTACCCCCATCTGAACGAAGCGGGTCCATAGGTCCAACCAATCCATGGTGCATCCCATGACCCTATTCCACACATCACGACATTAGAACCAACACAACAATCCAATCAAAGTGCCAAGTGGCAAAGTACAAGCCTTGGGCAAGGCGGTAAAAATTCCAAATTTAAAAGAAGACCCCAATTCAAGCTAAAATAAATGGCCAAATAGCCAAAGTTAGTATCAAAATCCCCATGTTAGTGCCACAAACCAAGGAAATGCCCAAAATTGTAAAGCATTGCAATCAAGAAAAGATGCTGGTCCTTGCAAAATAAAGTAAAAGCTCAATTTACGAATAAAATCAACTTATAATAATGTCACATTACGATAACTGTGTGGCCTTATCTAGCCACCAAGGGGGTACTCAATGAGTTGCTAGCACTCGGAACATCGAGCCTCAGCTTGTAAAATACATATCAATAATACAACTGTCATCACCTCCATCTGAATCATCCCGCCACCCTTCGACAAGGCTAAACATAGTCATAGATACACTAAGGTTGCATACATACAACCACATAGGGAGAGAGGAAAGAATCACATGTTATCTACTAAACCGAGTTTTAGCTCGAGTTATTGACCCATGGTACACCATTCCTCACTCTCAACATACACTTCTACCGATTTCCCTCAGGATCGGTTAGTGTAAGGTTCACAACATAACATACAACAACATTACTAACATAACAGTGGCACACACGTAACTACCATAACGTCTCACGTATGGTATGCATACAGGGTAGATCACAATCATACATCCACAGGGCGTAATACATCACTTTACCACATTCTGCACCCAAAGCGCAATCACCATACGATAGGGTTCATACACTCACCGTATGACCCAAAATCACAACATGAAGCATTACCTATTTGCACAGTCATACATACGATGAACATAATACATCACAACATAACATCCATTGCTACATAACAAGGTGATGCACACATCTCATCAAAAGAAGATAAAAACATCATGATACAACTCATTTCTTTTAACATCAATCTAGTCATACAACACATTGATACACTTACATATCACAATATGTCACAATGTTCCAACACTATGTCATCCACATTATAATTCTTTTCACACGCCACAAACAATAATTCACACGTGAACTCTTCATAGAATCCACAAGAAGGAGAGAGAATACTCCCATCCCCAACATATCAACATGATCACAAACACGCACAAGGTGACATACCCATAATGTGCGTTCACAATATCACAATTACGACAATAATCACATCACGTTTAAAGCACATTACTCTTCCAATATCTACCACCATCATGCAACATCATCATCATCATGCAGTATCATCATGTAACACCACCACCACCATGTAACATCATCATATAACACCAATCCGGCCCATAGGTTCGAGAGCATGAACCTACGCTCTGATACCAAATGTAACACAACAAAAATACCAACACAAGGACAACACAGTGAAATACAGGATAACTTTTTTTTTGACTTGCTTTGACTCAACACGACACAACATGTCGTCACAAGGTTACAACCAACACCAGGAACCACTTGTTACGGGGGAGACCACAAGGTCAGCACGAGAACGTTCACACCTATCAAGGACAATGTACTCTTCTTTTGACAAGACAACATGGAAGTCCAATCCACATGACACACTTACAGCTAGGGCAAGCCACAGTAAGAAATGATTGGAGGTTATTTATTTTGATAAGACACCCTTTAGCTCATGACTTAAGTTTTCAGAAGGATTCAATATATGATTCGCACAAATTCACCTTACCAACTGAGTTAATTTCTTATACACTGTAGAGAAGTTCACTTAAAATCTTCACTTTACGACAATAGAATTGTTTAGTTCCATTAACTTAATAAAGGGAATAATTAAATTCCACAAGGCTATCTGTCCATACTTACGCTACTAGAACTTGTTCATTACCTTGCTACAACAAGAATTCGTGTTCAACAAAATCAAGAGGAACTTACAAAGTATCCTGGGAAAGAGTTAAGGTCGAGTTAAATTCCTCTTTAAGATGTCATTAGTTATTACCAAGGTTTAATTGGAGCTTGGGGTTTTATACGTAATTATTAACGCTTTTACTTAGGCTTAACTGAAAGAGTTTATCAAAAGGAAACTACTTACTTTCAAATAGGCTGAAAGATAATTGTGTGGTTTCTAAATTTCCTTCTCTTACTTGTTAAATCTTATTAGAAACTAACTATTGTTTCCTTTAGCTTGTTTTAGGCGTTCTCCAAAAAGAGTAGTGTTCACTAGTTTAGCTAGGGATATCAATTTATAAAGATTTACTTTACAAGGATAGTTTCACCTTTGAGTACTTCAGGAATCTCTTGTTCTCAAGTAAGTCATCTCTATATTATTTTACCTGAATACACATATTTTGGTTAACTTCTATAAGGGTTAACCATTCCATTTAATTTTACTTATATCACATCATTACAAGGTGTCAGAGAGTTTTGACTTAACACTTTATTCTCAAAAAAAAAAACAAGGTATTACAATATTTATGCCAAGGTAAGGATTGAATATCATTCCTCACCCAAGATAAGTTACTAGTCTAACAACAAAAGGGAAAGAACACTTCACTACGTAGTTTTCTGAACATACCAAGGCAAGAGATCTTCTAAACTCCTTGCAAGCAAAGTTACAAAATTTACAACGCATTGAACTTTCTACAAAGAACTTCATAATTTGAGCTGATGAAACTTTTACACTCTTTTCCTTTAATCTACTCGCATAATCCATCTGCACAAATATTTACTAGAGTCAGTTCGCTAGAACTGAGCATGATAAGATATAAACCTCACCTAATAATTTATGCCATCTAGTATTTAAATAAATGAAAGTTTGCAATACTCCTTATCAAATAAATTTCTAACATACATTTAAAACTTAACTGTACATCTCATGATAATACATTTCCTATTCATAAATGTTCACTTCCTTAAGATTTGCTTACCTAAGACACAATTCCAAGTGACTAGATATACAATCTTAACCATGCAATCAATCATACTCAAATTGCAGTAATAATAATGACGCTCACCTAATACCCTCGACCTACTTCGCATATTTAAGTACCCAACAATATTATCTTTCAATTAAATAAAAGCACCAATGACATTAAGCTTATATAATAAATACAAGTACCAATTTTATATTATTCATCGATATTACCCAAGTATCAAACCTTCATAGAAACTCAGTGATATGAAGTATAATTTGGATATTTATTTCACAATTTTAAGGATATACTTATGTTAACAAAGATTCCACCAATCCACAAGTTCGTATAATATTTAGGTATCCTTTTGGTTGCTTATTCCATGTCTCTATATATTTCTTTTAGTACAAGGGTCCAACTCATTGGAATGAGCTACGATTAACGACATTGTCATGTTTTGCTAATATGTCCAAGATACATTTGACTAACTAAGATAAGTAAGCGCAGTCCAAGCCACTATAAATACAAGTACCAACATTATCTCAACTCCCAGTTGAGATGCAAGTATCAAATTTTAGCTAACATAATAATCATCGTAAATACCAGAAAATATTCCATTCGTTAACCAAGTATTGAAATAACATATTTATCCTTACTGGCATACATGGTATGCACAGTCCCATTATGGTAGCTATTACCTTTACTTGAGGTTGTGCATGAATCCATTTTAGGGTAATTATCTTAACTTCCCTATTCATCTATTTTTCTACCAAACGTCTATCGAAAAGCTTCAAGGTCAAGTATAAGATAAATTTATAATTTCATATTTCGAGGCATTGCACGAATTCATATGCTGAGGGCATCACATATCAATCAAACTTGAGGAATGTCGATGTATCCAATATTACTTTAACCGATTCAAGGATCCAAGTAGTGTCTCAAAAATTAAGCCAAATAATTATCCACAGAGGATAATGACTTGCGTGCATAACATATTCATAGAGGTCATAGAAAACCCATTAACGCATGCTTCGGGGGGTTCCATCTAATAATAAGCTCATAGTAATAGTAATAGTAGAGGTCCTGGTGAGGGGTTTTCAATAATCCCCAAGGTAAATGATAATCAAAAGACTCAGATGGAGCTATCTAGAAGACCAATTAAACTAGTATGACTCTTCCCAAATGGAAGCCCCAATCCTAGTGGTAGTTTAAATTATTATAAAACCACGGTAAAATCCAAATACAGTCATATCGGAAATTCCCTTTTTCAAGCCATGTTCTACATAATATAAACAATACAAGAAAAATTATAAACCTCATTCACGCTCCATACTATTTTCTACAGAAACCATCATTCAAAGGAATAATCAGGGCAAAAGAGAAACCAACATTATAAAATCAGTAGGCAAGAATCGATGTAGAGATTTCTTCTACTTCAAACAGTAAATAAAATAAATTGTAAAAGGGGGAGAGGTCAGCTCATGCAGTTATGATTAAAAGTCATTTGGAAAGCTCGTCCTTTTTTTTTTTTTTGAGCATCTCTTTCAAGAAGGATTCAATATGTGTAAATACATGTTATATGATATCCAGAGTCCAAACGCTATCTATTTAGTAAAATAAAAACACATCCACATTCCAAAAGAAACCCACATCTACAGCATTCGAACAAAGTTGCAGATATTGATTTATCTAAATGCTAAAAGAAATAAATCATTAAGAGAGAGGGTTAGGGCTTATCATGCCTGTTTTAAATGCTATATCTCATGGCCATGCACGAGCAGACCCCTTCTCCCAGCAGTCCCAAAATTATTTCTCCACCAAACGCACGCTTCTCACCCACACGGTGTCCCAATACCATGCAAGAGGAACAATAACCATTCCGGTAAACTTTGCACACATATTACGTGCTATATTCCAGTTTATTTTCTCATAAGGCATTGTATAGAGCTTCTTTCTTAAACACATAACAGTCTCAGTTATAGGTCCCACAAATCTCCGCCCATAAAAATATGACATTGGCAAATAAACCATTCGACAGTGACACCACATCCTCCCTGGATGGATGGGAAGAAAATATGGAAGAAGCCAAATCTCTGGAGGCAATGGATTGTTTCCAGACCAATCAAATACTCCAAGCACCGAAAGCCACATTTTTCCCCATGAAGGTATAGCAGTAGCACTGCCATGGTCCAAAATCCATACACGACCTTTTTCCATTGTTTCTTTATCTCCTCCATCAGACCCTTGGCCAAGAAGTCTCAAAGTTACATAGTTTAGTACTGTCCCAAACATTGTGCTGTGACCTTCATATGCAACCCCATCCACCATCTTCATTATGCCTAATGATTGTACAAGTAACGACACATTTCTTTTTGATGCGCTTCCGTTAAAACAACATTTAGTGCTCCTGTTACATACAAGGCAATAACCAAACCGGGCATAAGGAACATAGGGCCACCATAAAATGCAGATTTGATGACAACCCAAAAGACAAGAAAGATAGCAGAGCTCTTGGCTCTGAAAGGCATCTACCGTATTGATGGATAAACCTTTTTCCTTCAGCAGATTTGAGGGCAGCATCAAACACTCGGTGCAAACATTTCAGCTGTAGCTTGAAAAGTGTGATAATTCCAACAGAAACCTTTATGCCTGCCAACTTAGTGACTCGTTGAAGAAACTCATATAATAGCAAGCAAATTGTTTTTCATGAATATTCTGATATGAAACAGATCGGCCTCTATGAGGCTCTCTTCCACGAGTTACATCGTAAACAAGTAAGAAAGCAATAGAGAATCTTAGAAATAAATTTCATCAGGTCTGTTGGTAACACCCTCACTGTCACGAATCGGTTTTGGATGAACAAACTCAATGCAAGCTCTGGATCTGAGAAATATCCTGCTACCTTCATCTCCCAAGACATTTTCTCCAACATTGCATAGATCTCCTGTGCCCGTGGGTGTGATCTGTCACCTTGAAGGAGAATCCCAAATTTGAGGGTGTAATCGATGCTGAACAGATAACAACAAAGTTGGGCCACCTGCTTGTTGGAGTGCTCAAACAGGCTTCTACTACTGCAACATGTCTGCTGCCTAGCTAATTATTGTTGCAGGTAGTTGCTGTGGATCCCCCAACAAGAACACACCATACAACACCCAATGAACGTGGAGGTAACACGTCTACTTCCCCAGCTGCGGCTTCATCTATAACCACCATATCTAACCCATGGCTAGGCGCTGGAAAACTTCCGGTCAGTATTAGAAATAGTGGTGCACGCAAACTCAGCCTCACTTGCAAAACTTGCCTCAAGATTTGGTCGAGCTTCTTCCATGTTAGACTCACCACCTGGACAGAAGCGACTCTCCAAAATGAAAGGCAAGGTAGCTCAAACAAAACTTTATCTCGTTCTTCTATTACAGCTGCAAGATTTTGCAATGCGAGATCACGGCGTGTGTCGCGTGCGCGGCGCCAAAATAGCAGGATCAACACCAATGGCTCCCTGGGCTCACCCTGCAGCAGCTGCCGCACTTACTCTCCCTGGAGGCCACTGATTTTCTGAGATAAGTTTACTTCTCTACCCTATAGAACTCGAATCTCAGGATGCATTCTAAACTGAACCGAAGCAACATAGTTGAATAGCCTGCCTGTACAGCATGATTTTCGAGACCCACACCCACCTGCGCATTGAAGGAGGATCCCAGAAGAGATTTTGGCAAAGAAAATGGGACTCCACCCACTCCCGTCTCCCTCACGCAAGGACAGACGTGACAGTCATGCAGACGGTAGGTAGGGTGGTTGGCAGGAGGCCACGGTGGCAGAGGAGGCAGGTGGGAAGAAAGGATCCGATGCCCACCGGGCATTACACATGACAGAGATGATGGCGACAATGGTGGTAGTTCCCCCACTCAAGGGAAATTTTGTGGTTGTCGTTTGACATTGTGCCCCACTACTAGTGACAAAAATTACTAGTGAAGAAGAGAAGTAACAATAATAGAATGAAGGGTGGGATCCCATCTCATACACGGTCCACCCTCTACCACTAGTGGTTAGGGGATAAAATGAATAGTCCTCTACCTGTTCCTCCTTTGACCACCTTGTTTTTACTACGACATAATTTTTCTTGGGGATCTATTTTCATTGGTGTTCTTAATTTCTTGTAATTGTATTGGTGAACAATACACTTTAATTATGTATACCATTATTTTGATGCCATAATGAGGTGAGTTGGCCTTTTCTTGATGCCTTTTTGGCTTGATATGACTTGTATTCTAGGGTGTAAATTTTTCCACCTAAGTTTGTGTATGATTTAGAGTGTATTCTATCTTCTTAATTAATAAAAGTTTGTTTTTCAATCAATAAACAAAACAAAAAACCATTATACATTGTTAACTATATATGATGTCCGGTGCATGTCTTTAAAAAAGTTATTTTTACTCTTAAAATATATTAAATAGTACAAATATTTTAATGAATAAATAATTTAAGATATCAACCTCTAAATCTATATTTTGATCTTCTATTTATAGTTTTTATCATTGACATTTTTTAAATGATTAATGAATTTATCATTCTCTACATTTTTTTATCTATTTATGAAGAAAAAAGTTCAAAAATCAATTATATATAGAAAATATCATATAACCACCAAATATTAATTATATTTAAATCATTCTATTTTTATTTTTGGAAGGATGGTAAATAAAGGGTGTTGAAAGGACCCACATCCTTGTACATTTGAGGATTTTTAGAGGATCCAAAACAGTCATAGTGAGTGAAGCAACGACCACAACGAGTGAAGCAAAGAAGCGATTGCAGGAAATGACAAAGTGTCTGCGGTGAGTGAAGTAGCAACCTAAGTGAAGTAGTGACCTAAGTGAAGGCATAACCAAAATACTATCACTGTAGTGAGTGAAGAAACCAATATGTTCCAACTGCAGCAATTCGAGATGCCACATCTAGCGGTAAAACCACCTCGGAGAGGATCGTACCTTGGGGGATTTGAACATGGTTAGGCCAACACACAAACATGTGACTTGACTGCACCAATCCCACCCCATTGGAAATCATTCCATTTTTATTAAACACCCACATCTTTACACTTTAGCACATCCCCATTCCCTTGACTACAAACTACAACAATTAACAAAAGTATCATCATAATTAATAACTATTTAGAGTTGTTATATTCCAAATTATTCTTTGGTTTTAAAATATCCATAAAAAATTTCAAGATTATTCTCAAGGGTTTAATATTTTATTTTATTTTGTGTTGTGACATAATCATGCAAAAACACTAACTAAATTTTAGGATACATTTCACAAGGAATTAGTCCCACAATTTGTTTTAAAAATTGAATTGCTAAATTAAATTTGAAGGATTGTAATAAATTTGTTATTACATGTTTTCAAAATAGAACTAAATGAATTAATTTAAATTTAATGTGTGACTAACAATTGTAGAAAAGAATCTTACAATATCCCTCAAACTTATGTGAATTTTAATCCCCCACATTTAACTCTAATTGATACTAATTTTTTGAAGTAGAGGTTGTTCAACCAATTTTAAAAGATTCCATTATTTGTAATTTTAGAATTTTAGAAGTTACATAAGAGCACCTGAAACATAAGAATATGATTAGAAGCCCCCTCTATGGAACCCCAACCTTGGGAAGTGGTCTTCTAGAAGGGTTGTTATTCAGTTTTACTATTGGAACCTACCTCTATATTAAAAATACAAAAGAGTTACAATAACAGTTTTGACCAGAAACTCATTGTTCAAAGTCAAAATGCCATGGGGGGATGAGAAAAGACAAAACGGTAACTACAAAACCAAAAATTACATAGTTAAGGAACTAGGCACATGGGGAAGTGATTTAACAGATATAGAAATGTGTAAAACCCTACAAGGTTATTTGAGAGTCACATGTAATAGATAAAATAATAAAGTACAGAAAGTGACATGAGTATTAAGAAAAATAAATGTAAAACCCTAAGTGCAAGAGGGAAGGAAAGAAATTTTTGCTAATTTGCAATAAATCTTGGAATGTATGAAGCTAGAAAGGTGATGAAATAAGAGTGTAGATTGTGCATGACCGAACTCATAAAATTGTAGGAGTTTCAAATATGTTGGACCAGGTTGCCTAGGCATTAGAGACCCTCTCTAAGTGCCTATGACTTCTCAAATGCTTAGAAACTGGTTTTTCATCATCTAAGGATGGTCACTAACCTTTGTTGTTAATTGCCTATGTGTCACATTATGCCCGCATAATTCACTTGTAACCTTCAAAGACAAATGTATCATGCAATACCCTAAAACATGTTAGATTCTAAAAAAGAAAATATGAAAATGGGGATTTAAAGCCGACTTCTGATGGTCACTCGATTGAGTGAGCTTAGAATCTAGGCATTGTACTACATTTCGGACTCTATGTAGTTCTCATCTATGTGCAATAATCATATACCATACGAGGCTCTTGTGCGAAGATGTAATTGATAGCGAGCAATAACAAAATGTATCAATGTAAGTAGATGTCTGGATGGAAAAATAAACTTCCCTCCTATGCGTGTATGTAGAAAATATACTCCTTGTCCCTTGAATGAAGCTAGATGTATGCTTTGATGCTCTTAGAATGTCTTTGGATACAACCTTAGGTGATGGTAGAAAATTCTTAAGGATTGGTCACATAAAATTATATTTATATAATTCCCTTGTTTGAATTTTGTAATTAACCACTAAAGGTTTACCCATAAGAAAACAAGATGCCCATTACTAGAAGATACCTAAAAGATGTGATTAAGATACAAAGAGGTTGAGGGCGCCCGTAGGAGGATGATGGCACACAGGCACCGGCGTCACAGGCTGGGCATTAGTGTCTAGACTCGGAAAGGTGGGGTATTGAAATTCAAAATGGGAAGTAGGGTGTGTAAGACCAAGAAGGAAACTAGTAAGAAAGAAAAGAGGCCAAATACAATGGTTAGTACTTTTCTCGCTTAGGAATCATATGAATGCAAGTATGTGATTAGGAACTAGAAATATACCCAAGTGCATGATTTTATGTCTAGATTGTCTCCCCACTTTATTTTGTTGAATTAATTCTCGATAAAATAAAGTAGATAAGAAATTCCTACCTGATAACCATGTAGATCGATGGCAAAATCATGTCGAGGAGACAAGAAACAACGTGGAAGCTAAAGGAAGAGGGAGTGGAAGTGACCCTAGGGTTGAAATGTATGTGATGTGTCGTGTTGTACATGTTTTCATTGTCACTTTTTCTTGATGTGTTTGATGATGTGACTGTGTCTTCCCATGAAGATGGACCTACAAAAGAGAAGATAAAACGAGTAGTCAAAGATGTGTATATGAAAATTTTTGGTCCAAGTGTATGAAAGATATGTAAAAGTATGCAAAAAGGAAAGTGTGCACCTGATTCGTGACGAGTAAAAGGATAGAAAATGTAAGCGAGAGAGAATTTTTTGGCAATCTCATACCAAGTGTGAGTTTTTGGGTGATCTGATGTCAAATGTGATTTTTAGTGTGATCTCACACCATGGAAGATGAGTGTAGGGAGAAAGGTCTAGTTTTATTCTCCATCCTTTGACTCTTTCCAAAAATTTATACACCACTACAAATGGTGTGATCCTCACTTGTTCAAGTTCAATCCATTTTGATCCAACACAAATAGGAAAACAAGAGATAGAATGCATTCGATTGATAGCGGACTATGCCTATTCTATGAAAACCACTATGTAGACTACTTGGAAACTACATTGATCGGAGAAAAATTGTGTAACCGTTCCTGGTCATAGGCGCACAGAAAGGTCAAGTACATAGGTACCCATGTCTATATCCGATCACTAGTGTCATCTTTGGACTTAAGACCCAAGTTAAAATTTGGTCTCAGATGTACTGTGTATGTGCTCTGTCCCTATATTGTGTAGGTCTGAACTATATCTCTATACCATTGAATGGGGTGAGTGATTCACTTGATATATGCCCCCTCATTTGGGGTGCATGTGATGTCGCTAGGAGAATGTAGCCCAAAGGAGAGGACCAATGCTGAGTTGAAATTTTAACCCTTCAGGGGGAGGGAACATGCTTGGTAGAAACTAAGACACATGTAAACAAAGTGGCTAATAAGATGTCTTAGTGCAAACAAGACAAACATATATATATATATATATATATATATATATATATATATATATAAAGTGTAAGTTAGCAAGCAAGAAAACATATTAGACTGTGAAAAGCGGGTTGCAAACATGGGACATCGCTCAAAATGTCGTAAGACAATCAGGGCCGAAGTGACCAAAACATACATATTATGAAAAATCAAGACATAGGGCATAGCCTAAAAATAGTGAAATACAATAGAAGATGAGAGCAAGAAGATTGTGACAGACAACCATGGTGGAAAATAGTTCTATAAAACAAACGTGTACATGAAACACCCATTATCATGTTAGAAAGAAAAAAGTATGTCAAAAGCATGGATGATCCGATATATTAGTGTGCTTTAGCAATAAGATGAAGTAGTATAAATTGAAACAGACTGTTTTGTGTGTACGAAATTAGATGCCCCTAGGAGCCGTTGTGGGACTGCCAAACATCCATGTTGCGTGTAGATATTTGTGTAAAGTTTGTATTCAAAACTAGAAGGAAAGTGAATATGCATGTGTATATAGAAAAGATAATGACATACAAAATATATGTCGAACATTGCAAGAAAAGTGTACATGTGAGTATAAGTAAGCAACAATAATGTGCAACTAAGATATGCAATTGTTGTCGTGGAATTTTTAAGCATTAAAAATTTATGTAAATTTCTGAAATTTTAAAAATTCCCTTCCACCATATTTTCCGCAAGGTCGTTCCGCACAACCTCGCATCCATTCACCCCTTGTCTAGTCTTCATAAGCTCCCGTGTCAAGTGATTTTCCCATCCGACCTCCTTTGTGTGAGCTAGTAATGCCATTAATTGGTTTGATTTAATTGCAATAGTCATTTATTTGTAATTAAATTAAATCAATTAATTAGTTTTGAGATAATTGATCCATTTAATAATTAAATCCCCTTTTAATTATTAAATTGCACAATCAAGTGGAGTAGGGGAGAAAGTGGGACTTCACATCCCATCCGTCATGTGTCCAGGATGCACAATTTCTTCCACTTTTCCGCATGCGGGCGGTTTGCCTTAGCTTTCCCCACTTTTCTTCCCCGTGCCATAACTATCACTTCTTCCCGCATTTATTCCCATCTCCTATATTCCCGATAACTACATTTCCACTTCACTTTCCCGGCTCCACTCCCGCATAACTACTTCTTTTGATCAAGAAGAAGAAGTTGATCCAATTACAAAAATGAAGATATTAGGCAACAATTGAACACATGAGACAAAGAAGAATGCCATATTGAAGGAATCTCCCATTCCAAAGAAATCCTACCCAGGCAAACCATTGGAAACATAGTTCCAAGGAATATTTCAAGAGAACGCTACTAGGACAAGAACACAACCATGAGAATGGAACATCTAGAGAAGAGGGAAGGCCACACAGTTGTTTGAATAAGCCAGTCCAACACAAAAGCACCACCCACACAGACAATAAAGGAAAATAAATTAGTCATGTAG
Organism: Taxus wallichiana var. yunnanensis; assembly: GCA_018340775.1. Classification (NCBI taxonomy): domain Eukaryota; kingdom Viridiplantae; phylum Streptophyta; class Pinopsida; order Cupressales; family Taxaceae; genus Taxus; species Taxus wallichiana. The sequence goes on along the minus strand of CM031243.1, from coordinate 473,869,811 downwards.
GCCCAAGGAAGAATCAATTACAACCAACAAATTTAGTGAAGGCTATCCTAGTGTAAGAAAATAATGGTGAGATCTCATTAATGCAAAAACAAATGTTATGGTATTTCAAATGTTCACTATTTAGTATGGGAAATTGTATGATTCTACTGGATTCTACTTAAAGGATTGAGGTGAAGAACAAAATACATTCATTTTTGTAGGATGCGAACGAAGGTTGTTGTTGTTTGTATCTCCAAAGTATAAAAATTTGAGCTTGATATCTCAAAGCGAGGTGATTTTTATGAAAAACAAATCATTTTCCGTAATTTTACTCATGCTAAGGTGGTTATATACCCATTTTCAAAATCCTAGATCCTCATTCGATATTTTTAATGGACCCAAATAAAATACGATTCGTTTGCTTGAATTTCGCTGCCCGCAATGTTTCACAATTTTCGAAGGGCCTACTTTGAGAACCCGTATTTTGGGCTTGGGTGATTGTCACAAGAAGAATGGTCTAGTTATTTGGATTCTTCCAAAATTCATGTACCTATTTTCTAAGTTGTAAATTCATAACACCTCATTTGGTATTTTTCCCGGACCCAAATCGAGGGAATTTGTTTGATTTCTTTGCTGCGCATGTAATTTTCCGATCTATCGAGGGACTCACTTTGAGAGTCGATATTTTGAACTCGAATGATATTCATGAGAAAACGATTATTTATTCTGATTCTCCCCACCTTCATGTGCACTTGATAAGTTATATATTCCCATAGTGAAGTTTGGTATTTTTCCCAGGCTAAAATCAAACAAACTTTTCACGATTTCACACCCGCATTTTCATTTCAACTTTAGAGAAGTCATCTTTGACCTTTAATATTTGACTAAAGAATTTGATTTGGGAAAAAAAACCTCTTATATGAAAACTTGTGGTACCTTAATAGACTTCCTCATCAAGTGCGAGTTTCTTAGAATAAGATTTATTATTTTTCCTAGGCGCTTTCGATGTCATTTGTTAAGTTTTGAAGTTTGGAAGTAATAGTCGAAATCACGCTTTTGTCACGTCTTGAAATCATGTCATCCTAAAAAACCGGTGTTACGGTATGAGTTTCAGGGAATTCTAGCCACCTCGACGCTCCATTCGTGTATGAGAACATCATTAATACCAACTTGGTACACATTGACGTAAGTCGGTTTTGGGATCGTGTATCAACCAAAGCGAGTCAGAATTTTCCTTATGCTTATTCCAAAGTAGTATCTCACGCATGAAAACCTTCCCGAGTCTGTCATAAAGTCCCATATTGGTCATCACTTCAGTGCAGAGCACTACGACACTTGCATAACGTGGCTATTCAAATCAAATGGCTTCAAGAGGAAGTGACCTAGAATTATGAGCTCTTAGTCTCTTTCACGGTGCCAACACTTTTCGATGGCACCAATGGGTCACCTCTAACTTCCTTATTATGCGGTATAGGTCATAGCTATTGGCGTAGGTCTCTTTAGAGTCAAAAGCCATCATTATTGGAAAATATCTATAATGGGAGCAATGTTTCTACATCAATTGTCTTCACTTGATCGTTGTGGCGAGATCTATTCATTAACAAGCCAAGATTAATGGTAAGTGTACGGTTGTGTGGATCATCAAGAAAGACAACATCATTAAGCATGTCCATGTCAGCTCTTAGTTTGCAGTGGGCACGATACTTCATCGACCAATCTTAAATTTGGAGCGTGCTCGGGTGGATGTCTGTGAGTGGATTAGAATGGAAACACTTCGGATGGTGACAAAGGCGAAAGACATAACTCCGTGAAGTGAACTGCAATCTCAACTCTTGGAATAAATTCTCAATGGTGAAGTATAAAGAGCTAGATTCGACAAGGCGAGGTGGATAGACCCGGTGATATAACAAATTGCAAATTGTGAATCCACTAGGAGAAAATTCATCACAATGAGGAGCAATCTAGTGGCATTGAGTTTCTCCTCCAAGCCCAATGCTAGCTCGTGATTCCACCCCAACTCATGCGAGGACAACACGCTCCAACTAAGTGAACTCATAGGAATTCCAGAAGTCAAATTGTGCAATGTGAGGAAGGAATGTTACCCGATGATCTCCAGACATCTACGGGAAGTTATTCAATATTGATACGGCCAAGTACATGCCCTCAACAGTGTGGAGATGATGTCTTGTTGAATCTTTCATCCCCAAAAATGAGGACGAGAAGGATTTTCAAATCAAGTACAACATATCATATAAATCAGGTATCTTGGAGACAATGCTACTAATTGACAAGCCAAGGTGGCATAACGACTACGGTCTCGCGACAAATGAAGAATTCACCATGGAAAGGTATTCAAAGCATGTGGAGAATTGTGTGTAATTGTGAATGCGAATGCGAATGAAGACAAAATTTCTCACACCGGGATGCTACTCAAATGAAGAGGTGGATGAACTAATCAAGATTTAAGCTCAACTCTCTTGTCATCTAGAGGATTGCAGAGCACGGTCAATGAGTTCATTCTCGTACAACTGGGATAGGAATACTATTGGTCCAATCAATAAATCATTGATCCTAGGTGTCTTGATATGGTGGCATGTTGATGACTAGGATGTATATGTGTGTGTCCAAGTCATCTAAGTAGGGTCCACATGTACCCACTTCATTATTGTAATAATTGATTGGGTCATTTAAGTTATAAAACTATAATATTTTAATAAAGTAACATGCCTTTATTATAAAATAAAGTCATAAAGTTATATTATTTTAATAAAGTCATTACCTTATTAAAATAATTTTATATTCATTAAATGACCAAATTATACCCTAAAGTAACCCTAACTACTTTTCAACCAACTTTCTAGTTATAAAAGGGAGTTAGGGGCTCATCTATAACTTGGTTGGAACTTTGTGTCTAGAGACAAGAATTGTGTGTAGCTTTTAATCCTTTGGTCTCAAGTGGATGGCATTTGGAGGAAATTTGTAGTCCTTGGGCATCAACGGTTGGAAGTTGGAATTACTTTGGACCTTTTGCTCTCAACAAATCTTGAAGGTAGAGGAACTTTGTATCATTAACTCTCAAGGTATGGAAGTATATGGAACTTTGTGTCTAGATGCTTCAATTGGAGATTCAAGATAACTTTGAGACTATGAATCTCTTGGAGATTGCTTATTGTGAATACTTAGTTGATTAAGAAATACATGGATAGTTTTAGAACTTTGTGTCTTCATATCCTTAGTGGTTTTATGTGTTCTTATGTCATATGTAATCTTTAATTTCTCTTCTATATAAAGTATTCATATGCAAGATATTTACTATTCATGGTGTACTTTCTAGTATGTAGGAATGAGATTTGTGTTTGTTTGTCCTTGCATGTTCCCCCTCGCTACATTATTTCCACTTTATTTCCTACTTCCTCCCCTCTTGTTCCATCTCTCTCTTTCCTTTATTTATCCTTTTGGGTGCTTTCTTGGTCAAAAGTATCCAAACCCCTTAAAACCCATCATACAAGGGAGTTTTCCCTCTCAAACGTAGAGGTTAGATCACCCATTCAATAGGCGATCTCTCCAATGTTACAAAAAGTAGATGATCCCACATAGAAGACCAATGATCAAAGCTACATAAATATTTTCCAATAGATTTTGGTGACTCCGTTGGGAACAAAGTGTCTATGATTCAGAGTCCTCATATCAAGGAACCTCCCTAGAATGGAGGTTGGAAACTCTGTTGATACAAAATACCAAGTGCCTATATTTTTCTAATTCACATAATGGCTTTGGTTTCAATCACTCCATGGGTAAACTGCTTGAGCCCTTTGGAATTTTCACAATATTCTCCTGTGCCACCTAGGTCAAGGAAGATCTTCCCAAAGTTTTTGTAGATGACTCTCAAGATGAAGGTAATCATATTCTTTCTTTCATCTGTTTCATGCATCATTCTTAGTGTGCACAAAGAAGATGTTTCAATGAGACTATGATCGAGTGCCTTATCCATTGGGCCAAGACTCTACCTATCCTAGCCATACGGGAATGAACTCATTCACCGTGGTCCACAATCCTTCGACTAACAAGAGAGTCTAGCTTAAAACTTGAGTAATTCATCCACCTCTCCTTTCAAGAACATCCTGGGTACGATCAATTTTATCCTTATTCGCCTTCGCATTCATAATTGCATAAAATTCTCCAAATGCTCTGAATACCTTTCTATGGTGAATTATTCATTTTTCGCGAGACCATAGTCGTTACGACACCTTGGTTTGTTAGAATCCAACTCCCGATCTTTTGCCATTGAGAAGATCACCTAAGAGTTGAGATTTCAATTCACTCCTTGGATTATGTCTTTTTCATTGTCACCATCTCGAAGTGTTTTCATTCTAATTTGCTCATGATTATCCAATTCGAGAACACTCCCAATTTAATACTAGTTGATGAAGTATCGCACTGCCGCTAATCGAGAATTGACAAGGACATGCTTGAATGATGTGGCCTTTCTTGATGATCCACACAACTGCACTTGTCATTGATTTTAATTTTTCAATGAATAGATTCGTACAATGATTAAGTGAAGATAATTGATGTAGACAAGTTTCTCCCATTATCGATCTCTATCGATATCAATGGCTTTTGACTCAAAAGACCTCTACCAATAGCTATGACCTATACCGCATAATGAGGAAGTCGATGTTACTTCCGCTTCAGTGCCATTGTGGAGTTGAATTGCCACACTATGAAAGTATCGTGGTACATCCATGAAAGTGATGATCAATTCGAGACAAGAGTCAAGAAAATTGTGACTCGCCTTCGGTTGAAATGTGATCACGAGATCGACCCACATCGACGTGTCCCAAGTTGGTATCGATGATGTTCTCATAATCTGAATGGAGCGTTGAGGTGAGTAGAATGCCCTTGAATCCATACCGCAACATCACTTTTTTTAAGATGACATGATTGTGACGGAAGCGTGATTACAGGCTATTACTTCCTTCTTACAAAACTGCCCAAATCACCTCTCGAAACTACCCTCGGGAAAAATAGCAAATCTTGTTCGAGAACACTCACTTGGATGAGGAGTCTATTAAGGCACCAAAAGTTTTGGATCAGATATTTTTTCCCAAATCAAATTCTTCAATGAAATATTAAAGGTCAAAGTTGACTCTTATGAAACTACTAGGAAAATGTAGGTGTAAAACTGTGAAAATCCCATTTGGTTTTAGCTTTGCACAAAATACTAAACATCACCCCGGGAAACTATAACTTGGCAAGGAAAGATATTAATATGGGAAGAATTCAAAGAACTGATACTTTTCTCCTAATGATCATCTGAGTTCAAAATATCGACCCTCAAATTTAGTCTCCTTGACAGGCTGAAAACTACGCGTGCAACAAAATCATGCAAACCGCATTTTATTTGACTCGTGAAAATATCAAACGAAGTGCTATACATTTTTAATTTTTGTAAAGAAGTAGAAAATTTGGGGATAATTCGAGAGAAGCAAACAGTTCTTCTGAAAATTACTCAAGACCAAAATATGGATTTCCAAGTAAGTCTTCCGACAAGTTGAAACTGTGCGCACGGAGAAAACAAGCAAACTAAGTTTTTCTTGGGTTCGTGAAAAATATCAAATGAGGTGATATTTATTTAAAATTTTGAAAACAAGTACATGAAGATGGGAAGAATTCAACGAAATAAACATCTCTTTTCGAAAATCACTCGACTTCAAGATATCAAGCTCCAAAGTTGATTACTTCGACAGATACAAACCATGGCAACCTTCGCTCCACATCTATCATTTTCTTTATTAATTTCATTTTCTTGTGCTGATATATATCTTTTTTAACATTTTATCAAATGGTCCACATGATTTATTTTCACGCACGGTCCTCTTCTTATTGCAAATTGCATGAATGAGCTATATTTTTTTTTAAATCTCTAAATGCGTGGACTCCAAGCCCAACCGCATGAATCTACTTTGGCTGCATATTGCTTTTCCAGGTGAATGTGTGATGATGAAATAAATGCATTTCCTTTTCTTTTTGTCTCTTGCGTAGGCTCTTACTTTGATTTCTCCTTGTTTTGGTTTTGGTTGTACTCTTTCTTCTTTCCCACGTGGCATTGTTTTGAATTGAGATGGATATATTTTCCTTATTCATTGAAAACTTGTATTCCTCTTAGCACGTGGACTGTTATTTTTCACCTTTGGCTGCGTTGAAACTTGTATTTTTAGCATGGATTTTTAATATTTTTTTAAATTATTGTGCATGCGTGGCTTCCTTCTTTTGAACTATATGAGAGTTGTTTTCTTCCTTACCAATGTGTTAAAACTTTGCTTCTTTCAAAACCTGCTTGAGAATTTTATTCTTTTCCCCACGTGGTCTCCTTGTACAAAAGAAAACAAACAAACAAAAAGATTTTAATGGATTGTTTTCTTTTATTATCTATTTAATTCTATCCAATGCGTGGAGATTTGTTTAAAAGTTGCATGGAAGATCTTTGTTTTTGTTTATTTATTTTTATTTTTTGTCTTATGTTGGCTTTTGCTTTGGGCATGTGTGGATCTATACTTGTTGGTATTGCCTCCCTCCAATGCATGATTGCATGTAGACTCTCCCAATGCGTGAGCATTAATTGCTTTACCCACGTGCATCTTCCATTTTAAGCGTACAGTATGTGTATTTATATGTTGGGACGTTGAAATTCTTCCTCTCAAACTTCTAACAGCTCCTCCCTCTAACAAATGCGTGGAATAATCTTGGTTGAGAGTGATTTTATCCCTCTATGTTGCTGCTAGCTTGTCTTTTCTCCTTCACAATGTGTGGACTGATATTAGCAAAGATTTATTGACCAATGCGTTGAAATAAAATCCTTTCAAAACTTGTGTGGACAGCAGATGGTATTCTTTGAATTCTTCTTTGTAACGGTTGAGTAAGGAACATGACTTCTTCCAACTAATTCAATGGGAAATGGTTCTTGGAATTGAAGAAGCTTCCCAATGCAATCGTTTCCCCTTCCCATCAAATAACCAATTTCCTCTTTCCTAGGTAGTGGCATTAATAGCCAAGGAAAGTGGGATAAAGACAACCATCTACCAAAGTGGAAATGGCAAGGTGGGCTGGCAATCCCCATTCTATTTCCCCATGTGAGAAATCAGGAGATTATTTACCCATTTTCCAACAAAGTTAGATTGGAAATCAGTAGAAGAAATCCCACAAGCGGGACATTCTATTTCCCCATGTGGGAAATCGAACATCTTTTACCTATTATCCCACCTAGGTTGGATTGGCAATCGAGAGAAGAAATCCCACAAATGGGAAAATAAGAAGTATTTGGGAAATCCAGTGCACGGAAGCCAATTTGGCATCCACAACAATCGGAAGCGACTTACTTTCCCCTTGCAATTAAATAAAAATTTATCGATTGAATTTTAATAAGTATTATATTAATATTTATTTAATTAAAAACCCCAAATTTTAATAAAATTGATTTTATCAAATAAAGGGTAATATATTAATTAATTAATATTTAACGCAATTTATGACCTCAAGGGAGGAGTTCTTTTCGCTAAACGGATGAAATGAAAACCATAACAATAAAAAAAAATCAGAATATCGTGTTGAGGGTGATAAATCATGCAAAGTAACACTTTTGAAAAATTTCACAATTTCCATGTTTATTAACTTTGTGAAATCAAAATTAGCCGATAATAATGGTTGGCTCTAATTTGGGACAAGGACATTATGGACGCAACAACAAACCTGCACTCCCAAATATTAATGAACAAGATCTCAAAAATGATGGTTCGCAAAATGGTATGAAAAAGAGAGGAAACCAAAAATGGGTAAGTGCACAAAGTTGGTGGACAATTCCATGGACATAAAAACCCGAAATAAAGGAACCACGATCGCGGTTCTGAATTACTGGTTCGTAATTACCCAACCTAAAACCGCGATCACAGAGTTTAGAACCGTGATCGTGGTTTAGTACCACGAGTGTGGTTATAAACCATGATCACCGAACTCAAACAAAATTTAACAAATTCACGACTCCTTATTTTCCTCATTTTTCATTTTGAACCGCGACTTTTCCTAAAAAAAATTCACTCGTGCTTTCAATACCATCTCAAAATTGCTCATCGAAGCTTTTGATAGTGATAGATTCAACCATGCCGCCAAGACGAGGAGGTAAGTCCCCGATTGTAATCATTTTTTTGCATTTTAGGTTTTTTTACATTTTCATGGGTTTTTTGAAATGTTTGTTTATGTATATAATTTTCTTGTTTTATCAGTTGGTCGGCAAGCTTGAAATCATTCAAACCATCAAAACATTCCTCAAAACCCACCGAACATTCCTCAAAACCCTAACATTCCTCAAAACCCTCCTCCAAACATAGATCTGCCTCCTGTGGCTCCTTCTATCCCCACTGAGCCAAAGAAGAACGCAAGATAATATCATTGGAAGAATCCAAGAAAATAAAATTGTCATTGAGAACCTAATTCAAACTATAAGACAAAATCATGCTACAAATCCATCCCGCATGACTTTTAGCCAATATATTACAAACATTGATTGGTGAAGTCGAGTGCTAACCAACCAAATACATAGATGGAACACCTTTAGAAGCACTATAGGTAGTGGTATGCGGATAAACTATCCCATACAAATGCCAAAAGACAAAAAAATTGGAAAAGACCTCATTTGTGCATTATTTACTGACCCTAGAACCAATGCCCCCTAGAGTTACTTGCAAACGGTTCCCAATCCATTGGTGCCATGATGATAGAATCAAATTTTTTTTTGGGACCGATGGTGGATGGTTTTTGATTATCCACCATGCAACAACAATGAGGTTCCTCTTTATTTTTTGAAGAAATTATATTGTGAGTTCGTACTCAATGAGGTCCCGAATTATTTTGACTTTTCTCACTTTTTTGGTCGAGGAGGTGGCTCTACACGAGTAGACTCCGGTGCACGCATAGGTTAGCCTAGGATCCCCATGCCCCAAAACCCCCACCTGCCTTGCTTATCTCTCCTACAAAGTGAAGGAGGTTATGGAGATTGATACATTGCATGCATTGAGGGAGCTCACTGACACTCTCACCCAGCATAGCACCCAGATTGCATCTAGTGATGTTGGTGGAGGCACCAGTTCTAGTGCACCACACCACTTTGTGGATCATGTGGTGCCGTATGCACTGCAGGCGAGACATCATTTGTTGGTTCACATGATTTCTTTTCTATAGATGAGATGTTTGGGAATGTTTTTCAAACCGGGAGCCACCGATATTGGTCTTTCACAGGTAAATTTCAAATAAATTTAAATAATATATATATATATATATATACAATAGTTTAATTCACATGTTTGAGATATTAATATATATATATATATATATATATATATATATATTTGATTGTACATCATGTACATACATGTAAAAAACTAATTTTTTATTTTATTTTAAATAGCAAGAGCCGGTGAAGGAAACATCTGGCGTCGACATGCTAGCTCTTCGTTGGGCGTGTTTCAAATGTAAGTTTCAAGTTATACAAACTTACATTTTTAATAAATCATTTAATTGCACTAGATTATTATTATAATTTGTTTCACGTGTATGTTGTACATGTATTAATATTTTTCTCTTTTATACACAGGATCCTGGCGGGTCATCATCTGCTCAGGGAACTGAGGCTACTTGCACACCTCACATGAGTTTTACACAGTTATTAAATCTCTTTACACTTTGTTTCGATTACTTTGAAGTTCACGCACCGATTACATGCTTTGGACCTCTGTCATGAAGATTTTAATATTGATTTGTACATGTTTTTGTATAGCTTATGACTCTTAGAGATACTCCTCCATATATGCAGATGTGGAGGCTCTTGTAGATCTTTGCCATAGCATTTGCAGATCCACTAACCGAGGTACACAATTTTTTTGATTTGTTAAATTTTGGAGGTTCATTATTTCTTATTAAACTTAAATCTACAATATTAAATTTTGTAGGTATATATGTGAAATATTTAATTTAAAAATTAATTATTTGTATGTGGCTTACCCTCGTGAGTCTATTGTTGTCCCCGATGTGTCAATAACAAATTGATAGGGATCGTGACATTGCAGTAAGATTTCACATGCATTTTAACTAAATTGTACAAGTTTCTAAATTTTGAATGTATTTTTAAAATGTTACCTAGGACCACACGGATGAAATCCGTAGTGGCATCTCCCTCCACTACATCCCCAAGTTGTGGACGTGCTACTTCTAGCAGGGCGAAGAGAGGGAAGATGTTTCATGAGTAGATTTATAGTCCACCTGGATGTACATATGTGGTCATGAGTAGATTCACAGTCCATTGTATATATATAGCCTTTTGCGACCGCATGTGGTCCCATATGTACATTATGACACATGCTTAGTTCGAGATGTACACATACATTATGAACTTATGTACATATATATTTTCAGAGACGTGCGTCTGGAGCACACTTTGTTTGATTCTTATATATATATCCATGTGTGTTGGTTAAATCATATTTATGACTTTTTCAGTTCTTTAACAAGCAGTGTAACGTGGTTAATCATCATCTTTGAATGGGTATACCAATTTTTCTATATGTTCTTTGTCTTGTTTGTTTACTAATGACTCAAAGAGGATTTCACTATGAGACTTATGTTTGTTTTTCTTGCACTTGGATCAAAGAAATAAATTGGCATGTGAAATTTTTTATTCCAATCTATCGGTTCAGGATATAGTAGGGTAAATTTTCAATTGGATGGAGTATCTAATTATATGACAAGGTAAAAAGAACTCAATTAGGAAATATGTTACTTGAGTAAAGATCCTCGTATAGGACCTCCATTGGGAATATGCATCACGTTGTCAAAATGAGATGAGCCATCCTCATTTTTTGAATAGGTTGTGTCTATCTCATAAGGTGGATCATTATGGGGCCTGATTCCAAGGCCATGTTCAAGTTCAATTTAAAATAAGGAATGGGAATAGGTTCTGGAACCTTCTTTGTGCGTTGATTTTGCATCCTTGAATCCATTATAAGGTCCATGACATATACCATGCAGTGGACTTTAATATACTATGGATCTTGATGACATGATGACATCATGCCATGGTACCCTAAGGACAGGGAATTTTTTAGATCATGATATATGTTGGCCCTATTTATATTGGAACCACTATAGTACCTATTGATTCTCACTCTTCATTATAATACAAGTGATGTGATTATAATAGTTTTTGTACCCAAATCAGTTTCTGAATGGCAATGGTATAAAGATGCTAGATCTGTAAAACTGAAACAGTTAATTATATCTAGATTGTATTTTCATAATTTACAATCTTGGATGCTTGCATTGTTTTGTCTTGGAACAATTCACATATCGCATCATTCACTTGTGCAATATTCAAACCAATAGATCTATAGGGATTATCTGATAACTTATGGAAAATGTTTTCAAGAGGTAGAGCATGCGTTATTTTAAAGAATATGGTGAGTATACTCTTAAATTGGTAATATGCTCCAAGAATTGTTCTTGTGATGATTATACTTGAATAAGCTAGTGAGGCAGGTAGCTAGTTTGGTCTATGACTTGAGGTTTCTTGAATCAGTATATACATATAATTTGCTTATGCGTCTATAAAGAATATTTCACAGGTGAAATGTGTACATGTCAAGCCCAACCATGGCATGTTATGATGCATTCAAAGTGGTCAATTGTCAGGTCTAGAAGTGTGTTTCATTCCAAAATACAAGTATCTGTCTAGTGTCCATTGTGCTACATGACTTGAAATTTTCAAATTTTCTCTAATTTTGTAACCTACATGCCTGTAGGTGTTACTTAAAGTGCTTGAAAAAAATGCTCAATGCCTAATCTTGACAGGAGTACATATATGATAGATTCTTGAAGGTACTCTAGGTGATTTCGTGTGCTAGAAAGGCATTTTTTCGACAAGATGAAGCTAGATTTGGAGGGAAGGTTGATGATTTTATGATAATCAGTTTACAATGATATGAAAAGGAGATTCTATAGAGCTATATGATGATGTGTATGATACAAAACACTCAGGGGGACATTGTTTATTTAAAGGCTTTTGAGGTCTGTGATGAGTGTATTCTCCAAGAACAAGTAAGGTATGAGTCATGAATGCATTATTTCTTCCCAATACATGAAGGCTACAAACATGTGACTAAATAAAGTTTTGGTTCCTAACAAGTAGATTTTGCCCAAAGATGAAGGTAAGAAGGATCATTTTTCTATAGAGATGACTGTTTTAGGTATGTAGGTCTGGTATAGTGGATTCTTGAAGGTGAAAAAAAAGCTTTTGTGAGGAATGAATTTTTTTGCATACCTACAAGGTGAATGATGGTGCTCTTACTCAAAGAAAAGTTATGATGATGATAAATATCAATGATTTTCAACATGTTCAGATCATGCATATGTTATTCTAGGGGAGCTTAGTGTCTCTATGCTTGAAAAGAGGCTAAAATCAGTTTTTGAGTGAAATTTCAAGATTTTGAGCTTATTTAAGACATTTGGTTGATGTTTCTAATGAAGAGGTGATCCTATCAGGAGGAGAAAGATGAAGAACATGTTTTTAAATGTATTCCTTTGTCATTAATGTAAAAAATGGGGATAAGTTGCTTCCGGGCTACTTCATTCGGGCGTAGTCCCTTAAGAGCCCTGAGACCAAAATATCGTTCAACTTCGACGGGTGACTACTCGGACTCCAGTGGCACCTAGAGAGGCCTCGTCTAATCTAAAGCCTTGGCATAGGGACCCTCTACAATAGTCTCTCTCAGTTTTTCCTTCTCATTTCAAAGGTGCTCTCGCTGTCCCTACTATTTGTAAACGCGCGAAATAGTGCAATGGAGCCAGCCAGTAAGGTTGTCAAATGCTATATTTTGCAAATGGTGGGTTGTGGCACCAAACCAACTACACTCGACACATCTGGGTGGCAAGGTGAACACTAGAGGAGGTGGTGTTTCGGTGCGCGAAAGGGTCGTTGCTTCCGGGCTACTTCGTTCGGTGTAGTCCCTTAAGAGCCCTGAGACCAAAATATCGTTCAACTTCGACGGGTGACTACTCAGACTCCGTGGCACCTAGAGAGGCCTCATCTAATCCAAACCTCAGCGTAGGGACCCTCTACAATAGCCTCTCTCATTTTTTCCTTCTCATTTTGGTGCTCTTGTTGTCCTACTGTTTGCAAACACGTGAAATAGTGCGGTTGAGCCGAGTGTAAGGTTGTCAAACGTTATATTTTGCAAACGGTGGGTCGTGGCACCGAACGGACTATGCCGGAACATCTAGGTGGCTAGGTGAACACTAGAGGAGGTGGTTTTTTAGTGTACGAAAGGGTCGTTGCTTCCGGGCTACTTCGTTCGGGCGTAGTCCCTTAAGAGCCCTGAGACCAAAATATCGTTCAAATTCGACGGAGACTACTTGGACTCATGTGGCACCTAGAGAGGCCTTGTCTAATCCAAAATCTTGGCGTATGGAACCTCTACAATAGCCTCACTCATTTTTTTCCTTCTCATTTTGGTGCTCTCTCTCGTCCTATTGTTTGTAAACGTGCGAAATAGTGCGGTGGAGCCGAAATGTGTAAGGTTGTCAAACGCTATATTTTGCAAACGGTGGGTCGTGTAGCCTCAATCGATTACACCAAAGATGTCTAGGTGGCTAGGTAAACACTAGAGGAGGTGGTTTTTCAAAGTGCGTGAAAGGGTCGCTTGCTTCCGGCTACTTCGTTCGGGCGTAGTCCCTTAAGAGCCCTGAGACCAAAATATCGTTCAAATTCAACGGGTGACTACTCAGACTCCGTGGCACCTAGAGAGGCCTCATCTGATCTAGAACCTCAATGTATGGACCCTATACAATAGCCTCTCTCATTTTTTTCCTTCTCATTTCGGTGCTCTCATTGTCCTATTGTTTGCAAACGTGCGAAATAGTGCAGTTGGAGCCAGTGTAAGGTTGTCAAATGCTATATTTTGCAAACGGTGGGTCGTGGTCACTTAACCCAATGTGCTAGCATGTTCGAGTGGCCAGGTGAACACTAGAGGATGTGGTGTTTTGGTGCATAAAAGGGTCGTTTCTTCCGGGATACTTCGTTCGGACGTAGTCCCTTAAGAGCCCTGAGACCAAAATATCGTTCAAATTCGACGGGTGACTACTCGTGACTCCATGGCACCTAGAGAGGCCTCGTCGTCGATCCGGCACCTTTGTGTATGGATCCTCTACAATAGCCTCTCTCGATTTTTTTCCTTCTCATTTTGGTGCTCTCGCTGTCCTACTTGTTTGCAAATGCGTGAAATAGTGCACAATGAGCAAGTGTAAGGTTGTGAAATGCTATATTTTACAAACAAAGGGGTCGTGGCACCAAACCGATTTGCCAAAATGTCTAGGTGGCTGCCAGTGAACGCTAGAGGAGGTGGTATTTTGGTGCACGAAAAGGGTCGTTGCTTAGGCTACTTCGTTCGGCGTAGTCCCTTAAGAGCCCCGAGACCAAAATATCGCTCAACTTCGACGGTTACTACTCGAACTCCACGGCACCTTTTCGTTTTCAAAATTTACAACATTTTAAAATTTACAACATTTTCAAAATTTATAACTTTTTCAAAATTTACAACATTTTCAAAATTTACAACTTTTTCAAAATTTACAACATTTTCAAAATTTACTTGACTTTTTCAAAATTTACAACTTTTTCAAACAATGAAAGCTTCTCTTAGCTTCGAGAATTTAAAATTCTCTACTAACAGTGATAACCACGTGAAGGTGGAAGCTTTTCTGGCACCACTAACCTAAACATAAAATTGTTAGTCAAAGAAATTTAAGTTTCAAATCAAAACCATATACTATCTATATACATGTACACAAAATACACAAATTTAAAATAAAATATATTCAAACTTAAATCTAGATCTTTAAACTAAAAATATATATATATATATATATATAGAAAAGAAATTAAATATATACCAAACATGAGCATTGTAAATTCATTCCAATGAACCATCAGGATCGGATCTACTCTGAATAGTAGACAAGATTGCTTCATGATCTGACTCTCGAACCTTCCAAAGAATCTTGTTATTAGGCCTTCCTCGATATCTATAAAACCAAATATTTGTCGCTAGAACTAGATATGAATATAAGAGTATTTTCTGTGTGTCTCAAAGTCATTCAAACACCCAAACAGAGAGGATTTTTTAATGGATATCGTCAAGCCAAGTTCCAAAGAATACCACTCGACCTGTAGGATACTCAATCTCTTTGCCATCTATAATAGAGAAGTCAACTTCTTTCTTTCCTCGATGCAATGACATAAGAAATAGTCTGTTCCTTCTTCATTGTCTTCTGTTGTAATAATCTGCAAACAACACATGTCCTACAAAAAAATAACCAAGGTTGAACAACTCAAATTTAAATTACATATTAAAATTTCAATGGACATAACTCAATACAAAAATTAAATAAATAACCATAAATACCTTATCGCACCAAAATTGAAATTTCGTCAAATTCCTTGGATGTTATAACTTCATCTGCGAAACAAGTTGTAATGCTTGTGGAGGTTGATAACTAGGAAGCAGAGTTAGAGGCCTACAAATCCATCCTTCCACCCATTCTTGTGAATCACACTTAGCAGTGACAAATTCGATACAAGATGCACAAAAACATGTCAACTTTATTGTCCATACGGCCCATGAAGTAGCGTTTGAGCTACAAAATGAGTGCATATCACTGGACCCAGTGAGTGTCATACAATCCTCGTAGTTAGTAATATGTTTTCCTCTATCAACCAAAAATATCTCGTAAATTGTGGAATTTTCTTGAGAACCTCGGGCCATGTTGTCGGTACACCATTCCACTATGCTCTTTACATCTTTTAATTTAGCACCATATTTGTACTTCAACTCTTGTCTTGTAAGAGCTCTTTTCACACATGCCCCCGCACCGTCATACTCTCATTTTCCATGTCCACCTCATTGAAACTCTAAATATGTCAGCACACCCATCTTGACGTGCATTCTTCTCATCCAATAAAACATTCGTGTATTCTTAAACTGAGACGTGTAATTATCTGACCATATATAATGTTGTTTGAAGTGGATGTCCCTATCAGACAAGTTTCCATAAAATAATTGGAAACACCCTTGCACAAATTCAGTAGAATGAGTACGATCATCACTGATATAAAAGTGGTACTCTCTTAAAAAAATTTGATCATTCTCTGTATTGTCAGGAGAATGTAGAAATGCTATATGCACAAAAATGGCAACTTGTACTGAGTTGTAATATTGCGATTGAACCTCCATTTGTGGTTGCAATGTGTAATTCTCTCGCAAAATCAACCACCAAACAATAGTACCAATAGTAAATGTGTCTTGCATAGCTTGAAATTTTCATCCAACCATCGAGCTCTATGTGTATGCTTCACATAGTCATAAAAATTTCATCCTTAAATTTTCTCATAAATTGAAAAATGGGCATTTGTTCTGTAACTAGCTCACACCGTTTTGACTCTTTTCCATCTTTCAACTATTATGCAATTGATTTATATTTATCAAATTCAACTAAATTATGTCCTATTTTACCTTCAATTTTCTCATGGATGTAAATTTCTAATTTAGGTAACCCGCCGCATGTACTACAACTTCCATCTAAACAATCCTAACTATAAAAAAATTGTCTAACTTCTATTTCACAAAATATAGTAGGAATGAAATCCCTGGAAGATATTGGTGGAACTTGAACACCACATTCAGATAACATAGTTTTAGAATGAAAATTAGAACGAATACGTAAAAATTTAGCATAATGCATCGCAAATTCAACATGTTGCCTACAACAACAAGTGGTGTGAGCATGGTTGATTTTCACATAGAATGGTTTCAACATTTCAAAAAAACGTTGACTAATTTTAATTTCCAGATTCTCTTGTTCAAACTTACGAAAAAATTGAGTTTGAGTCATATCTAAGAAATACTTTGGATGTGGTTCACGATTAGTAGAACCAACTCTCCGTTTTATAACATCTCTTGTATTAGGTGAAATTCTAGTGTTATCATGCCAAAATTTAATAACAACTTCTCTTATAGCATCAGAATTATTTTTGTCCTTACGCGGTGCTCTAGTAGAAAATGCCCAAAAATTGACATTATTGAGTGATTGAAGGATATTACATCTTTCAATTGCTTTCATTACATTTTTTCAATTAACTTGCAACATTTGACTTGTTTGTGTAATCAAACATTGTTTTTTTATTGATTCACTTACAACACTAGTAACAAGTACACGACGCACAATATTACTATCCCTAGTGCGTCTCTTGACACCAACAGTGTGATATGCATCATGAAGGTTTTCAACAATTGTAGAGGTTTGACCACGTATGTTAGATGTTGTCAATCCTAAGGTGTTTAATGTAGGTCTCATTTTAATCAATTTCATCAAACTAACCAATAATTGACATCTTTGGGAATCATTTAAAATTTCAAAATGATTATCCCAAATTTCATTGGCTTTTCTTCTGATTTTCCATTCATAAAGTTTGTCAGACATTGGTTTCAAAATGTTTTCATCAATTTCAACAAAAAAATTAGGTTTCTTACGTAAAATCCTAGGAGGTGTTTTTGTCAAATTTTGCTTGTCTACAGCTTTCAACATGAATTTCCTTATTCACATTTTCATTGTCTTCTTCAATTTCAAAATTTGCTACATCATGAGTATTTAATTCTTCTTCAACATTGACAATAAAAAACTTCTTCATCACGAGTATTTAATTCAACTTCAACATTAATAGTAGAAACATTACCTAGTTCTTCATTACTTACAATAGTTGGGATTGAAGATGAACCTCTTCTAGATTCATGAAGTTTCCGCATTCGCTCAAAGATTTTGAATATTTTTGGCCTCTAATTCGTTTGGTGTTTTTTACTTAATGACTTCCTTTTTGACTTCGTTTTTGTCTCCCATGATGTTTTGCTTTCGGTGATAAGAAAAACATGCAGAAAAAGACAGAATTTCATAGTAATTCATACGGTAAGGTCAGAGAGTAAAAATCACATGGTAATTCAGACATTGGGATGTGTGTAAATATGATTTCTGAACCGTGAGCACGCTTTATGAACCATGAGTGTGCTTTATAAACCACGCTCGCGGTTTATAAAGCACACTCACGGTATTGTTAAAAAAAATAGCAATCGCGGATCTATCTTCCGAACCTAAGCCTCAGAAAATATTTATTTTTCCCCAACCAAAGCTATGGAAGGTCATTATGAAGAGTAAAAGGTCAAAAAACCTCAAATCTACTCTTCCAAAGACTTGAACCATGCTAAAAAACTGAAAATATTTCACAAAAATGGTGCCATCGCGTAGGGGAGACTCTTAGCTTCATAGAAATATTGTTTTTAAAGTGAATAGAATAAGATAAATATCATTTTATAATTTCTTACTAACAATAGGTCTTTAAGACATTTTTTCCCGTGAATGTTCATGTCTACGTTTAAGACTGTAACTTTTGTTTCACTTATCAAAATATGATAAAACTTATACCATCCCAAGCGTGGACAAATTCTATACACGTTAAAAAAATTTGATTTCAATATTTTTTGATATAGTTATGGTGGGCAAACGGAAAGCGCTCCATTTTCTAAATATTTTCAGACCACTTTCACGGAAAAAATCATAAAAAAAATATTGCTAAAAAAATACAAAATAAAATCCATCCCAAGATAGACAACTACATCTAACATTTCACTAAAGGAAAAAAATAACAAGATTTGGTCATCCAAAATGCGGGCAAACGGACTACAATCTTATAAGTTTTTTTCAAAAAAAAAAACTAAGTCATATAATTTTAAGTGTTTAATATAGCTAAACTTGCCCGTTTTTACAAAAATTAGTATTTTAGAAACTAGATTCCAAATGCTACGATTCATATTTATATAAATTTTTCTAATTTAGAGTGCGTGTATAGCTAATAATCCCTACAAGTTGAGATTTTACTATTTTTTTTGCAATATGATGTCCACGGATGACCCTATATTTGTCCATCAACTTCCTGCACTTACCCAAATAGGAAAATGAAACAAACCAAAATCCTAACTACCTATGTACATACGGGGACAACCCATTTTAAATTTTGATAGTGTTTGATATATTTCCTATTTGTAGGGCAAGGGAAAATGAGTTCCATCAGGATATGCCAAGTAATAGGTGTTATCTCCATAGAAATGTCTAATCTTGAAAGGGCCTAGCCACAATGAATCAAACTTCCCATGATTTCCTTTCAATTCGCCTCTTGTCCTAGAGAAAACTAAGTCATTGATTTGAAATTGTCTCTCCATATTTCCTATCAAACAACCTCTTTAATTTGGATTGGTGTTCATCGATCATGTTTGTTACTTGACGTATTTATTCTTCGAGCTTGCTTGGAACATGATCCTTTTACCGACGATCATTGGTGAAGCATTCATCGTCAATCGCATGAGCTAATCGTAATGCTTTGGTAAATCCAATGTGATGGGAATTTGATCATCGGTTTGATACAATAGTTGGAATGGATACATCCCAATTTCTCTTTTGGGGGTTATGCGGTCAGCCCACAATGCATCATATAACTTTTTGTGCCAAGTTCTTTGATTTTCTTCTATTAACTCAAGCGCATGATAGTAATGATTTTTTTGTTACTAGATTTTTCTTGATTGTTTCCGTGTGGGTAGTAATCTGATGAATGAGATAAGGATATCCCATACCCATAATAAAAACCTATCATCTCTGCAGAAGAAAAATTGGAGGCATTGTTCTCGTAATGATCTTGTGTGGAATTCCGTAATGAACCAATATATTCTCTTTGATGAAGTTACAAATTATAGCAAAGATGTTTGTTTCACTAGTATAGCTTCTACCAAATTTGAAAAGTAGTCACTATTGCAAGTGAGCACGTGAATATGACCAGCAATGGAGTTCAGTTGAGGAGCCCAATGAAATCCAACCCCCATTGTTTAAAGGGTTCTTCAATGACAACTAGCTTCAAAGGCAAAGTCACAATTTAGGTCTTCCTACAAAATGTTTGACAAGCTTCACATTTTTCTACCCATTTTTGAGAATCGAAAACATAGTGGGCCAATAATAATGTTCTCACAAAACTTTATGAGTTTTCACTAGGCAAGAGAAATGACCACCACAAGCATGATTCTAAAGGATTCCAACAACCTAGGTTGTTGTTCTTTATCGACACATCTCGAGGAACATGTCATACATTCCTTTCTTGAAAAAGTGTTGTCCCAAATAATGTACCTAACAGCTCTCAATTTGATAGATCTCTTTTTCTTAGTCACAAATTCTTAGGACATTATCCATATGTGAGAAAGTAGGCTATATCATAATACCATTCATCTCCAGTGTTTATTTAAAACTACCACTTTGGTAAACTTTCTTCACTAGTTCTTCTTTAGAGTTATCTTGTGGCTCATTCTCTGGATGAGTTTGCAAATTCCTCTTCCTTGAACTAACTTGGTAGGCTTCATGTCCAAGTCATATTCTTGGGTCTTGGAGACCCAATTACCTCTTTTAGACAGCTTTGGTTCTTGTTATGTCGCAATGATTTAACTCGTGTCTGAAAGCAATACTTTGGTGTGAGAATTCAATACAAAATACTTGAAGTGTTTCAAAGCTCTAACCATCGCGTATGCATGCCTCTCAAGGGGAGTGTAATTGATTTCATGTTTCTCGAATCTAGTTCTCATGAATGCAATAGGATATTTGATTCCCTCTTGATTGTGTTGAGTCGGGATGGCAGAGATCGTGTGCGGTGAAGCATAGCAATAGATTATGTACACAACATCCCCTTCCAAAGGTCACACCCACATAGACTCCTAAGTCTCTTTCTCCTTCGATTTGTCCGAGATCCATCTAAGCAAGATCCCACGCCATTCTTACTAGTGACCTTCCTCCCGATATTTCTAACAAAGATCTCGATGTTATTATTCGTTACATGAGTGATATTTACAACCCTTCTCCTATTCATAGTGATCCTTCTCCTAGTTCAACAAGTGCTTATCCTATTTCTAATGTTTCTTCTCCTCTGCTTACTGAGAATCACTATACCACTTATCATTCACCTTCTTAAATTAGTCACATACCACCTAAGCAATCACCTATGATTTCCCCAAGTCAACAACCACCTATCAAAATTAGTTCACAAACCACTCCTGCTAGGTCATCTATTGCATTATCAAACAAACCTAAGAAATCTCCCTTGAGACTCAGTGCAACATGGCCTCTTCCCAAATCTACACTCCAACCCATTAAGTTTGTCAAAGAAACTAATCCTCCTCCTAGTGTTCACGATACATTTTCACTTTCACCGCCACCACCCAATTCTACTACAAACTTTGTCCAACAAGGCCACACCATGCATAAACTTGGCCTTTGGTAGATGACTCTTGTTACTCTACCCTCCTGATGACACACTCATATTCTTGGGGTTCCTATATGACTGTTGAGGGGTATTTTACCATGAAGAACCTTGTTTCATCTTACATTTCTCCATTACATCACCACCTCTACATACACACATCTATAATACTTTAACACTTCTTACGCATTATCAATTAAATGAAATCCATCATGTTTCATCACCCCTATACATCATTTATTACATATTACATGCATTATCATACACTTGGGGCAGCATAACATTAACATCCCCCTAAAATTAGCTTCTACACATATTTTTCTTTTTCGTTTTCATACACTAACCTCATAAAGCATACCCATACTCATCCCACATTTTAGCACTATCATTACCCGATGACACAACCTAGTGCTTTAGTTCACATTGGACTATTTAGGTATTACCGTTACATTTAACCCCACATATTGCACTACAAGATCTATACATTTACATTCCATCATCCTACATTATATCTCTATAGCATACATTACACTAGTCATCATTGTATATGAGCCTAATTTTCATTTCCTCCTCTAATTCAACATTTACGCTAGGTCATGTTATATATGAGCCTAGCTTTTTATCTTCTACCATCACATATTCCATCTAAACCTATCTTCATATCTTCCATACTACATACACATCCTACACACTCACATTACATTCATCCTACATGCTACACTAGATCACATTACACATGGGTCTAGTTCCACCTATCATATTTTCCATCTACCATTTTATACATTAATATCATTGCATTAATACATCTTACCTATTCTATATCCTCCACTAGTTTTCCTTAGACTTGGGTCTAGTTTTATCTATCATCATTACACATTTTTTTCTACCTACACATTTATCCCATTACATTCCTTACCCACTTTGCACATTCTATATTACATTTCTTACAGCACACCTTCACATACCTTGTTCATTTACACTACGTTGTCTTCTACGCGGTGCACTCACCACCCTATGATGCACTCTAGTTCCTTGGTCCATACTGACCGCCAAGGGTTTACTAATAAAATGAACCTTACATGCGACATTTTTCTCGACCCACCATTCCACACATTATTGACATACACCTTAGGTTAAATTTTCACCCCTTCCTATCATCTTATAGTAACATCCTCCTTAGACTACATATTCACCCATATTTATCCTTTTCATCAGAGTATAGTGATATACGCTTAGGTCTAAATCATCACTATTCCATTCAACTAGTCATGGTATACATTTAGGCTATAGGGTCCACGCACATATTTTAATATGTTCCATATGCATCCGTTCATCCTATAGTGATATATTCTTAGGTATAAATCATCATTCACACATTCACCACGTCATGGTATACGCTTAGGCTATAGGGTCCACACATATCTTTCTCGCATGTATTATAACCATCCACTCATTCTATATTGATATAAGCTTAGGGATAAATCATCACTCTTCCATTCAACAAGTCATGGTATACGCTTAGGCTATAGGGTCCACTCGCATTCTTCCATCTACCACATTCCCATTCATGCATCTATAGTGATATACACTTAGGGCTAACTCATCACTTTTCCATTCAAAAAGTTAGGATATGAGTTTCGGCTATAGGGTTCACACACATCTTCTCCACATGTCACATTTCATCACCACTAGACATCCCAACTCATCACAAGACAATAGGTACAACCAACACTACTCACCTATTTCTTGACGACGCAATCTCATTTACGGTTCATTCTTGATCACGAGGGGAACAAAAATGAACCTCACTTTGCATACACATTCCATCCACTCGGGGCACGTTTTCCTATTATTCCAGTATTGCATTCCATTCCATCCATCCATGACATACTTTGCATTTTCTTGGTAGCATTTACTCTTGTGTACTAGCATTTTACATGATCACTTTACTACACATGTTAGATTGCTTTCTTCAATGTTATTATCATACAAACATATGTGTTCACACCTTTGTCTAGTGTGATCACAGATATAGGACTCTACATGCGTCATTGATGCTCACCTTCTACCCTTCCTACGCCAACCTACCGGGCATCCACATTCATCCTATTCAGGTTTTATTGTTTCATTTTGTACTTAACATCTTTTAATACTTACTTCTACATGATTTGACATATTGGTTATCACTCTAACATGCTAATGGGTGTTCCATGTGCAACACTTGTTTTGCATGACTACATGTTTCCATGACTTCATGTTTGTTTTTACTTGTCTTCTTTGTCTTCCATTGTATATGGGATTTTCCCTTTGATTATGTGCACACTTGATTGTTGTTTATGGCCATGATGGCCTTGCGTGTCTTGCGACATTGTGAGTGATGTCCTATGTTTGAAACCCACTTTGTGTGGTCTGCTTATTTTCTTGACGTGTTTACACTACTTTTCTTGGTAGTTTTTACATTATCTGCATATTTTACACTTGTCTTATTTACATGCATGTGTTCGGACTAACACTTGTATTGCTATCCATCCCCTTTTGTGCATGCCTTTGTATCTACCAAGTGTTTCCCTTCCCCTTGCAGGGAAAACTTCTACAAGTCGAGTGCAATCGGTCCTCTTTTGGGGCCGCATTCTCTTTCCAGGATCATCACATGCGCCCCCAAAGAGGGAGGTATCATTGATGGTTTCTACTAATACAACATATCTACATCGGTTCGGACATAGCGAGTGATTTCGCATCACTCATTTAACTTCATACACAACATCATCAACAGGACATGGTGTCCTTCGACAATTACCGTAGAGTGGTTATAAGCTTGGGGTTACGATGGGTGTGACTCTCTACACTTCTCTTTCTAGTGGCATGGATTACCTAAAAACCACGAAATTATAGAGATCTCCTCCAACATTTCAACAAAATTAGTTAAATTTCTGAGGATATAACATGGTTCCTCCCTATACTTCTTCAACCAGGGGTGTTAAATTGCCCAAAAAACTCTTGCGACGCTAAAATATATCCTTCTACACATTTTTCTCGACATGGATCAAGTGCACATGTTCCATTTTAAAATTTAAATTTTCTATTATAGCATACTTTACATTTACGTATTTTACACAACATTTTACATATATACTTATTTGACTACTTGATCATTTTCTCCTTGTAGGTCCTCCATATGAGAAAAAAGCAGTAAAATTAGGGGAAAAAGCAAATAAAAACAACAACGACAACAACAACACACCACTACGGAATTTGCTTTTACTAACCATATAGGTACACTACATACAATAGTAGCTACACATGCATTACACCCTAGGTTCACTATCATCATGTTTTATACACATTTTTCATCTTTAGAATCCACACTCCTCCACATTCTTTTTTATCATTCCATGCTTGAGTCTATTCCATCAGCATGTCTTCTATTACACTCTACATGGTTATTAGGTATGCATCTCTATCTACTTTATGTTACAAACTTTCCACTTACCAACATAAAGTTGGGGAAAATGTAGACACAAATATTACACATTAGATAATATTTAGCCCGGTCTTATACTACTATTTAGAAGGTTCTCAAATGTACAAAGTACTAATTAATCCCACCTTTTGGCCACCTTTTTCTTATCTTTTATTTCATCTTTTATGTGTATTTCTGATACACTTATCATCCCATTTCATGACCTTTCTGACATTCTAGCATGAAATCAAGGCACCCCAGTTTGTATTGGGGGCACCTGGTCACATCCCAAGTGCCTTGATCAATGCATAACCTATTTAAATTCTTTTTGGGTCACTTCTAGTTGTTGGTCATCTTTATCTTTTTCTCGGTCACGACCTTGTCGGGATTAATTATGAAATTAAGCTTGAGATCCCTATAAATATATAAAGTTATAAGACCATAATGAGGGTCCTAGGTCATCACATCTTATCACTACTATCATTATATCTAAGGTTCCATACACATAGTTCCATGCTTTCAACCTAGGAGATCCGCATCACCACACTTCATAGGAGATGGATGCATCAAACCCTAGAAAATAAAAAGATGCATATTGATGGGTCGATCGACCTTATCCGCCAAGCTAGTGGACTTATCATTGATTGTTGCACTACATTTCAAACCTAGATGTAGTTCTTATGCATGTGTGCATGTTGTGCCTAGGTGCTCTCGTGTCACACACTTTGTGAAGTATTGAGAAATAATAGCTCTAGAAATGTAAGTAACATGTGTGCATGGAATAGAAAGGAATCCATCCCCTATGAAGTGTGTGAAAGAGGGTTTAAAACCCACAAGCAAGGATCATGAGGGATGATGTGCACATCAACGGATGTGAGAACGGCAGATGAAGAGATATCGAGGAGGAGAGTGAGCATCAACCAAATGTGCATGCAAAGATTTGACAAATGGGTAGAACCTCGATAAGCCACAAAACTCTCTCTATCTCATGTAGATCAAATGGGGTGTACACATAGGAGGTGTTGAGTAACCCCAAGTGTTGTAATCATGACAACTTGAGTAGAGAGGGGAGTTACATTCCCGCATAGAAGTGTAACTCCTAATGACGCATATGATGCACCGACACACCTTAGCGCGTAAGAGAATCTCATAATGACCCCTAAATGACACATGGACCTACGATCTCACCTAAGTGAGATGACTCACCTAATGATGTGGAAAATAACACACACCAACACCCCCCTTCATCGTAACTTAGGATGAGGTGGCAAGTTAGAAACGAGAAATGGGTCCTGGCACAAAGCCTAATGAGGTACCCATGTACAAGAAACTCTCAAAAAGTGGAGTAAAAGGAGAAAACCCAGTGGGAAAAACTCCCCCCCAAAAGAGAGACAAGTCCACTCTCTAATCTAAGAAAGATGCCAAAGATGGGTCCTGGCCACAAATGAGCCTATAAAGGTACCCATGTACAAAGAGGAAATCTCTCGGAAAGAAGGAGAGAGAAGAAGAGGGAGGTGAGAGGAATGCAGAAGATGCCATGGACGGATCTAAACTCTGTAGCTCTAAGAGGTCTCTCGGAAGAATGTCAATGATGAGATCCTCTACCTCTAGGCCAAGAAGATCTACCCACAACGAACTATGTGCCTGCCCTTAGGAAGAATAGAAATGATGTGCTTGGAAGTCCACCCACTCCATAAAGGAAATCAAGGCAGATGATGAAGAACTCAGTCTGCGTGCACGAAAGTGTGACATATGTCTGCAAGTGAGTGTGAAGCAATGAAGGTAATTTCACGAGTGTAGAAATGTCGAGTATGAAGGGTGAACACCCGTAGAAAGGATGTTTGGCTGATGTGAAGGTAACAAACATCCCCCACAAAAAAAAAGGGATCGACAAGTAAGGATGGATCAATGAAGGTCTCTAGAAAAGTGGAAGTGGCATGATTCCCGGAAGGGGAACTCCCAACAACGAGATAATGAACTCCTCCCAAGGCACTGTAGATGGATGAGAAACCTGTAGTGCATCACGAGTGTACTCTGCGAAAAGACGACTAAGGTCAGGTAGATACTCGTCCCAATGAGGGGGCTCAACAAATAGAAGAGTGATGTCAGATAGGTATGAGTCATCCAATGAAGGCAGAGGAGTGGAAGGGGCCTCGCACACTAGAAGTGGAAAGGAGGCTGGTGTAATGACTATATGAGGCTGAGTAGAGACTGCTCGATATCTAATGAGATGTGGGATGTGTCAACACTCTCTAGAATAGTGAGAGAAGGAGGAGAAGAGTCCTCTGTAGTACTCTCGACATTAAAACTAGGTGCACAATCCTTGTCATTAGAAGTAGAACCAAATGAGTCTGTGTCGGTGGAACCGTCATCTCATGAAGATGAGGAGGCAAATCAATTAGTAGTAATAACAATGGCAACATTATGTGAAGGGTCTCCATAGAGGGACTAAAGAATGCTCCAGACACGTTGGGGTGGATTTGATTCTGTCACATGAAACCAAAGAGAATGAGAGACATGCATCATCATATGACCAAATATGTGGTCGTAAGTGTCGAGAAAGTCCTCTAGATGACGATGATCAACGGATGCGAGAAACTAGCACAAGTAAGAAGGGTAAAAAGACCCTCGTGGGCGAAGTAACGTTCCATGGGAGCACACCAAGATAAATAGTTCCATCTCCCGGTGAAGTGGTGGAGGTTGTAAAGCAATAATATGAAGCTCAATTCTGAAAGAGCACTCTCCATGATGCACGAATCAAAAAGTGCAAGATGCACAAAAGCAAGATGTCGGACTCGACTGATAATGTGTCTCGTGTGAAAACCCAAGAGTGTTAGTCAACCCCGAATGTGGAACTTTATAAAGTAGTGCATTTAAAAAATGACAATTTCATCTTGTAATGTGTGAAAAATCATGCAACTTTGACTAAAGAAGCGCTAAAAATGAATAAATGAGTCAAAATTTATAGCAAAAAACGATTCCACAAGCGATGGAAAATGTTAATAGGCCCTACAAATGGATTTAAAAGTGCTCGAAATGACTGTAAGTGGTATCATGTGATCGCTCATTGGAAATGGCATCAAATTTTAGTAAGGGTTTGTTTTTCTTACGAGGGGGGATTAGCCTCTTGCCAACCCCGGACCTCGCCTCTGTCTTCGACATGCATAAGAAGGGAATTAATACAAGAAAAAGATCCCAAAAAATATTACAATGCCATAAGGGAATGTTTTTATCCTCAAAACATTAAAAATAGATTATTTTAACCTCTACAAACAATTCTAAAAGGGATTGGGGACCATGTTCGAGTGTCAAGCCATGGTTATGAAAATCCACCGAGTTGTTGATTGTTGACCAATCGAATTAGACGTTGGAGACAAGTGTAATCAGAAAGGCAGTTGAATGAACTTGAGTTTTTTTAACGCATACACTTAGAGTTGACAGGAGCTAAGGCTATGTGTCGGATAGGAATTTTAATTCAAGAAGAATAATTTCAATAATTTTGATCCATTCACTTTGTAGGATTGTCGAGATTTACGCCAATAGAGTTGAAGCGACACATGATTCGGTGGAAGGGAAAGCAGGCTCGAGCGGTGGACCTGGAGAGTGCCTCGATTCGGTGGAAGTGTGCCTTTGGCGAAGGTTGCAGGGTCACAAACATTTAAACACACTGGTCTTAGGATCAAGGATGAGCATGGGGAAGCATCTTGAATTATTCTAACAACACACAACAAGGGCGAGAAGTCGAGAGGATCCATGGGTTTGAACGCACAACACGAGTTCAAGACCAAGGTGCCCAAAAAAGAAAATCCACAGATTTGAAATGAATAGAGAGGAAGGTGTGGTGAGCTAGAGCAACTGGAAATAGGAGGCAAGATCAATTCATGGCCATGGCGAGAGAGCTCAAGGATGAGGTTGGCCTATGCATAAGGTCAACCAAATGGCAATGCGTTTACGAACCAGTCGCATAAGTAAGAAGAACCAACATGAAGCATGGGAGCCAATGAATCAAAGGTCGAGTAGAATGTAGTGCAAGGGCTGGTCGAGTCATACTAGAAGGGGGTGAGTAGTCGAAGACCTTGAAACACGCATGTAAGGCGTACAACCTAAGTCATGGATGAACAAAGCAAAACGCAGTCGAGCTTTTAGTGCAAAATAACTTCAGATGGAGCAACTAAGTAAAGAAAGAACGACCTCCCAAAGGGAAAATGATTCATAAACAAGCACGAATAGAATGTTGGTAAAAGTGAGTTGTAAAGAAAAACACGATCCAAAAGCATGCCAAAGAAAAGACCCAAGAAACCAATGCAAAGGTAGAAAAACCCACGAACACCCGAAAAATGAACCACGAACAACCCAAACGGAGGTATAAACGCTCGAATCAATGTAAGAAGTGCACGAACGGAATCACCATTATGACACACACTTGAAAGAGATCTGAATATCACACTAAAAGGATGGAAAACACACGAAAAACACCGAGGAGTGCATGGATCCACAAGATCCACTCTGATACCATGAAAGAGGGTTTAAAACCCCGCAAGCGAGGATCACGAGGGACGACATGCACATCAACGGACATGCGAATGGTAGTGTGAAGAGATCTCGGGAGGAGCGAGCATCAACCGAATGTGCATGCAAAGATTCGACAAATGGGTAGAACCTCAATAAGCCACAAAACTCTCCTCTATCTCATAGATCAAATGGGGTGTACATATAGGAGGTGTTGAGTAACCCCAGTGTTGCAATCATGACAACTCGAGTAGAGAGGGGAGTTACATTCCCAGAATAGAAGTGTAACTCCCAATGACGCATATGATGCACTCGATGCGCTGATGCACTTTGCGCATATGAGAATCTCATAATGACCCCTAAATGACACATGGACTTACGATCTCACCTAAGAGAGATGACTCACCTAATGATGTGGAAAATAACACACGCCAACAATGTGTGTGATACAAATCTCCTAGGTTGTATACATGGCACTATGTGGATCCAAGTGATGAAATGGATGCAAACCTAGATGGAGTGATAATAGTGATAAGATGCAATGACCTAGAACCCTCATTATGGTCTTATAACTTTATATTTATAGGGCTCTCAAGCTTATTTTCATAATTAATTCCAAAAGGCCAACTGTGAAAAAGATAAAGATGACCAACAACTAGAAGTGACCCAAAAAGAATTGAAAGAGGTTATGCATTGGCCGAGCCACCTCGGGGCACCCCAAAGATCAGATGGGGTGCCTGATTTCAGTGTGTAATGTTAGAAAGGTCATAAAATGGGAATGATAGGTATCGGGAAATATGTGGGAAAAATGAAATAAAAGATAATAAAATGTGGAAAAAGGAGGGATTAATTAGTAATTTTTACACTTGAGAACCTTCTAAATAGTAGTTTAAGACCAGGATAAATATTGTCTAATGTGTAATATTTATGTCTACAAATAGAAATAGAAGAAATAAGAAAATCATGTTCCTAGTCCATTTTTAAAGGTTGGCACCAAGGTAAATAAGATAAACTAATGCATGCAGCAATCTACCTTCTAGAGTTGACGCCAAGGGTTGCATGAGAATGAATTAAAGAAATAAAAGAAAGGGAACTTCTTTCCCATGTGCCAACAGAAAAGGAGAATAAATAAAGGGCAGTCTATTTTTGGAAAAATAGCAGTCTTCTTTTATGGTATACTCTATTTTTTTATTATAATGATACGTACTTGGAGCAACTGATTTGCTTAGGCATCTTCAACATTTGTACTTGGACCTCTGAATAAAATAAAGCTTCATTTTTCCCTCTCATACTGTTGTTTTCATATTATTCATTGTGTTTGTTATAGGATATTGTGTTTGCCTTAGTGTGAATTCGTTCTTTCTACCACAATATTTTCCTAAATCCTTGAATCAATATTGCAAAATAGTTTAGAGTTATGCAGGCATGGACCTTTAAGTTCTTTAAGTTCATAGTTACATTCAAGTCTCAAACTTTTAGTGTATCACCCCTATGTCTCATTTCCCACATTCATTTTCCCTTTCCCTTGTCAATTTTTTTATTTTTTATGGGATTCACAACGGAACCAACCTTCTCTATAGGTTCACCTCAAACATAAGTTACCCATAACCTTGAGGTGTTCCAATTTCATAAAACAAAAGAGAGAATACACACACCATTCTCTATCGAGGTGCAACTTCTAGGGCTGACAATGGTTTCGCACACTTTGGTGGGATAGTACAAAAATGCTAAAGAAGTTGATGTTGTTCTTAACAAATATCAGTTTTTCGAGACACAAATATTCAACACCTAATGAATCTATTGTCCTAAGAAGACCCATTTTATCATTCAATGACCATTTCCTCCATCTTCCCATATTTTTATGAGCTTGTGTAATCATGACTTCAATTCTTCATTAGAATTCCCATTCCCAAGAGAATTATTACTCCCCTCCACCTCCTTTTTCCAAAAATTATCCTCCATATCAATATTATAAGCCCTATCATAATGAATAAGCCCATGATCAAAATAATTTTATAGTTATCCTAGCAATCATGGAATTTTTCAAGAGTAGGAATATGCAAATTGTGGAAAAACTTGCATGCCTAAATATGTTTTCATATGCAGGTACAACACATGGAAGTAAAAATGGTATGCAGGATGAGGGAAACAAGTTCCATGAAGGTGACCATGATTGGATTCAAGGTAACTTACCCATGGGCCATCTTATGCCACATTGGTATAGCCTTGAGAAGTTAGAATTTATAAGCCAATTGTTACTAAAATTATCGAGTGGAACAAAAAAATGGAATCTTACCAATATCGTGTTGACAAACCTTGTAAATGGGGTAATTCTTCACTATCATCCTGCACCCCTTGTATTCCTACTTCCTAACCTCCACAATCTTAGACCGAATTTCATGTTCCTAGATTTCTTAAAGATTATATTTCCATTCATTCTCCTCCACAAGATCTTATACCTCCTAATCATTGCAACCATTGAAAAATCAATTGGAATCTTAACTCACCCCCTCCTCTCATATCCCCAAACCCATTTTGGAATAGAAATAATTAGTAAATCATTTTGGAAGAGTAGCTATTTGAAAAACCAAGTGAGGAATTTCTAAAGAAAAATATGATGAATTAGAGCTCAAGGTTTGAATTTAAATAGATTCCACAAGTTAATCCTACAATAAAGGATTGTTTGAATTTTGTAATTAACCACTAAAATGTTGACCCATAAGAAAACAAGATGCCCAATGACTAGAAGAGACCCAAAAAGGTGATCAAGATACAAAGAGGTTGAGGGCGCCCGAGGAGGGGATGATGGCACATGGGCGCTGACGTTCTGGATGGGCATTGGTGTCTATACTTAGGAAAGGTGGGGTATTGAAATTCAAACTGGGCAAGTAGGGTGTGTAAGACCAAGAAGGAAACTAGAAAGAAAGCAAAGAGGCCAAAAACAATGGTTAGTACTTTTCTCACTTAGGAATCATATGAATGCAAGTATGTGATTAGGAACTAGAAATATACCCAAGTGCATGATTTTATGTCTAGATTTTCTCTCCCACTTTATGTTTTTGGATTAATTCTCAATAACATAAAGTATAGAATAAATTCTACTTGATAACCATGTAGATAGATGGCAAAAGCATGTCGAGGAGACAAGAAAAAACGTGGAAGTTAAAGGAAGAGGGAGTGGAAGTGACCCTAGGGTTGAAAGCGTATGTGATGTGTTGTGTTGTACATGTTGTCATTGTCACTTTTACTTGATGTGTTCGATGATGTGACTATTTCTTCCCTTGAAGATGGACATAAAAGAGAAGATAAAACGAGTAGTCAAAGATGTGTATATGAAATTTTTTGATCCAAGTGTATGAAAAATATGTAAAAAGTATGTAAAAGTATGCAAAAAGGAAAGTGTGCACTGATCCATGCACGAGTAAAAGGATAGAAAATGTAAGCGAGTGAATTTTTCAGAAATCTCATACCAAGTGTGATTTTTTGGGCGATCCGATGCCAAATGTGAGTTTTAGTGTGATCTCACGCCATGGAAGAAGAGTGTAGGGAGAAAGGTCTAGTGTTATTCTCCATCCTTTGAATGCTTCCCAAAATTTATACACCACTACAAATGGTGTGATGTTGTCTTGTTCAAGTTTGATCCATTTCGATCCAACACAAATAGGAAAAAGAGATAGAATGCATTCGATTGATAGTGGACTATGCATGTTCTATGAAACTCTGCTATGTGTAGACTACACGAAACTACATTGATCGAGAGAAAAAATGTGTAACCTCCCTTGGTCATAGGCACCCAAAAAAGGTTCAAAAGTGCATATGTACCCATGTCTATATTTGAGCACTAGTTTCGTGTTGGACTTAAGACCCAAGTTAAAATTTGGTCTCAGATTGTGGATATGTATGTGCTTTGTCCCTATATTGTGTAGGTCTAAACTATAGCTTTATACCACCGAATGGGGTGAGTGATTCACTTGATGTATGCCCCCTCATTTGGGGTGCATTTGATGTCGCTAGGAGAATGTAGCCCAAAGGAGAGGAAAAATGTTGAGTTGAAATTTTAACCCTTTAGGGAGGTAACGTGCTTGGTAGAAACTAAGACACATGTAAACAAAGTGGCTAATAAGATGTGTTAGTGCAAACAAGAAAAACATATATATATATATATATATATATATATATATATAAGATAAAGAGTAAGTTAGAAAGCAAGAAGACATATTAGACTGCAAAATCGGGTTGCAAACATGGGACATTGCTCAAAATGTCACAAGACAATCGAGGCAAGTGACCAAAAACATACATATTATGAACAGAGAGACATAGGGCATAACCCACAAACAATGGAATACAATAGAAGAGAGGAGAAAGAAGATAGTGATAGACAACCATGGTGGCAAATAGTTCTGTAAAGTAAACATTGCACATGAAGCACCCATTAGCATGCTAGAAAAAAAAATTTCTGTCAAAAGCACGGATGATCCGATATATTAGTGTTCTAGCAATAAGAATAAGTAGTATAAATTGATACAAAGGTAGTACCTATAGTGTGTACAAAAGTAGATGTCCCTAGGAGCCGTTGTGGGACTGCACAAGCATCGATGTTACATGTAGATATTTGTGTAAAGTTTGCATTCACAACTACAAGACAAGTGAACGTGCGTGTGTATACGAAAAGATAATGACATACAAAATATATGTCGAACATAGTAAGCAAATTTTACATGTGATTATAAGTAAGCATCAACAATGGGAAACTAAGAAATACAATCGCTTGTCATTGGAATTTTTAAGCATTAAAAATTTGCGTAAATTTCTAAAATTTTAAAATTCCCTTCCACCATATTTTCTGCAAGTTCATTCCACACAACCTCACGTCCATTCACCCCATGTCCGGGTCTTCATAAGCTCCCATGTCAAGTGAATTTCCCATCCAGCCTCCTTTGTGCATGAAGCTAAGAATGCCATTAATTGGTTTGATTTAATTGCGATACTCATTTATTTGTAATTAAATTAAATCGCTTAATTATTTTTGAGATAATTGATCCATTTAATAATGAAATCCCCTTTTAATTATTAAATTACACAATTAAAGTGGAGTTGAGGAGAAAGTGGGACTTCACATCTCATTTGTCATGTGTCCCGATGCACAAATTCTTCCACTTTTCCGCATGTGGGTAGTTTCCTTGTCTTTCCCCACTTTTCTTCCCCATGCCATAAATATCACTTCTTCCCACATTTATTCCCATTTTGTATATTCTTAGTAACTACCTTTTAGCTTCACTTTCCCTAGCTCCACTCCCACATAACTACTTCTTGTGATCAAGAAGAAGAAGTTTTTATTAGATTAGGTAAAAATAGATTTTGAAGGGATCGGGAACCTAAAAATCTGAAAGATAAGCTTCAAAGCTCAAGAGAAAAACAAACAACAAACAAAAATCCACAGCCGAAAGAGAAAAAAACTAGATAAACCAAACCCCATAAACAGGAAAAACACCAAAAGGAGGGAATCACAAGGTAGGCTGGTCAAAGCAACTTGGCCCACAAACCAAGGAACTCAACTACCATGGTCTTTCCCTTTATGAGATCTAAGGCTCATCTTGAGAGGAAAATTTCCATCTTTTCCTCTCTTTTTGTTGTTCACCATCTTCCATCCCTCCCCCAAATTTGGATCAACATTCTCATCCGGGTTAATAGGAAGACTAATTTCAAGAGACATAATGTTTAGACCTAGAGAACACAAGGAAACAGAGGGCAAAGAAAGGAGTGACCCCCTTATCAGCAACATGATGTTCATTAATGGGTAAAGTGGGTAGAGTGACAGTCCCACCCAGATTCTTCACATTCATTTCTTCCATTACCCTATCCTTCTTCTTTCCCTAATTCCCAATGTGACTGCCTAAGAATTTCAAAACCTCATTGTCCTCCTCAAAGATAAACTCATCAAATTTTCTGGGTTAAAATCCTTCCACCATGATATCCTCCCTTTAATATGCTTCTTAACAATGTGACAATCAGACGAAAGATGACCAAGGGAAAAACATGTTCTACATCTGAAGGGGAGACCTTCATAATCCAGATTTTGAGTCCATATTAAATCCCTGACTTTGAGCTCCATTGTGGCCGGGAAATCAACCGTCATATCCATATCCACCAAAATACGAGCATAAGTGGTATGATCAAAAGATTTTGTCTAGTATCAACATCAAGGAATTTACCCAAAGCATCCCCCATAGATCTGAAACACTCCTCACTCCAGAAGTGCAAGGGTAAATAAGGCATTCTTATCCACACAGTCTGACAGTAAAGGTTTCAGTAACCGGGTTAAAGTTTGGGAACCAGGGCTTCATAAGAAGATGGTGCAACTGAAAATCCCATATTTTTTCAAAAATATTGTCCTTGTCAGAGGAAACATCAAAGACAACAATGAATATTCCATGAGCTGAGGGATAGATATTGACTTTACCTTCAATAAAGGGCCTCCATTGTTCAGATATCCATTTGTGAAGGGCCGGAGGCTAGGACAACAACTAATGAATCTGTAAATCAAGCCCCTTTTTGGTAGAAATCCACAGATTCTGAGACATCCTCACCAAAGGAGACCACAGGAGTTGATTTGGCATAAGCCATGGGTTTGGCCAACTCCTTAACACCAAATTTGACCACCTCCAGGAAAGAAAAGGGCTTACCCCTGCTCACGGTTTTGCATCCTAAGTTGTCCTTGCCGAACAGCTTTCTCCACAAACCACCAAAGCACTCTGTATAAGGGAAGATACTATCGAGCCACCAAATCCAAGAAACATTTGCGGTGGGAATACTATCACATCGAGGGGCACCAGAACCGCAAGAATGGCCTGACCCATCATCCATCAAGAAGAAGAATTTGATCCAATTATGACAATGAATATATTAGGAGACAATTGAACACATGAAACAAAGAAGAAGGCCATATTGAAGAACTCACCCATTCTAGGGAAATCCTTCCCACACAAACCATTGGAAACATAGTTAAAGGCATATTTCAAGAGAACGCTACTAGGAAAAGAACACAACCATGAGAGTGGAACATCCATAAAGAGGGAATGCCAAACAATTGTTTGAATAAGCTAGTTAAAAAAAAGCACCACCCATGTAGACAATAAAGGAAAATCAATTAGTCATGTAGGCCTAAGGAAGAATCAATTACAACCAACAAATTTAGTGAAGGCTATCCCGGTGTAAGAAAATAATGGTGAGATGTCATTAATGCAAAAACAAATGTGATGGTATTTAAAATGTTCCCAGAGTATGGAAAATTGTGATATGGATTCTACTTATGAGAAGGATTGAGGTGAATAAAAATACATTCATTTGTGCAGATGCGAATGAAGGTTCTTGTTGTTTGAATCTATCAAAGTAGTAGACTTTGGAGCTTGATATCTCGAAGGCAGGGTGAGTTTTGTTAAAAACCAATCATTGTCCGTAATTTTACTCATGTTAAGGTGCTTCTATACCCATTTTCAAAAACCTAGCTCCCGATTCGTTATTTTTCTGGACCCAAATAAAATGTAGTTGGTTTGAATTTTGTTGTGCGCATAGTTTTAACTTTTCAAGGCCTACTTTGAGAACCTGTATTTCGGCCTGAGTGATTTTCAAGAATAATGGTCTAGTTATTTGGATTCTCCCCACATTCATGTAATTATTTTCCAAGTTTTAAATTCATAACACCTCATTAGGTATTTTTCCCGGACCCAAATCAAAGGCAATTTGTTTGATTTTGTTGTGCGTGTAATCTTCTCATTGGTCATCAAGGGGACTCACTTTGAGAGTCGATATTTTGAACTCGATGATCTTCATGAGAAAAGGATTATTTCTTTGGATTATCCCCACCTTCATGTACATCCTTGATAAGTAATATATTCCCAAAGTGAAGTTTGGTATTTTTTCCAGCTAAAATCAATCAAAATTTTCACAGCTTTCACACCGCATTTTTCTCGTGAGTTTCAGAGAAGTAATCTTTGACCTTTAATATTTGACTAAAGAATTTGATTTGTGAAAAACCTCTCCGATATTAAAATTTTGGTACCTTAATAGACTTGTTGATTAAAGAAAACACTTAACATAACTCACACACAAAGTCCGCACGGGAGAGCGGAGACGATGATCAAGAGCGCAGACGACTAGGAAGGAGTCACATGCAGAGGTACAAATTCAAGCGTTAGGACTTAGCCAATTTTATGGATAAAGTCTATTTTGAGAAGCTGGCGTGCGCAACACAAAAACAATGCCGAGACTTGTGCGCCATGCCTTGTCTATCTTTAGAGGATCGGATCAAAGAAATTTTGCATGGAGGTGATCCAAGAATAGATTCAGACCTCGATTAATCTTGTAAGAGATCTATAAGTAGCACACTTTTATGTGTGGCTATGTTTGTAAATTGCATGTGGTTATTATAAGTATGTAACCTATTTTGGAGTAGTTAAGCGGTGAAGGGAAAGTCCCCACCCTATATATATGAGTCGAATTACTTAGTTAAGAGAGATTGAGATGAAGATGGAGATGTAGACTTGAGATAGATATAGA
Organism: Taxus wallichiana var. yunnanensis; assembly: GCA_018340775.1. NCBI lineage: Eukaryota > Viridiplantae > Streptophyta > Pinopsida > Cupressales > Taxaceae > Taxus > Taxus wallichiana. The sequence goes on along the minus strand of CM031243.1, from coordinate 473,831,868 downwards.
TGTGTGTATGTGACTAGATAATTATATCAGATCCATGCGCGCATGATATCAAGTTATTGTATGAAGCTTCTATGTTACTGTTGTGATTAACATATGAAGGATATTGCGTAACCAAAGTATTATTCTACATGTTTTGATCATTGCATATTATGGATTCAATCATGATTAACATTTAAGTATATTCATTCGAGATCTAGTTCTCGTTATACACCGTGTGATGATGTATTAGCTATAGGGATATATCTTTGTTACTTCATCGTGCTAACATCCTGCTATAACAACCCTAAAGAGGGACTTGGTACCTTTGCACACTTTTTGGGTGAGCACTCACCCTATCTTTGAGTGATGTGCCGTCGTTTAGGGTATATATGTGAATTCTAGGTCGCATCATTAGTTCCATTGCAGGACCTCTTTTTAGTTGTTCCCGAATGGTTCATGATGAAGACGTCTTTAGTTAACTCTAGTAAGCATTGAAGAGTGGATACATGATCTAGAGGAAGAATACGCATGAAATTTTAGCAAGGTGGATCCGGATTTAGTGCATGCACTTGGGTAGAGCGAGAATTTGTATGAAAGTTTATATGAGAGATTCTTTGTTATCTTTCCATTAGAAATGTACGAGTGGTTGACTACATATGCATCTAAATAGCTATATTCTAGAGCATTCAATATTGAAATCTTCATGCCCAGAGGTATCTGAATTCTAGTTTCTACGGTATCCTGAGAGGTCATATTTACAAGGTATTTCATTGGGCAATCAAGATATTGATGGTAACGTTGAACTTGGAAGATAAACCTATGGATAACTAAACCCCACCATGCGCGGGAGTAGGAACAGGATGGGTGAAAGATGGCAGACCTAGAGGTAGCAAGGCGAGAGGAAGAGATGCACTGGAGTATGATGAGGCACACAAGAGGGATTTACTGGAAGTAGGAGAGATTTCGAGAATAGATGGCGGTTAAGAGAGAGATGGATCGTGAAGGATTTGAAGCTCGCAAATAAGACATGGAGCTAGAGCATCGAAACTCCCCCATCTAGGAAATCATGAAAGAGAACCCTCCTCAAACTCACATGGAAGCATGCAGTGGTATGACCTAGGCCATGGGAACACATCCGAACCTACCTAATGACCTATCCCTTACGCGCTTGGTTTTCTAGTATCTAGTACAATAGGTGGACATCACTTTAATTTAGGAAGTAAGAGAGTAGGAGAAGTCAACAAGCAAGTAGTTATTTCTATCTTTTCATTCTCTTGAGAAACAGATAAGGGTTAGGGCTAGGAGGAATACCTTTGAGTGTTGGGAAGGTGATCCCAATCAAACTGCATTGATTATGCGCAAAGATAAAGGATCTATTTCATTTTAGAGAGATCTATCTTTTCATTCTCTTGAGAAACAGATTTAGGGCTGGAAGAGCTCCTTTTTGTCTCCTTTTGTCTAGGGAAGGACTACCTATAGATAAGAATGCAAGACCACCAAATTTTCATTAAACAATAAGTGAGGGAACTACCTTGGGCCTAGGAAATATTAGACTTCCTTTCAAAGGTGGTCAGTTCCCTTTTAATACAAATTAATGCAAATGATAATAAAGAAGCTATTGTGAAATCATGATTTAGGTACCTCATTACTAAAATCAATAAAGACTAAACTACCAATAATAAAATGTCATGTTGTTTGTTTGGTCACTTTTATTGATACGTTGATCATCAAGTTACTGAGGATAGACAAGGCTAGATATGAGATTGTTTTGAGGTAAATAGGTGAAAGGTTGGTTTTTGGTATAAGTCACAGTGACCGATGTCGATCACTAGATAACCGACCACGGTTATAAAACCGTACTCGTAGGGGATAACCGATATCGGTAGGGGCGTGATTTAGGGGCTTTTTTAAATGGAGGTTGGTCAGTAAGGTGGTTATGGGGTTTAGAAGGTTGGTAGATGGTTGAGGGAGAGTAGGGTGATAGAGAAGACTCAGAGAGTGAGAAAGTTGTCTTTGGGGCAATATAGAGATGGATGAATGAAGGTTAGGTGCAGGGTGCTGCGGGTGGTAGATCCAGGAGTGAGCTTATAATCACTATGAATCAAAAGTTCACAAAGTAGTGTCTAGAAGCATACAAGGTAATAAAAGAGACTACTTACTAGTTTCTGATGCGGATGCAGGTCCAAGGAATGCAGTGGTGAAGGCAAGGCTCAGTTGGGATGATCTAGCAATCGAAAGTGAGCTGATGAAACTATCCTCTAACTCTCCCAATGTTTGGATGAGTGTGACCATGATCTAGTTGCTCAGTTACAGTCTTGGGCTCAATACTCCTCTCTGTAACCTCTTCTCTCTCTCTCTCACTTGTCCCTCTCTTGTAAAATGAATTCGGATCCTTTTGTTTTGGTTGGGGAGGTCATTTACAGGGAACCGATGGCGGTTACCTAACCGACGCTAGTCGTGTAGGGACCGATGTTGGTTAGGTCAAAGTTGGCTATTTTTAGTAAAATAGCCAACTTTCCCTCCTTTTCTCCCGAGGGGTCAGTTGTGGGCTTGGTCAAGTCATTATTAGGTTCATTTTGGTGCGGGTGAGGGGTGATGAGTCATGGGTGTGGGTCTGGACCAAGTTATAGGTCTTAATTAGGTTAGTTTAGGGTTAGGGCTAGGTCATGGTGAGGTGGCGAGGTGAGGTGGCAGGGTTGGAGATGTGGATTTATTAATTATAAGGTAATTAATAAATAATTGTGTAAGGTTTAGGTGGTGAGGTAGGGTTAGGTTGTGAGACACGAGAGATGGGGGCACGGGCATCGTAAGACCCAAATTTGGTGTCTACATTTCCCCTTGTTGTCATGTAGCTTGTCTTGTAAAGTTACACCGACAATAATAAGAAGTGGTTGCCCCAGTTAAGGGTATAGGTAATCCCCCTCAAATCTATCACAGATTGAGGTGACGTGAAATCAGGGATAGGGTTGATAAAGGGTGAATGATGATGAGATGATGGTAAGATGGTGGGGTAAGTTCAAGGAAGCAAACGCACATTTGAAATGTAGTAGTGCGACCAGGGTACACGATTTGAAGAGCAAACAAGCAATTCATAGGCAAAGGTCAATAGTTTATCCAAACAAGGTTGATATAATCCTGGTATCCAAGGCATAGGAAGTAGCTCCAGGGGATATAACGGTAAGGTACCGAACGTGTTTAGGCATGTTCGGCAAGCACCAAATGGTTGGTTTGGTTGAGATAAACGTCACGGTCTCGGTCTAGGCAAAGCTGGTCGGCTGATCAATTCAAGTATCCTAGTCATGCTAAAACATGAACAGTGAGCTCGATTGAACAAACAACTACATGATGGGTGGATAGAATCATAATTTGTGGGCCTCGATCGAGGTACTTAATCGGTGCGGGCCTTTCGGTCGGGTCCGATTGGTTGGCGCGGCCGGGTCAGCCGCGGTCGGGCCGATTGGTTGGTCGCCTGGCCTGGGTCGGCCTTGGTCAGGCCGATTGGTTGGGCTTGGCATGCCTTGGGTCGGGCCGATTGGTTGGTTACGGCCTTGGGTCGGGCCGATTGATTGGTTGTGGCCTTGGGTCGGGCCGATTGGTTGGTTGCGGCCTTGGGTCGGGCCGATTGATTGGTTGTTGGCCTGCTGGGTCGGAGCAATTGGTGAGTTGCGGCCTTAGGGGCTCTTTGAGTTATGATAATAATAAGAATGTTTGTGTTTTGAATGTTTGGATTGATAAAGGACAAAGGTGAGTGTTATCAATATAAATACATGAAAATATTTATATTTTTAAGGAAAACACAACACATGATAGGTTATGGTAGGGGATGGTCGAGCTAACCTTGGGAGACCCCATGTCTCCTAAGTGCTGCCTACATAGCCCATTGCACAAAGTAAGGAGGGGCCTCAGACCGATGTAGTTCTCCCTTAGGACCAGGGAGAGGTGAATTTAGGCAATTTGGTTATGGTTAGGCAATTTTTTGGTTGGTAAAAGTTTGATGTTGGTAGGGTAATGTTGTTGGTGTTGGTAAGGTATTGGCGGTGTTGGTGTGGGTATAGGTGAAGTGAGGGTTAGCTTACCCAAGACATAGAAACCGTGTCCTAATTAAGGTCAACACATAATCCTAGATTCGGGTAAAAGAGGCAAAAGTGTCCCATAGTTGGAAAGAGCTAAACAAACCACATATTATCGTAGGATGAGCTTGAATCCCTAGGTACCTTGCATAGGCGAGAAGTCGATAGGTGAAAAGAGTTGTATAATCACAATATATCGGATATACGTCACGTCCCTTGAGTTTTGTTGTTTTGAAGAATGGTGAGGTGAGGTGGATGGTATAGCTGGGGCATAGAGAACTTGTTATAAGGTGATTATTCTGATGAAAGAGAACCAAACCTAAATAGACAAGTCCATGACTCAAAAGTGCTTTTGAATACTACTTTTATTTTTCTAGATATAGACTGATCGATGCGGGAAGTCTATATGGGATATGCATTTTGTTGTTCTTGAGGTCTTCACGAAGCTGATCAATGCGAGAAGCTTCTGATAGAGGCTGACTTTGTATAGCTGTCCTTCAAGGGAGCAGTCTACTTATAGTAGCAGATGTGGCTTTGACACATAGCTATCCTTCGAGGGAGCAGTCTAGTTTATAGCTTAGAGGTCTAGATGTCCGTTTGGCATGAAGCATCTAGTTTTGCAGGAAGTTTGACTCAAGAATATCCCATAATTGTATAATTGAGAACTTGTTATTTTGATACTTTTAAGTCATGGACCAGACTAAAAAGGGGAAGGCATCTTTAAGAGGAGGTGATGATCAAACCACGTGAGTTTGATTCTACTTTGAGATGCACGAAACAAGGTGTATGAGGTGGTAAATGAGCTCAAGGGACGAGCGCAAGGTAGATAAGAAGTGATGTAACACTAAATTCAACAGTAGAATGGTCGGAGATGCAAGACATTAAGGGGTTCAGGCTCAGGTTTACCATTAAGCGAAGCTAAATGATAAGTACCTGATCCATAAGTGTGAGTGATAATGTAAGGCCCAATCCAATTAGGAGAAAATTTTCCACATTTGCTCTTTTCTAGTTTGGTTACATGTTGATTCTCTTTGAGGACAAGATCACCAATCTTAAAGGTACGCTCATGAATTCACTTATCATAAGCACGCTTGATGCGCTTTTGATAAATTTGAAGGTGGTCAAGAGTTGGTAAGAGGACGCTCACAAGAAGCTCCAATTGGGCTAACCGCTCTTGCGAAAGTCATCATTGGTGAGAATATCCTGAGAGATATTCTAGGGAAGGGATTTGTATTTCGAGAGGCAAAGATAGCCTCGCACCATACACCAAAGAGAATGGTGTGGCATTAGTGGAAGTACGAATGCTTTAGTACGATAAGCCCAAAGGGCAAAGGGGATGTGATCATGCCAGTTTTTCCCAGAATCATTAACAAATTTCATGAGAATTTTGGTTAAGGTTTTGTTAGAAGATTCAGCTTGACCATTTGCTTGTGGATAGTAGGGTGACGAGAAGCTAAGTTTGATACCAAAGTTGTCACAAAGGGCTCGTAACAACTTATTTTTGAAAGATTTTCCATTATCTGTTATCAGGTGATGAGGAACACCAAAACGACAGATAATGTGATGATTGATGAACTCAATGATTTTATTTTTTTTGGTTGAAATGAGTGGAATGGCCTCCACCCATTTAGTGTAATATTCGGTTGCCGTGATGATCCAATGGTGACGCTGCAAAGAAGGCGGGTGAATCTCACCAATAAGGTCTAAACCCCATTGTGAGAAAGGCCAAAGATCTCGTGCGACCAGCGGGTGGTTGGGAGTATGTTGAAGGTTGGCATGTTGTTGACACATAACACAACACTTAACATATTCACAATAGTCTTTATTAAGAGTAGGCCAATAATATCCTAGGTGAAGGATCCGCTTGGCCACGGCAAGGCCACTAAAGTGCCCACCACAAATTCCGTCATGGACTTGTTGGATGGTATGGGTGACTTCAGTGCGGTTAGACATCGAAGGAGGATACCATCGAAGCCACGTTTATAGAGGAGTCCCCCCATGATGACATAATGAGAAACACTTTTAAGAAAAGCGTGTTTGCCATTACTAGTAAGGTCAGGTGGGAGAACAGAGGTTGTAAGGTAGTCGTGAAATTGGTGATACCAGGTATCCTGAATCAACAGATACATTATTTACCATACAAACATCCGGGACTAAGTAAGATGGGGCAAAGAGTTGTTGGACCAAGACAAATATGTCAGAGTCAGTTGGTGAGGTAGGAATTTGTGAGGCCAAGCAAGCCATAGTATCCACAAATTTATTAGTTGAGCGTGGAACAGTTTGGATAGAATAATGAGTAAATAAGGTCAAAAGTGAATCCATGTAATGTTTGTACTTTTGAAGTTCCTCATTTTTACATTGGTAGATGCCAGTAACTTGATTTACTACCAATTGAGAGTCACTAAAAATGTTAATAGACTTCACACCTAAGTGTAACGCAATGTGGAGACCCAAAACAAGGGCCTCGTATTCCACTGTATTGTTAGTGCAGGGGAAATCAAGCCTAAATGAAAGAGGCATAGGTTCACCATCAAGAGGAATGAGAACAATGCCCGCCCCTCCACCGTGCTGACATTTAGATCCATCAAAGAAGAGGGTCATCGGATAAGATGCATCACTTAGTGAAAGGGTTGTGATGAGTTCATCAGGGAAAGTAAAATTGGTAAATTGTTCCCCAGGTAAAGGGGCTTCCACGAGTTGATCCATGATAGTTTGTCCTTTGAATGATTTTGGTGTACAAACTCAAGGTCGAGGTCAGCGAGGAGCATAAGCCATCGGGCGATGCATTGGTTTAGATGAGGTTTGGCATACATATAATGTATGGGATCAGCATTGGTGATGACAAAAGTTTTGTGATTCAGGAGGTAATGTCGAGTTTGGTGGCCACGAATGATAGGGCTAGGCACAAATTTTCTACGTGTGTATACCTAGTCTCGTAATCCACAAGAGTACGACTTATGTAATAAACTACTTGCTCTCGATGCTCGAGTCATGATGTGTGAGCATGGCTCCTACAACATGGTCGGTGGCAGAAAGGTAAAGGTAGAAAGGGCGATCGTCCTGAGGTGGGATAAGCACGGGTGGCTGCAAGAGATAAGCTTTAAGAGCCTCAAAGGCTTGGTGGCACTCCTCACTCCATTGAAAGACAATGTCCTTTTTAAGGAGATGATGGAAAGGTTGACATCGATCCGAGAGTTTGTGAGATGAAATGCCGATAGATTGGAGTTTTCCCAAAACTACGTAATTGTTTTAGGTTAGTGGGTGGGGCATTTCTAAGATAGCTTTGACTTTAGCTGGGTCAACCTCAATGCCACGCAAAGAGACAATAAAGCCAAGGAGTTTTCCCGAAAGGACGCCAAAGACACATTTCTTTGGTCAAGATGAACACACAAAGATTGTAATAGTGATCAAAAATAATGGTTAAAACATCGAGATGTTCACTGCGATGTTTGGATTTTCCAAGAAGATCATCGACATAATCCTCGAGGATAGTGTGCATAATGTCATGAAAAATGTAAGTCATAGCCCACTGATAGGTCACACTAGCATTCTTAAGGCCAAATGGCATGACACGATAGCAGAAGGTCCCCAGGGGGTAATGAAGGTGGTTTTATGTTGATCGGTCGGGGCTACTAAAATTTGATTGTATCCTCGAGAAACCATCCATGAGAGAAAGCATCTCATGGCCCACAGTGAGATCAACAAGTTGATCAATGCTAGGTAGGGGGAAGTCATCCTTTGGGCAAGCGAGGTTAAGGTCCTAGAAATCCATACATATCCGAAGTCCCCCATCGCTTTAGTGATAGGTACGACATTAGAAATCCATTGAGGATAGTCAATAGGTAAGATGAAAGAAACAGAAAGGAGTCATTGAAGCTCTTCTTTAACCAAGAGGGCAATGCGTGGATGCATTTTTCTCAGTTTCTATTTAACTGGTTTGGAGTCTGTTTCAGAGTGATGTTATGGACAACAATGTCAGGATCGATTCCTGGCATGTCGGCGTAGGACCAAGTGAAAGCTTGATTGTGGGCACGAGGAAGGTAGTGAAGGTGGCTTGTTCTGATGCGTCGAGAGATTGTCCATCTTTACAATGTGAGGATCATCCTCCATGTGGATGTTGATCTCTATAGTCAACTCATTCAACATGGTTTGGGTTTCAGATGGTAAGGCACGTTGAATATAAGAGTCATCCGCACCAAGGTAGGTGAGGATGGAGTCGTCATCCTAGCACTCCACAACATTAATCGAAGGCGAGTCTTCTTTGATCATGTCTAGATACAAAAGGGGGAGAGAAGATGGGTCTTCACCATCGCATTGATAAGTGAGAGGACCTAGGAAGATAGCATTCACAAAAAAAAAAAAGTTAGGAGGGATAGATTCCGGGTCTATCGACTCCATGGGTGAAGATGGAAAAATGGGCGTTGATGGTTCGGAAGGGGTGACTTCATCATCTTCCTGATACAATTGACATGAGGTTTCTTCGGTGTAGGTGGTTCAGAAAATCCAAGACCACTACGATCTTTGTGTTTGTGTGTAGTCATGGGAATGATCGTATGTCGGCCTTGTTCATAAAGACCGAAACCAAAACCTTTCCAAGCACAATGAGTCAGGAAGGTGAGGGTGAAACGACGGTTGGTTAGATATTGAAAATCAGATTGGAAGGGAACCACACCAAGGGGAGGTTCAGGGGTGACAGAGGATGCGTTGACACCCCCATACATTAGGTTGGTGCGGCAATTAGGTGGTCCGTAGGAGATCACCTCCCCCACACGACAGTCATAGGTAGGATGCACATGTAACTGTCCATACTCTTGTGGGGTATGGAAGGTGCTAACGTTGTATAGGTGGTACTCCCCCAGCATAAGGCATTGAAAAACACCTACCAAGGGATCCGAGGTTGGGATGTTGTCCACAGGGAAGGAAGAGGTATTCGTGTCGGTGGTTTCATTGGTCGAAGGTGTGGGTGCGGCTAAGGTGGATGGTTGAGGCGTGGTTGAAGTAGATGGTTGGGTCGGATCAATGGGTGCCTTGACTAGTACAAGCACATCATTAGGGTGGTATAACATATTACAAGTTTTGAAGGGGGAAGCGTCAACTATGATGGTGTATGACTTCCCCTCATACTCGAATTTTATGCATCTATGTAAGGTGGAGGGAACGCATCCCATAGCCCGGATCCAAGGGCGGCCTAACAACATGTTGTATTGGAACTCTCCCTCAAGGACATAGAAGAGTTCGGGCAAGGTACGTGGCCCTACATGAATGTTAAGGATCACGGTGCCTAGGGTAGAAGTAATAGCATCGTTGAATGAACGCAACATGGTGGGGTTGGCACACAAATGCAGGGATATTCATCTTGGAAGGCTTTGGAAGAGACGATGTTTAGCTAAGCCTGGCCGATCATAACACGATGTACCTAGATGTCTTAGACGTAAGTCGAGATGAAAAGAGCAGGGTCAAGATCTTCTACACCAAAGACAATAATTTCTTCTTCGAAAAACTAATAGCAGTGGCTTGTTGTACAAGGACAAAGGTGGTTGTGGAGGTAGGTTGTTTGGTGAGAGAAGTGACATGGTTGGGTGTTAAGATGGAGGCAACGGGTAGGGTTTCGTTAGGTAGGACCTCTATCCCTTGGAGGATCTCAATTAGAGCTTGTCGATGAGATTCAGATGTTTGAATGAGATCATAGAGTGTCATTTTTACAGGAGATTGGTGAAGTTGTTTGATCATGGTGCGATGGGCAACTCCATCAGAGACTGGATAGGCAGGTCCACGAATAACCACTTTAGGTGGTGGTGCAATCGGATGGTGGAAGGAGAAAGAGAGGCCACAGGTGTGCTCTCTTTAGCTTTTCCATTGTTTTTCTGACCTCGAGTAGCAATGCTAATCATGTTGATCTCGTGAATACGAGATGAGGAAGATGGCAGGGATAAGTCATTGTTCTCGAGAGGCGGGGTTGCAATGATGATAGATTTTGGCGAGGCGGGGACAGGTGGTATAGGAGAAGGGATCAAAGCTAAGGGCTTTTCCCTCCGTAAGTTGTCTTTCTTAGATTTTCTATCCGAGATAGGCAACTGGCGAAAGATGGCTTTCAAAGCTTTGCATCCTTCTACATTGTGTCCTGGTGTGTGGTGGTAGGCACAGATTTTAGATTCATCATAACCTATAGGTCAGGTTTAGATGGATCATAGGGTCTGAGTGGGGGTAGGGAAATGGTCGCATCCCCTACCAACATATCAAGGATCTTGGCGTAAGATCCTTTGAGCGGGTCAAATTCAGATGAAGATGAGGCTATTGATTGAGTGAGTGAGATTATTGATTGTTTTGGTAATGGTTGGGTACGAGTGGTTCGTACGGGTGGTGGTTTAGGCAAGGGATTTTGATGATTGGGTTTAACTAGGCGTGGCTTCTTCTGTGCAAAAGTCATGTTTAGCTGGTTAGATGATGAGGCCACAGATGACATGGTGGCAGGAAACAACCACGGGGAAAGAGGAGCGACAGCAAACAAGTCCTTCGATGATCGAGTTTGCTTAGGGTTGGTAGGTAGGCAGGATACTTGGGGCAATGATGGTGTTGAGATGCCCGTGGATTTCTATGGGCAGTAAGGTGCAAGGTGCAGTCGTGTTAAAGAAGACGGGGAGGCATGGTGTATTGAGGCAAGGTGGAGGGGTGAGGCCCCAATATAGAAGGTAGGTGTGATGGCGAGGGGTCAAAACCATGCCTACGCGTACTGCAGTGTGATCGGGGTGAGGGTTTTAGTTGTGGCGAGGCATAGATTGACTCAAGGAGATTGGGTCTATCTCTAGTGGATCGACGGCTTTATTTTTGGATAAATCTAACCATTTAGGTGGGTGCATCAGGCTGGGTATTGGTGAAGTCCCAAGTGTAGGGGAAGGTTTGGTTAGGTTGATAGAGGTGGATGAGGTATTTGGTAGAGATGAGGGGGGTGAAGGTGAGGACATAGGCATTTTGAGCTTTTGTAAAACTTCAGGCATATGGTAGAGGTGTCTGGATTAGTCATCTGCATTTGAGTAGAGCATGGTGTACTCAAACGTTCCCATAAGACTCGTCTATCTTCTGGGGGATGACAATCTTCACGTGTGGATGGGAATTTTGGTATGGAAGAGAAGTGGGCTATGATTCCGGTCCACTGTGGGTGTGATACAGGGGTGAATGAGGCACTATATCAATGGGTGTTAAGAGGTCAACCAGTCACTGGAAAGATTTAGGCGATGAAGAACTAATAGGGAGGAGGGCATGTTCTAGAGGATCCATCATGGTTAAGGATTTTGGTGATGTAGGCTCGAGGGGTTTCTCCTCTAAGGACGACAGAAAAAGTGGTGATCCTTCTTCTTTTGCAGCAAGAGTGGTGGAAGGAGATGTTTGGGAAATAGATAGGTTGATAACATCCGCTCACGCAGCTTGCAGGATGTGGTGTAAGAAGGCTCTTCCGTGAGAAGAGAACTCTGGGTGGTTGATTCCTTTATGGGTAAAGGAATAGTGGGGCTGTCCTCTTGTCCTGATGAAGGAGAAGGGGGCGAGGACCCCTGCGTTGGTGAAGAGGCTCGATTTAGAATTTCCTCGATGGAAGCCCTTGGTTGGGAGTTGAAAACCGCATGGATCTCATGCACACTCTTCTCCTCGGCTGAGGTTTCTTGGTTTGTGTTACTATTAGATGAATGGTTTGGAAATGGTTTGTTGAAGATTTTTAAATTTCGATTAGCAGGGGCATTAGGATTATCGAGGGTTATATCCCCTGCATCAACCATTTCCTGCACTATGTTTTTCAACATCTTGCAGTTTTCATGGTTGTGTCCCTTCACACGATGGAAGTTACAGAAGTCATTTTCTTTATACCAAGAAGGTATAGCGCGGGTGGAATCAAACCCGAGTGAGGTTTAACAGGAGGCAAGGTGAGAGCTCCTACTTTAAGAAATTTTTCCAAGATCACATCATAAGTTTCTCCCAAGGGAGTGTACTTGATGGGCTCGGCTTTATACTTATAGGTGGATTTCGGCTGGGTATTAGACGGTGCTTGAGATTTGACCGTCACCGTGTGTACGGATCCTTTTGATTTCAAGCAGCTGATGCGTGAGAGTTGGTGGTGTTGGGTTTGTTGGTGGAGTCTTGGGTTCTGAAAATTTGAGTTTTTGTTGCGCAACTTCAATTTCTCCTCCTCTAAGGCTCGAATCTCTAGTTTCCGAGCCATAGTAAAGGCCTCATCAAAGGTGTAGAAAGTTTGAATTTGGAGGGTGGGAGAAATGTGTTTAGCGCAGCCCGCGTAAAGAGTTCAATGAGCTCACCCGAGGTAAGGCATAAGTAAGTTGGTTGATGAGGCCCCGCCATCATCCAATGAAATCTACGATAGACTCGTCTTCAAATTGTCGGATGGCATAGAGGTCAGTAATGGATACTTTCTTGGCAATATTGATGGAGAAGTGATCCAAGAAAGATTGGGCTAACTAGTTAAAGGAGAAGATTGAGTGTTGGGCTAAAGCACTCGTACCACTCCAAGGCGTGTCCCGATAAGGACATGGGGAAGGTACGGAGTATTAAGGCATCGTCATGAGCAATCGATAAAGCAGGCATGTCTAAATGATCGTAAGTTTTTGTTGAGGGTCCTCCTTACTACTAAAGTGAGTAAATTTTGTAATTCCCATTAAGGAGGATATGTATGAAGGGGGACAGAAGGATGAATAGGCTCCCAAAAACTTGCTCGTATGTCAGGGTGTTACGGCTTCCTGAAACAGAAGCCTCAAGATTTTGCATCTTGTCCATCATCTGTTTGATTAAATCATTGGTTGGGTCAGATGATGGTGTTGTCATCGTAAACGGAGGAGGATTGGGCCAAGAGATCGCTACTAGACAATGGTGGGGTTGAATGTTGATAAGGTAACGATGATGAATGTGTTGGGGCAGCTGAATAAGGGTGTCCTATATAAGATGTTGAGGCCACCGGATGAGTCTCATGGAAATGAAAAGGTGGGCGGAGCCTGAGAGGGAAAGCTCGTGTGGATAGATGGTAGAGAGCAAGTTATGAAAGAGGCAATCTATGGGAGAGATGAGGTAGGGGCAGTGGATGGTAGTGATATGTGGGGCCCTAGATTAACCAAAGGAAGGCCAATTGGTGTAGTATGAACCACCAAAGCCACTGAGCTGGGAGACGGGGCTAAGGATGAAGACGGTGAGGCAGAGTTATTAGGTGGGGAAGGGGCTAAGTGAGTGGCTATACTAATAGGCATACCAAAGAGGAGCTGACCATCGGTGTACGGTCAGGGGTATGAGACAAATAATATTATACGCACTAGGATTAGCATCCAAAAATTTGGCAAAGTCTAGATCTCCTACAGGGATCTTGGGAAAAGCACTGGTGTCCGTAGGATTCCCCATAGGATGCAAAGGGGGTGACTCAGAAAAGACACTGGAACAAGCATGTGAAACCATGGTTATGGCTTGTTTCCGGTGATAACAACCATGGACAAGAGGATACAGTAGGGAATTAGTCAATCAGGAACAAAAATAGCAACAAAATGTTGGAATTGATAGGTTGTTGGTTTGTCAGGAATTGTGAAACACAGTAACCGATATCGGTCTGGTAACTGATGTCAATCAGACAAGATGGCAAGCGCCGGCCGCCAAAGTGTAACGATGTCGGTAGAAGAGGACCGGTGTCGGTCACTATGAAGGCAAAGAGAGAATGTAAGAGGCTGCTGGTTTGGGGATAACAAGGCTTAGTATACCCACCAAACTATCTGAAGTGATCACTGAGACAGGGTATAACAGAGAAACAGAACTGAAAGAAAAAAAAAACAAGCAAGATACACAAGAAAATCAAGAGACTAACCCTAGGATTAGTTTTAATCACTTTGGGCTTATGCCTTAGACGCAAGATGATGTCAATCCTAAACAAAAGACCTAAGGGAGATGTCAAGTTTGTTTTGGCTTGTAAGGCTACCTCAATCGGGTGGAGGAATACCGCGGAAAGGGGGGATGTTTGAGATGTTGTGTAGATTATGATGTGATTTGGTATGTGTTGTGCAGTGAGAGTAAGATTAATTTCTCATCAATACCATGGATATCACCCCACGTGTATGACCTGTTACTTAATCTACGTTCACTAGAATTAAAAACAACAAGCAAGAATGTGATGCACGTGTTTTAAACCCAAATCAAAAATGATATTCGATGAAGCAAAGAAAGAGAAGAGGTTAAGAAGATGACTTTCACTAATGCAAAGATGCGAAAGAAAGACAAGTTCTTTTACCAAAATGACAAAATATTTTGTGAATATTTAGAAGAAAGAAACAACAAGTGTGCTCCCTATATGAAAACAAGCAAGAAAGAAAGAAACCCGAGAAGGGTCCCACCGGGCGTGCCAAAATGTTTCACATAGAATTTTGTTCCAGAATAGAGTTATTTCTATCTTTTCATTCTCTTGAGAAACAGATAAGGGTTAGGGCTAGGAGGAATACCTGTTGAGTGTTGGGAAGGTGTGCGCGTACCGTAGAGAGATCAGACCGATTGTGAAGAGCTCCTTTTTGTCTGGGAAGGACTACCTATAAATAAGAATGCAAGACCACCAGATTTTTGTTAAACAATAAGTGAGGGAACTGCCTTGGGCCCAGAAATATTAGACTTCCTTTCAAGGTGGTCAATTCCCTTTTAATACAAATTAATGCAAATGATAATAAAGAAGCTATTGTGAAATCACGATTTAGGTACCTCGTTACTAAAAGCAATAGAGACTAAACTACCAATAATAAAATGTCATGTTGTTTATTTGGTCACTGGTTATTGATACGTTCAGATCAAGTTACAGGGATAGACAAGGCTGGATATGAGATTGTTTGGAGGTAAATAGGTGAAAGGTTGGTTTTTGGTATAAGTCACAGTGACCGATGCCGGTCACTGGATAACCGACCGTGGTTATAAAACCGGTACTGGTAGGGGATAACCGATATCGGTAGGGGCAGTGATTTAGGGCTTTTAAATGGAGGTTGGTTGTAAGGTGGTTATGGGGTTTAGAAGGTTGGTAGATGGTTGAGGGGAGTAGTAGGGTGATAGAGAAGACTCAAAGAGTGAGAAAGTTGTCTTTGGGGCAATATAGAGATGGATGAATGAAGGTTAGGTGCAGGGTGTTACCAGGTGGTAGATCCAGGAGTGAGCTTATAATCACTATGAATCAAAAGTTCACAAAGTAGTGTCTAGAAGCATACAAGGTAATAAAAGAGACTACTTACTAGTTTCTGATGCGGATGTAGGTCCAAGGAATGCAGTGGCGAAGGCAAGGCTCAGTTGGGATGATCCAGAAATCGAAGTGAGCTGATGAAACTATCCTCCGACTCTCCCAATGTTTGGATGAGTGTGACCGTGATCTAGTTGCTCAGTTACAGTCTTGGGCTCAATACTCCTCTCTGCAACCTCTTCTCTCTCTCTCTCACTTGTCCCTCTCTTGCAAAATGAATTCGGATCCTTTTGTTTTGGTTGGGGGAGGTCATTTATAGGGAACCGATGGTGGTTACCTAACCGACGCCGCGCAGTAGGGACCGATGTCAGTTAGGTCAAAGTTGGCTATTTTTAGTAAAATAGCCAACTTTCCCTCCTTTTCTCCCGAGGGGTCAGTTGTGGGCTTGGTCAAGTCATTATTAGGTTTGTTTTGGTGCGGGTGAGGGGTGATGAGTCATGGGTGTGGGTCTAGACCAAGTTATAGGTCTTAATTAGGTTAGTTTAGGGTTAGGGCTAGGTCATGGTGAGGTGGCGAGGTGAGGTGGTAGGGTTGGAGATGTGGATTTATTAATTATAAGGTAATTAATAAATAATTAAGTGTGTAAGGTTTAGGTGTTGAGGTAGGGTTAGGTTGTGAGATGAGATGTGGGGCATAGGGCATCGTAAGACCCAAATTTGGTGTCTCACACCTATTCTAGCTTTCTGAAAGAATTCCATATCCTAGAATTTGAGCGAGGAAAAGTATAAGTGGACTTAAGTATATAAAGCATGTTCGTGAGTATGATGCCCATTGTAAGACACTTTTATCGAAGCTCTCTTATGATATACATGCAAACTCATAATTATGCATGTACAATGGTTTTTCCCGAGGGTTGATTACCCCATTTAGGAGGGCACTATCGAATAATGACATATCTAAGATGTCTTATGATCCACACGTGCATGGTTCGTTGGAAGTTAGCCATTTAGAAGTGTTGAGGAAGTCCACGTGGAAGCATTGGAAGCAATTTTGCATGATAAGGTAGCATCGACACTCGGAGTTAGCCCATTCTTAGAGGCATAAATCGTGGCTATGGTGAAGTAGTTAGAGAAACTATCAGCTTCATTCAGCTCATGATATGCGCTCAGGGATCTAGTGTATAGATTGTGAAGTGGAAGGTCACACCAAGGATAGTTGTCCTCATAGGTCTATGCATACTTCATTGTTGTTAGATTGTGAGATATGCCATTTGAATCATGACACTAGTCACCGTCCCTTACAAAGTGCATAAGAAATAATGTATCTTCTTTTTGTAAAATTTGTCGGTCCACGACCGATGATACTGAGGATTGTAGATTGATTTTCCGTCAGATCCATGATGCCATTGACATTGGGGTATGACAGACAAGTGTGGCTAATAATTCTAAGGGTAAGAATGAGCACCAGGATCGGATTATAATCAAACACGTTATGACAGGAATGATGGGAGATTTGAAGGAGGTCATGGAAGAGGACGGGGATATCGAGGTGGATATGGAGGACGAGGCCGAGGTGGAGGAAGAGGTGAGTTCCCTTGTGGAACATGTTATACATGTGGATCACCTGACCACTATAGGCATGAATTCCCACTGAAATATTCCATGTTCATTTTGTGGAAAGGGACATAGTTATGAGGAGTGTCCGACTTGTATGAGCATCTCAATAAGCAACATACAAACAAGAGAACAAAGGCACAAGGATGGTTAGATCCATCGCATGGTAGAGAATCAATGGATGCCCAATTAACACCAAAATCTGAGGTACTAATAATAAAGATTACCACATGAGTCAAGCGGCACACGCAAAGAGGCATTACACAAGAAGCCTAAAAATCACTAGGAGAAGGTTTTACATGCCAGGTATCCAGATCCAACTCATTAGAAGGAATTCTATCAAGAGACCATGGAGGTTCTCAGAATCTTCAAGGTGAAATACAGTGTTTAAAAGAGCAATCCAGAAAATGGAGCATAAGAAGGAGAAGAGAGGCCCTTTCTCGATATTTATGACGTCGAGAGAGGTATGTAGAATGTTGCACCAGGAGAATATTATTCCTTTATTGGGGAATTGGTTGAAGGGGAATACTTCATGTGTGATAACATGAAATGAAAGGAAGATACTCCATGCAAGTCTCCCTACCGAGCATTGAATATGACAAGGATATCACTCTTGAATGCTATTGTGGATGGTTGTTTTTGAGTAACATTTTGATTGATACAGGTGCAGAAGTAAATGTACTTACATTGGATGCATGGGTACAAATGGGGAGACCTCCATTGCAGCCATCATCTAATGTGTTGTTTATGGAAAACAGGACTAAGGCTACTCCCATAGGAGTTATGAAAGATGCATCTATAACAATACAAGGGGCCAAGTTCATAGGAGATTTTGAAGTATTAGCACTCGTGGAAGCAAACAACTTTCCAGGCTTTGCTTGAGGTGCCCTTAGTGTTATGCAAATGATGCTAATTTGAGATTTAACAAGGGTTATATCAGTTTTGAGAACAATGAGGAAAGGTTTGTCATACCCTTGACAGATGGGAAGTCCATACCATATGTGGAACCTTTGAGTGAAGAGGACTTGAACAGAATTTGTGTAAGCGTTATTCGAGACCCAGAGGTCAATGAGCCATCAAAGGAGGGAATCCTGCATTGGGAAGATTCTTAGTCTATCAGTGATACCACGAGTATTTCTTGTGATAATTGGGCTCACGGTACTTATGAGATAGTAGGGGCGTGAGGTGAAGTATGTGGTTGTTTGCAAGAAGGGTTTTGATCTATTTGATGTATAGGTCTCGGTACAATACCTGGTATATCGGCGAGAAGATCTTGTATTTTTACAAGCCATGGAGGTAAAATGGACAAACCAGTTAAAAGAAGACATATGTTTTCATATACCTTGTGTAGGATAGCAACGCACCGGTGGGTGGTTCATAAAGATAATCTTCTAGAATGAGAAGAAATTGGAATAATCTTATCTACTAGGTTTTTAATGAACAATGCACCTACACATATTTGCACTTATAATGGTGATCAACCTATTTAGCATCACATTCAACAGTGTGAGAGACTCTAGACAACAGGATAGTAAGAATTACCACCTTCACTCTGGGTACATCCATTATATTCTACTCTATAAGGTTGCACAGTGCATGGTATGTATATACCGAACTACATGTGATAAACTGGAAATTGGGCAGATTTGACTACACTGATGATCCAAACTTTTGACTTCTTCTCAACCAAACCACCAAAGGACAAGGAATTAAAGCTTTATCAAGAGCTTAACTATGGGAGAGTAGTGGGAAAGTGAAGGAGCTTATTCAGAATTTATTTGGTGAGATAGAGATAGGAGCACATTTTGAAGAAGAAGATGATGACTCTATATTACTTGAACACATTTGCCTTGAGCAAGAGAAAGGAAGATGGTTTACATAATTGATGATGAGGAAGTTGAGAATTTGGATGTTTATCATTCACATGGAGCACATGAGGTCTTAAATAAAGTGCATATTTAGATACACGTGCATATCATGAACCCATGAAAAAAGAAGGTAAACATTGGAATGGAAGCAGTTGAGCCTAAGGAAGTGATAATTGGTAACTATTGGTCGAATCAAAGTGGAAAATATCATAGATTTACGTAGAGACTATGAGGACTTATTCCAAAGAGGGTACCATGAAATTAAAGGTGTGCATAAATCACTTGGAGAAATGAAGATAAATCTTAAGGAAGGTGCATGCATGCCTGTTAGAAAGAGACCTTATCGGATGAATCCCAATTTGCGTGATAAAGTAAAGGAAGAAATTGATAAAATGTTGAAATCGGAATCATTCGAATTCTTGGATGAGTTAGAATGGGTTAGTTCTATGGTGATAAGTATCAAGAAGGATGGTAGGATTCAAATATTTGTAGATTATAGGGTTGAATGCAACATGTGTTCATCCTTTTCCTATGCCCTTCACATAAGAGATATTATAAGGACTCGTCGAGCGAGATATATTCATTTACAGATGGGTTTTTAGGGTATCATTAGGTTAGGATTGCTCAGAAGATCAAGAAAAGACAACATTTACTACTGAATGGGGTAGCTTTGCCTATACCATGATGCCTTTTGGATTGAAAAATGCACCTGTTGTATTCTCACGATAGTTGTTTAAGCATTCAAGGATTTTATTCACAACTTCTTACAGTCTATCTAGATGATTGGATAGTGTATGGGATTATTAAAGATCATTGTGATAATATTTTCTTAATGTTTGAAAGAATCGCACAATTGAGTATCTCATTGAATATCAAGAAGTGTATGTAACATCTTTTTTGAATACTAAGGGACACATAATCTCTGAGGAAGGGTTGTTAGTTGATCTAGCTAATGTTGTAGTCATTTTAGGCCTGAAAGCACTTGTCACAAAGTAAGGTGCACAAATGTTTTCATCACATAGGATATTATAGGAATTTCTTCAAAGGGTATGCCAAAGTTTCGCACCTTTGGAAGAGCTATTTAAGGAAAGGTACATTCTATTGGGGAGAATCGCAGCAGCGCATGTTTGAGATATTGAAGGATAAACTTACTACCGCACCTATCTTACATTTTCCTTCATGGGATAGAACTTTTCATGTACATGTGGATGCCTCTCGCATGACCATTGCCGTTGTGTTAGCTCAACTTGGTGAAGGTATAGTAGATCATCCCATTTGTTTTACTAGTATAAAGTCTAACCCTTGCTAAACATAATTATACAACTACAGAGCGCGAAGCTTTGTCCATGATATATGCATTACACAAGTTCGTAGACAGTATCTATTAGCCACACCATTTTTGTTTTATACAGATCACATGGCTTTGAAGTATTTGGTGAACAAGCCCATCTTACAGGGGTGCATATGTAGATGGATACTCTTATTTCAAGAGTTTGACTTTACAGTTGTGGTGAAACCAGGGAAAAGTAATTCTAGACCAGATCACTTGTCTAGAATTCAATTAGGTGAAGAAGCACAAACAATAGAAGAGACCATGCTTGATGCACAATTGTATAGGTTACAATGCGTGTGCCATCAGAATTAGAGGATATTGTCTTTTACTGGACTAGTATGGCACTAGTAGGCATGAAGGCTTTGGAAAAGAAACAACTTGCTATATGCGTGGCACCATTCATGTTGATCAGTGGTGACTATACAAGTTAGGCAGAGATGAAGTGTTACGTCATTTTGTATTAGAGCATGAATGCAAGGATATAATGGAGGAAGCACATGGTGGTATTGTAGGTGGCCACTATGTAGGTGATGCTACTACACCGTGTGAAAGATCTTACTTGCTAGTTTATGGTGGGAAAAATTATATAAGGATCAGAAGGAGTATCAGTAAGGCATGTGACCATTATCAGCACCTAGGTAGACCAGGACAGAGGGATGAGATGCCTTTACGACTGATTACAAGTGCATAGAACCATTTGAGAAATGGGCTATTAAATTTTAGGACCTATTTCACCTACCATGCGTAGGACTAGATCGCGCTATATCATTACTTATGCTGATTGTCTTACAAGATGGGAGGAAGCAAAGACCTACGAAGGACTGTACAACAGCTACAGCAGCTAGGTTTCTATGGGAGAATGTTCTTACAAGGTATGGATGTCCTTTAAGTTTGACAAGTGATAGGGGCACACATTTTTTGAATGAGACAATCAGGATTTTGTTAGATGAGTTTATGGTTGCACACCATAAGACTACACCCTATCACCCTCAGGCAAATGGAACTGCTGAGGCTTTCAACAAGATTCTGAGCCAAACATTGACCAAGATTTGTGATGTTGGAAGAAAGGATTGGGATGATAAGGTATCAAGTTGTTCTTTGGCCTTACAGAACAACATATAAAAGATTGAACAAGGCCACACCGCTTCAATTGGTTTGATACGAAGTTGTTCTTCCTATATAATTCATGTTACCTTCTTTGCGCATTACGCACACTGTAGAGGTCTAGGCCGATGAGCAATTTTTTTGAAGAATGGATTGAGAAGATGGTTCAACTGGATGAGTGCCGAGCAATAACACGTTGGAGTCAGAAGCAAGAAAAGGCACGTCAGAAAGCATGTCATGATAGACATATAAGGCATAAGAAACTTGAAATTGGACAAATGATACTTGTTTATGAATCTAAGTTTTGTACGCCATCCAGAAAGCTTAAGGTACATTGTTTGGGGTCGTATGTTATCACTCACATACTTGAGTCAGGCGCTTGCTAGTTAGAAGCACTTGACGGAACACGGCTTCCCAGTTACTTTAACGGGAGTAGGTCAAGCCCTACTATAAATAAGTCTTCTTGTTGTTTGTAATAAGGCGATTACCGCTTAGATTAGGTTTCCATTTCGTATTTCTTAATGTACTTTCTTTCATCATCACTATGCTTTGTCAATTTAGCTCTTTTTTTTGTGTAATAAGTGTGTTTTGCGCATGAAGATAAATAAAATATGAAGCATGTTAATGTGTAAAGGACTGCACATACTTTTAGTGTGGGGTGGATTGTTGGTGATACCCAAGTATAATGTCTATGGAGATTAGAAGCTATAATGTTGTGGACGTTGAGGAAGTAAGATGGTAAGGGTGATTCACAAAATATTGTGTCTTAAAAGTGAACAAGGATGGAGATGAATGAAAGGAGAGTATAACACGAGGTAAGTAGTGGCCATAATAACTACTAGACAAGGTGCAAGATGAGGTACTCGGGTGCTAGGGTGCATGTTGAAGAGAATTATGTGACCAAAGGTATGAAGGCACTCTAGAAGGTTATAGTTGTGGCACAAAGATGTAACATGTGGAAATAACAAATTTTGTCAATGAATGAGAGGATTTCTAGGTGTGTAGGATCAATAAATGTACTAAAATTTTGAAAATTTATATAAGGATGGGATGCGAACTCATTTTTACCGTTACAACTAAGATATTTTGAAAAAGAGTTAAGTGCGAAGAGCCGAGTGATTGATTCAAGGTGCAAAGAGCATGAAACCGAGGCAGACGTGAGAGGTGGATCTGTGCATTTAAGAGCTAGGATCCCTGTGAAGAAGGGTTTGAAGGAAGTAGGAAGGCAGGGAAGAGCTAGGGCATGTGGTTTTGCAATTTGATCTAGGGCACGCTTGATAGAGCTAGGGTTTCGAGTCATCCATTAATGAGTACAAAGAAGGTATTTGACAGAGAGTTGCAAGGAAGAAATGGCTCCCAAGAAGGTAGCAACATTAGTAGTAAAGGGAAGAAGAAGATTGTTGTCGAGGAAGAAGAGGAAATGAACCCAAAAGTAATTTTCAAAGATGCAATATCCAGAGGGTGTCATTATTGGTCAGGAGTGGGACTCACACATAAGGAAGAGAAAAGTGAGCGAGTATAACCATAGAACCTTAGATAACAAGAAACAACTGGATGCCCTTCTCTCTTCAAGAACAAACAAATGCATGGTGGATGACATTCCCATCTATGAAGATGCCGGAGAGAAGATCCTAAAGAAGATTGATGTCTATCAATTGTATGAGCTTCCATATTTTGGGAAGTATGAGCCATTATATAGATGGCTCATGAGCAAGTAGTCCATGAAGACTTTTTCTATTTCACTAGACGAAGGGTCGCTCTCTTCCATGCTTATCTCTTTCATTACAAGATTAAGAGCCACTAGAGAGGATATTAAAGTGGACTTAGTAGATAAAGTTGTTATCTTGGAGACCATGAAGGAGTTAGGGTACCAAAAGGGTCCACGCAGAATGGACATAGATAAGGTAAAATGTGATCCAATCGTCAAAGCAGTAGCGCACTTGGTCACCAAATTTAATGAACAAGAACGGTGGTCACAGGTCAATATGATGAGGTCAGCATGTAGCAAAGCACATGTTAGAGGGAGTCATCAACAACAATGAGTAGGATATATTGTAGAGAAGATCAGGGGGAAGTGTGCACTAGGGGAAAGATAAGTTTTGGCGTTGTCCTTCTATCATTAGTATTCATGGAGATTGGGGTACCAGATGGACCCAAGGAGAAAATATGGGAGTACCCCATAAACAACAAGTCCCTAGAGAGATTCAAAAAATACCTTGCATGGGTCATGACGAAGATGTTAAGGAACGAGCGAGAAGTGGTATGATAGACTCCACGTGGCATTTGAGGAACAATGGTGCATTCCTAAGGACTTGCCATCATTGGTGGGAAAGCAAGTGCAACTGTGTGTATCAACACTTTCAGTATCACATGATTCCTAATGAAAGATGGGTCTTCGAGCCCTTGGTGCAAGTTACCCTAAGCATTCACACGCAAGGTACTTTCAAGCATCCATTCATCGCTTTAAAGACACTAAGAGGTTGATGTTCAATGCGCATGTTGGATTGCGACTACCACACCTTGAGGAAAAATACATATATCTAGGTCGAGAGTGTATGATGAAGCGCTTATTTCAGAAGCACTAAGCATAAATCTAGTAAGTCTCATTATGGGAGACACAAGGGGAAGCGCTTGTTTATATCCAGCTGAAGCCCAAGATAGAAAAGAATAAGTATGTGGAGAATAGGTTCGTGCTCCTGTGGCCACCGAAGGGTATGCATACAATGGAAAACATTCCAGCACTAAATCCATCAAAACCCATTTATTTTGAAGATGAAGAGGAAGAATGACAAGATAGTGGAGGATTGATACGTAAAAGGATGCAACCTTCTAATCCACAAGAAGAAGAGTGCGCTACTACTCCACCAAAAGGAGAGGATGAAGAAGAATAAACTAAGCTAGGGAAAGGAGATCAAATATTTAAGAAAGTGTTCAAGCGAACACAAACATAGGACCAGACCCCAGGCGTGAGAAAGTCACTGCACCTATCACCTCACAAGGAGCCCGCTTTGAGAAGAGGAGGAAGCTGAAATTAGATGAAGAATCGAAGATACTAAAGAGGGAATGCGTGCGAACATCAATAACTCTTGACCAGAAGAGGATCCGTACGGTTCAAAAGAGTAGAGAAAAGAAGAGACAAGGGATGTGGAGAAGAAGGAAAGAGAAGTTAGAGGCCACTCAGGACACTGCCACATATATGGTACACAAGTGCCCAATCTTGATGCTATAGTCCCAAAAGGGCTTAGATCAAGGAGGATAAGTGGAGAGAAAAGTGCACTAGCTATGGGATATGCATAGGACACAAGAAATATTGTTCGTGCATAGGTTCTAGAGCACCATTGAGCGTATGATCTTTATGGTGGGAGCTCATGGACAAAGACATGGTGATGGTGCATACTAAAAATAAATTGTCCGTGGTCAATACATCACGCACATGGCCAAACCAATCTTTGATGTATGCAAAGATTCCTATGTATCGAGACACCGAAAAGGGATCCTTTGGTCGACACACATACAATTAAGCCTATTGTTATGTCGATGAATAGGTTAGTAATGCATTGGTCAAAATATCAATCAAGTGGAAAGAAGGAATATGGATAAGCCTACCACAATCAAAGCGTTGCGCGATGAAGAGTTGAAGGCGAAGGATGTAGAGATAGCACACTTACATCAAGAGAAGGAATTGAACCAAAGAAATTATGACACTTTCATAAGCATGGTGGAAGAAATTGGAGATTATGTGATCAAATTGCACTCGCATCCGGAGTCTAAAGTACTGCAGTCTTTTCCTTCGTGGATGCATTATGTAAAAACTTTGGTAAACCTAGTATTAGAAGATGAAACCATTAGAATGATAGAACAAAAGAATCCTGAAGAAGAAGTGGAAAGGGCTAAGGCTGCAGTAGCATGAAAAATTGCAAGATATGGAGGCCTACTGCAAGCACTTAAGGAGGAATTAAAGAATTCGATCATGCCTCAATATACGCATTGACCACGCGAAGTGCTGATTCAGATAAAAATATGGATGAAGACATTGAAGTACACAAGGCTATGAAAGATGAGACCTTAGGCCACGCTGAAAGGTTAACTATTGTAAAACAAAAGCATAAGGCCTTGGTAGTAGCACAACAGCCACATAAGGAGAGGTTATATGAGCTTGGAAAACTCATTTCCCAAAGAATGGATGTGCTGGAAGGGACACATACTTCACTATTAAATGTTATGATAATAATAGAGAATGAACAAGGATATTTAGCACGAATGAGCTAGAATCCATTATGGCAAATATACCGGACCAAGAAGAAAAGGTACCGAATGAATGGCGGACCTTGTAGGTAGAAATAAAGGAGGAGTATCTAGAATTGATAATCCAGACAAGGCCGAGAACCTAAAAATAATTCATTCTTTATTTTATTCTTTCAAATTATTTTTATTCGTTATTCAACATTCTTTACTTCAGTTTTGGGAATAACCATTGTCGTGAGACAATGAGATTAGTGTGGGGTAATGTTGATCAGAGAAAAACTTAGCGTAACTCACACACAATGAGTCTACACTGGAGAGTAGGCCAAGATCAAGAGCGCAAAGGAGTAGGAAGGAGTCACGCGTGGAGGTGCAGTATTCAAGCATTCGTGACTTAGCCGATTTTATGGATAAAGTCTATTTTGAGAAGTCAAGTGCGGAACACACAAACAACACCGAGACTTGTGCACCACGCATTGTCTATCTTTAGAGGATCGGATCGAAGTGCTTTTGCATGGAGGTGATCCAAGAATAGATTCAAGACTTGGTTAACTATAAGAGATCTATAGGTAGCACACTTACATGTGTGGCTATTATTAAGCATGCGACTTATTTCTGGAGTAGTTAAGAATTGAAGGGAAAGTCTCCACCCTATATATATAAGTAGAATTACTTAGTTAAGAGAGATTGAGATGAAGATGGAGATATAGTACGTGAGATAGATATAGATGTGTGTATGTTGCTGCATAATTGTATCGATCCATGTGTGCATGATAATCATTATTGTATGAAGCTTCTATGTTATCACAGTTGTGATTAATATATGAAGGATATTACCCAACCAGTAGTATTATTCTACATGTTTTGATCATTGCATGTTACTAATTCAATCATGATTAACATTTAAGTATATTCATTCATTGATCTATTTCGTTATACACCGTGTGATGATGGATTAGTTATAGGGATATCTCTTTGTTAATTCGTCATGCTAACATCCTACTACAAAGAAACCTAAAGAGGAACCTAGTACCTTTGAACGCTTGGTGAGCACTCAAATTTATACCGAGTGATGTGTCAATGCGTATAGTGTATATCTATGAATTCTAGTCATGTGTCAAGACTTCCTCATCAAGAGAGAGTTTCTCTCAACAAGATTTTTTATTTTTCCCGGGGCAGTTTCAGAGGTGATTTGTTCAGTTTTGAAGTCTAGAAGTAATAGCTAGAAATCACGCTTTTGTCACGTCTTCACAATCATGTCATCTTCAAACAAAGCGGTGTTGTGGTATGAGTTCCAGGGCATTCTACCCACCTCGACGCTCCATTCAGAGTATGAGAACATCACCGATACCAACTTGGGACACATCGATGTAAGTCAGTTTTGCGATCACGTATCAACCAAAGGCGAGTCAAAATTTTCCCGACGCTTATTCTCAAGCAAAGATATCACACATGAAAACCTTCCCGTGTCTCAGTACGAGTCTCGAATCAGTCATCACCATGCGGAGCACTATGACACTTGCATAATGTGTCGATTCAATTCCAATGACTTCAAAGTGGAAGGAACCTAGACTTACGAGCTCTCGGTCTCATTTTCGCAGTGCCAACACTTTTTGATGGCACCAATGGGTCACCTCTCGACTTCCTTATTATGCGGTATAGGGCATAGCTATTTGCAGAGGTCTCTTTAGATTCAAAATCCATTGTTATTGGCAAATATTGATAATGGGAGAAACGTGTTTAAATAAATTATCTTCACTTGATCATTATGGTGGATCTATTCATCAACAAGCCAAGATCAATGGTAAGTATGGTTGTGCGGATCATCAAGAAAGGCCACATCATTAAAGAATGTCCATGTCACTCTAAGTTTGTAATGGGCATGATACTTCATTGACCAATATTAAAGTTGGAGCATGCTTGAATCGATGTTCATGAGTGGATTAGAATGGTAACACTTCGGGATGGTGACAAAGACAAAAGACATAACTCCAAGACCCGAACCGCAATCTCAACTCTTGGAATTAATTCTCAATGGTGAAATATCGAGTTGGATTCTAACAAGTGAGGTGGCTAGACCAGTGATACAAAAATTAAAAATTGTGAATCCACTAGGAGAAAATTCATCACAATGAGGAGTAATCCAAAGTGTCATCGAGTATCTCCTCCAAGCCCAATGCTAGCTCGTGATTCCACCCCAACTCATGTGATGAAAACATGCTCTAGCTACGTCTAACTCATAGGAATTCTCGAAGTCAAATTGTGCGATGTGAGGAAGGAATGTTACCCGATGATCTCCAGACATCTACAGAAGTTATTCAAGACCGATATGGCCAAGTACATGCCCTCAACACATGGATATGATGTCTTGTTGAACCTTTCATCCCCAAAATGAGGACGAGAAGGATTTTCAAATCAAGTACAACATATCGTATAAATCAAGTATCTTGGAGACAATGTTACTAATTGACAAGCCAAGGTGGCATAACGACTACAATCTCACGATAAATGAAGAATTAACCATGGAAAGGTATTCAGAGCATGTGGATAATTGTGTGTAATATTGAATGCGAATGAAGAAAAAATTTCTCACACTAGGATGTTACTCAAATGAAGAGATGGATGAACTACTCAAGATTTAAGCTCACCTCTCTTGTCATCCGGAGGATCGCAAAGCACAGCTTGATGAGTTCATTCTCGTATGACCGAGATAAGCGAGACTATTGGTCCAATGGATAAATCACTAATCCTAGGTGTCTTGATATGGTGGCGCATTGATGACTAGGATGTCTATGTGTGTGTCCAAGTCATCTAAGTGGGGTCCACATGTACCCACTTCATTATTGTAATAATTGATTGGTTCATTTAAGTTATAAAGTTGTAATATTTTAATAAAGTCACTTTAGTTTATTAAAATAATGTTATATTCATCAAATGACCTAATTATACCTAAAGTAACCCTAACTACTTTTTAACCAACTTTCTCGGTTATAAAAGGGAGTTAGGGAAGCTCATCTGTAAGGGGTTGGAACTTTGTGTTTAGAGATGGGAATTGTGTGTAACTTTTAATCCTTTTTCTTATAGTTGATGGCATTGGGAGGAAATTTTTATTCCTTGGGCATCAACAATTGGAAGTCGAAGGACTTCGGACCTTTATCTCTCAACAAATCTTGAAGGTAGAGTAAATTTGTGTCCTTAACTCTCAAGGTATGGAAGTATATGGAACTTTGTGTCTAGATGCTTCAATTGGAGATTCAAGAGAACTTTGAGACTATGAATCTCTTGGAGGTTTATTATTGTGAATACTTAGTTGAATAAGAAATGCATGGATACTTGTAGAACTTTTTGTCTTCATATCCTTGGTGGTTGTATGTGTTCTTATGTCCTATGTAATCTTTAATTTCTCTTCTATAAAAGTATTCATATGCAAGCTATTTACTATTCATGTTGTACTTTCTAGTATGTAGGAATGAGATTTGTGTTTGTTTGTCCTTGCATGCTCCCCGCTACATTCTTTCCACTTTATTTCCTACTTCCTCCCCCTCTTGTTCCATCTCTCTTTTCCTTTCTTTCTCCTTTTGGTGCTTTCTTGATCAAAAGTACCCAAACCCCTTAAAACCCATCATATGAGGGAGTTTTCCCTCTCAAACGCAGAGGTTAGATCACCCATTCAATAGGTGATCTCTCCAATGTTGCAAAATTTATGTTGGAAAAACTAGATGATCCCGCGCAGAAGACCAAATGATCAAAGATATATAAATATTTTCCAATATTTTTTGGTAACTCCGTTGGGGAACGAAGTGTCTACCATTCAGGCCTCCTCATATCAAGGAACCTCCCCTAGAATGGAGGTTGGAAAATTTGTTGATAGGAAATACCAAGTGCCTATATTTTTCTAATTCACATAATGGCTTTGGTTTCACCCACTCCATGGGTAAACCATTTGAGCCCTTTGGAATTTGCAAAATATTCTCCCTTGCCACCTAGGTCAAGGAAAAACTTCCCAAAGTTTTCTTGAGATGACTCTCAAGATGCGGTGTAATCATATTCTTGCTTTCACTATTCAATGCACCATTCTTGGTGTGCAAGAAGAAGAAGTTTCAAAGTGAGACTATGATCGGTGCCTCATCCATTGGCCTAAGAGTCTCGCCTATCTCATTCATACAGAATGAACTCATTGACCGTGTGCTCCACGGTCCTCCAAACTTGACAAGAGAGTCGAGCTTAAAGCTGAGTAATTCATCCACCTCTCTGTTTGAGCAACATCCTAGTGTGATCAATTTTATCCTTATTCGCCTTCACATTCATAATTGCACACAATTCTCCACATGCTCTGAATACCTTTCCATGGTGAATTATTCATTTTTTACGAGACCGTAGTCATTATGCCACCTTGGTTTGTTAAAATCCAACTCTCGATATTTTTCCATTAAGAAAATCTCCCATGAGTTGAGATTGCAATTCACTCCTGGATTATTTCTTTTTTCATTGTCACCATCCCGAAGTGTTTCCATTCTAATCCACTCATGATCATCCAATTCGAGAACGCTCCAACTTTAAGACTGGTCGATGAAGTATCGCACCGTTGCTAACTGAGAATTGACAAGGACATGCTTGAATGATGTGGCCTTGCTTGATGATCCACACAACTACACTTGTCATTGATTTTTATTGATGAATAGATCCATATAATGATTAATTGAAGACAATTGATGTAGACAAGTTTCTCCCATTATTGATCTCTACCGATATCAATGGCTTTTGACTCTGAAAAGACCTCTGCCAATAGCTATGACCTATACCGCATAATGAGGAAGTCGAGGTTGCTTCCATTTCGGGCCATTGCAATTGAATTGCCACACTATGCAACTATCGTGGTACATCGATGAAAGTGATGATAAATTCGAACAAACCTCAAGAAAATTGTGACTTGCCTTTGGTTGAAATGCGATCGCAGATTAACCCACATCGACGTGTCCCAAGTTGGTATCCACAATGTTCTCGTACTGAATGGAGCATTGAGGTGAGTAGAATGCCATGGAATCCATACCACAACATCATTTTTTTTGAATATGACATGATTGTGATAGAAGCGTGATTTCGAGCTATTACTTCCTTCTTACAAAGCTGCCCAAATCACATATGAAACTTCCTTCGAAAAATAACAATTCGCCATGATAAACTCTCACTTTGCATGAGGGGAGTTTATTAAGGCACCGAAAGTTTGTGGATCAGAGATTTTTTTCCCAAATCAAATTATTCGGTGAAATATTAAAGGCCAAGGTTGACTCTTATGAAACTGCTTTAGGAAAATGTAGGTGTAAAACTTGAAAAATCTCGTTTGGTTTTAACCTTTGCGACAAATACCAAACGTCACCCCGGGAATATACAACTTGGAAAGGGAGCATATGAATATGGGAAGAATTAAAAGAGCTAATAATTTTCTTCTAATGATCATCTGAGTTCAAAATATTGACCCTCAAAGTCAGTCTCCTTGATAGGCTAAAATCATGCGCGCTTAACGAAATCATACAAACGCATTTTATTTGACTCCGTGAAAAATATCAACCGACATGCTATAAATTTGGATTTTGGAAAATAAATAGATGAATTTGGGGATAATTCAAAGAACCAAACCATTTTTCTTGACAATTACTCAGACCTAAATACGGATTCCCAAGTAAGTCTTCCAACAAGTGAAACTTTGTGTGTGGCGAAAACAAGCAACCGAGTTTTTCTTGGGTTCGTGAAAAATATGAAATGAGGTGCTATTTATTTAAAATTTGGAAAAAAATACACAAAGATGGGAAGAATTCAACGAAACAAACATTTCTTCTCGAAAACCACTCAGCTTCGAGATATTGAGCTCCAAATTTGATTACTTCGGCAGATACAAACCGCGGCAACCTTCGCTCCGCATCTATCATTTTCTTTATTAATTTCATTTCTTTGTGCTGATATATATATCTTGTTTAACATTTTTTCAAACGGTCCACGTGATTTCTTTTCACACATAGTTCTCCTTTTTTACAAATTGCATAAATGAGCTATATTCTTTTTTTTAAATCTCTAAATGCGTGGACTCAAGCCCAATTGCATGAATCTACTTTGGCTACATATTGCTTTATCTGGTGAATGCATGATGATGAAATAAATGCATCTCCTTTACTTTTTGTCTTGGGTAGGCTCTTGCTTTGATTTCTCCTTGTTTTGGTTTTGGTTGTGCTCTTTCTTCTTTCCCAAGTGGGCAACTATTTGGAATTGATATGGATATATTTTCCTCTTATGCATTGAAAACTCTTATTTTTCACCTTTGGCTGCGTTAAACTGTTAGGTTGTGGAGCCTTTTTTCATGTGTGAAAGTGTTGAATACTAAACAATAAGAATATTGTATACTTTTCATGTATTCCAGAGTCAAAGAGGAATAAGGAGGCAAGAAAAGATACAAGGCCCATTGGTGGTCAAGGGTTTGCACGAGAAAAAAGGTATAGATTTTGATGAGATTTTTTCTCCTATAGTAAGAATGACTTCTATTAGAACTGCTTTCTAGGAATATTTGCAGCGTTGAAGACTTGCACTTAGAACAAATTGATGTAAAGACGCATTTCTCCATGGTGATTTGGAGGAGGAACTATATATGCAGCAAACAGAGGGCTATGAGGTCAAAGGTAAAGAGGAGATGGTGTGCAAACTGAAGAAGAGCTTGTATGGCTTGAAACAAGCTCCACGTCAATGGTATAAGAAATTTGATAGCTTCATGATGGAGCAAGGTTATATTAGATGCCATTCGACCATTGCAGTATGTATAAAAAGAAATTTGAGGATGGCAATTATATTATCCTTTGTCTGTATGTGGATGACATGTTGGTTGTAGGTAAAAACATGCAAGAAATAAAAGTACTCAAGAAGCAGTAAGTGAATCCTTTGCTATGAAGGATTTGGGGGTAGCCAAAAAATCCTTGGTATGAGGATATCTCGGGATAGGAAGGAACGGAAGCTGACTTTATCTCAAGAAGAGTACATTAAGAAAGTCTTGGAGAGGTTTAATATGCATGATGTTAAACCGGTTAGGACTCCTTTGGCAGGCCATTTCAAGTTATCAAAGGAGTAGTGTCCCAAGACAGAGCAGAGAGAAACCAAATGTCCAAGGTACCTTACTCATCAGCGGTTGGTAGTTTGATGTATGTCATGGTGTGCACTAGGCCTGATATTACCCATGCAGTGGGAGCGGTGAGTAGATTTATGAGTGATCCAGTAGAGATCACCGACAGGCAATAAAGTGGATCCTTTGGTATTTGCGAGGGACCATGGGGACAGTTTTGTGCTACAGTGGATCAAACACCATTTTGTGTGGTTATGTAGATTCAGATATGGCTGGAGATGTAGACAATAGGAGGAGCACAACAGGTTATGTTTACACTGTAGGTGGAACAACAATAAGCTAGATTTCATGACTACAGAAGTTGGTGGCTTTGTCAACCATGGAGGTTGAGTATGTTGCTACCACAGAGGCAAGCAAGGAAATGATTTGGTTACAACAATTACTTGAGGAGTTGGGGCATAAGCAAGAGGAAGGAAAGTTGCATAGTGATAGTCAGAGTGCTATACACCTAGCTAAGAACTCTGCTTTCCACTCTAGGACAAAGCATATATAGTTAAGGTACCATTTCATCAGGACAACTTTGGAGGAAGAGAAGTTAAAGTTGGAGAAGATTCATACCAGTCAGAATCCTACAGACATGATGACCAAGGTGGTCACAAGGGAAAAACTGAAGTTGTGTTCAACTTTGGTTGGTCTTCACAAAAACTAGTGAAGGGTTGAGAAGCTTTCTCAGAGGAAAACTAGTCTCCAAGTGGGAGATTGTTAGGTTGTGGAGCTTGTTTTCATGTGTGAAAGTGTTGAAGACTGTACAATAAGAGTATTGTACACTTTTCATGTATCCTCATCGGGGTTCGGGGCCGGTCGGGCCCCGAGCGAGGTCTTGGGCGACGACCCAAAAAAAAAAATTAGGTGTAAACTTTTTGGCCTCGAAAAATGCACCCGACATATCGGGAAACATGCTCTTCTCATATGGGTGAGATTTTTGACCCATAGGTTTATGGGACGGGTTTTTCCCATGGTTTTGATACCCACGGTTTTGTAAAACTGCTTAAGTAGTTGTCTATTTATATGGTTTTATGCATATGATAGAGATATGAAAAACATTGCAGATGTGTTTTGAATTCGGCTGTGAATTCTGTAGAGTTTGTTGAGCATAGCTCCAAATAGATCTAGGTATTATATTGAGAGATTGGTGGCTTGTAATAAAATATAAGCAAGTGATTCTTGGTGGACATAGCCCAAATTGGGTGAACCACATTAAATATTGTCTCCTTGTGTTGTGTTATTTTATTCTGCAATTTTATTTCAGATCTGTAATAATTTCTGCATATTAGTTTCTCTACTCACATTGCGATTCTATGAGGGATTATTCTCGCATATTTTATCCCTTATTTCCTAACGAAACTTATATTTTTAGCATGGATTTTTAATCTTTTTTAATTCCTATGCATGCATACGGCTTCCTTCTTTTGGACTATATGAGAGTTGTTTTCTTCCTTACCAATGCGTTAAAACTTTGCTTCTTTCAAAACCTACTTGAGACTTTTCTTCTTTTCCCCACGTGGTCTCCTTGTAAAAAATAAAACAAACAAAAAAATATATTTTAATGGACTGTTTTCTTTTTTATATATTTATTTCTATCCAATGCATGGATATTTTCTTAAAATCAAGGTGGAAGATCTTTCTTTTTGTTTATTTATTTTTATTTTTGTCTTATGTTGGCTTTTACTTTGGGCATGTGTGGATTTATACTTGTTGGTATTTTCTCCATCCAATGCATGATTACATGTATACTCTCCCCAATGCGTGAAGATTAATTACTTTTACCCATGTGCATCTTCCATTTTTGGCAGTGTGTGTGTATTCATATCTTTGGGAAGTGGAAATTATTCCTTTCAAACTTCTAACCGCTCTTCCACTGTGACAAATGTGTGGAATAATCTTGGCTGCGAGTCATTTTATCTCTCTATGTTGGTGCGTAGCTTTGTCGCTTTCTCCTTCACAATGCGTGGACTGTGATTTTAGCAAAGATTTCTTGACCAATGTGTTGAAATAAAATCCTTTCAAAACTTGTGTGGACAGCAGACTGTTATTCTTTGTTTTCTTCTTTGTAATGGTTTAGCAATAACATGAATAAATCAAGTAAGGAACAAAACTTCTTCCAACTAGTTTCACGGGAAATGGTTACGAGAATTAAAGAAGCTTCCCCGTAATTGCTTCCCCTTCTCGTTGAAATAACCAATTCCATCTTTCGCGGGTAGTGACATTAATAGCCAGGGAAAGTGGGAAAAGAAAACCATCTACCGTGGAAATGGCAAGGTGGGCAAGAAATCCCCATTCTATTTCCCCATTTGGGAAATTGCGAGATTTTTTACCCATTTGCCAACCAGGTTGGATTGGAAATCGTAGAAGAAATCTCACAAGCCATTCTTTTTCCCCATGTGGGAAATCGGGAAAAAAATTTCCGTTTGTGAACTCCATTGGATTGGAAATCGTAGAAAAAATCCTTAAATGGGAAAATATGAAGTAGTTGGGAATCTGGGCATGGGAAGCAAATTTGGCATCCACGGAATCGGAAGCGGAAGCATAATTTCCCCTCAAAGAATTAAATAAAAAAAAATCGATTGACTTTTAATAAGTATTATACTAATATTTATTTAATTAAAAAGCCCAAATTTTAATAAAATTGATTTTATCAAATAAAGGTAATAAATTAATTAATTAATATTTCACGTAGTTTGTGACTCCTAGCGGAAGGAGTTCTCGCTTCAAACGGGATGATACAAAAACCTGAATGATCACAAAAACTAGACGATCGCGACAAGGGTGATAAATCGGATGAAGTAACACTTTTGAAAAATTTCAAAATTTCCATGTTTATTAATTTTACGAAGTCAAAATTAGCTGATAACAGCTGGCTCTAATTGGGACAAGGAAATTATGGATGCAACAAGAAACCCGCACTCCAAATATTAATGAACAAGATCTCAAAAACGATGGTGCACAAAAACGGGATGACAAAAGAGAGGAAACTGAAAAATAGGGAAATGAAACAAACCAAATCCTAACTACCTATGTACATACGAGGGGACAACCCATTTTAAATTTTGATAGTGCTTGAGATATTACCCATTGTAGGGAAAAGGAAAATGAGTTCCATCGGGATATGCCAAGTAATAGGTGTTATCTCCACATAAATGCCTAATCTTGAAAGGGCCTAGCCACAGTGAATCAAACTTCCCATGCTTTCCTTTAAGTTCACATCTCTTGTCCCAGATAAGAATTAAGTCATTGAATAGAAATTGTCTCTCCATAGTTTTCCTATCGAACAACCTCTTTGCTTTGGATTGGTGTTCATCGATCCTATTTTCTACTTGAACTATTTTTTCTTCGAGCTTGCTTAGGAACATGATCCTTTTATCCAACGCATTGGTGAAGCATTCATCGTCAACTACATGAGTCAATCATAATGCTTGGTAACTCTAATGTGATGGGAATTTGAGCATCGGTTCCATATAATAGTTGGAATGGAGACATCTGATTGATCTTTTGGGGTTATGCGATCTGCCCACAATGCATCATATAACTTTTTGTGCCAAGTTTTTGATTTTCTTCTACTAACTTGCACAAGATAGCAATGATGTTTTTATTCTTGGATTTTCTTGACCATTTCCGTACGGGTAGTAATTCGATGAATGAGATAAGGATATCCCATACCCATAATAAAAACCTATCATCTCTGTAGAGAAAAAATTTGGATTCATTATCCATCAACATCTTTTGTGGAATTCAGAATTGAACCAATATATTCTCTTTGATGAAGTTACAAATTATAGCAGAGATTTTTGTTTCACTAGTGTAGCTTCTACCCACTTTGTAAAGTAGTCAATTGCAGTGAGCACGTGAGTATGACCAGCACTGGAGTTTGGGTTCAAGACCCCAATGAAATCTAACCCCCATTATTGAAAGGGTTCTTCAATGAAAACTGGCTTCAAAGGAAAAGCCGTCCAATTTAGGTCTTCCAACAAATTGCTGACAAGCTTCATTTTGCTACCCATTTCTAAGCATCGAAAACATAGTGGGCCAATAATAATGTGCTCACAAAATTTTATGAGTTGTCACTAGGCCAGAGAAATGACCACCACAAGCATGATATGAAAGGCTTCCAACAACCTAGGTTTTTGTTCTTTATCGACACATCTAAGGAACATGCCATCAATTCCTTTCTTGAACAAAGTGTTGTCCCAAATAATGTACTTGGCAACTCTTAATTTGATAGCTCTCTTTTCCTTAGCTGTCAGATTCTTAGGACATTCGCCATATGTGAGAAAGTAGGCTATATCGGAATACCATTCATCTGTGGTACTGATAAAAACTACCAAGTGGTAAACTTTCTTCAACTGTTCTTCTTCAGAGTCATCTTGTGGCTCATTCTCCGTGGGATGATTTTGCAAAGTCCTCTTCCTTAAAACCAACTTGGTAGGCTTGATGTCCAATTCATATTCCTAGATCTTGGAGATCTAGCTACCTCTTTTAGATCCTGGTTTTTTTTGTATGTCGGCATCGATTTTAATTGTGGTTTCCTGTAGTAAGACTTTGGTATGAGAATTCAATACATAGTATCTAAAATGTTTCAAAGCTCTCACCATCATGTATGTATGCCTCTCAAGGAGAGTGTAATTGAGTTCATGTTTACTTGAATCTAGTTCTCATGAATGTAATAGGATATTTTATTCCCTCTTGATTGTGTTGAGTAAGGATTACGAGAGATCATGTGCGGCAAAGCATAGCAATATATTATGAAATCCTTTATAAAATTGGGACACACCAATGTAGGAGATTTTGCAATAGCACCCTTTTTTTTCAAATGCATCTATACCTTCCTTCAACCATTTGAAGGATTATTTTTTCCTTTCATCATATCAATGATTTCTTTGGTCAGCTCGGCGAAATATGGCACGAACCTTCTCAAAAAGTTTACCTTCCCAAGAATGAGTGGACTCCATGATTACTTGTAGGAAAGGAAAGATTCTTGATAGCTTGAAGCGCTCAGGATTTGATCATAGTTCCTTCTCTAGAAACAATATGACCTAGTATTTTCCTTCCGTAACTCCGAACACAGACTTCTTTGGATTCGGAGATCTTTATGAATTATGCACCTTTGCAATATTTTCTCTAAATCTCTTAGGTGATCTTCTCACTTCTTTGAGAACATTGTCAAGTCATCTAGGTATATCATGATGATCTTGTCTTTATAATCGAATGCCATATCCATATCCCTTTGAAAATTTGCGCCAACATTGATCAAACCAAAAGGCATTCTTCTATATGCGAACGTACCCCAGGGGGTAGTGAACACTATTTTATGTTGGTCTTCTCTAGCCACTTTGATCTGATTATAACCAAAGAAACCATCTAGCATGGATAAATTTCCGATCCAATTATTGCCTATAGAATATGGTCCATGACTGGAAGTGGATAGTTATCCTTCAAGGATGCTTGATTAAGATTGTAGAAATCCACACAAATCCTAATTTCTCCATTTTTCTTGTGAACCGGTATAATATTAGCTATCCAAGTTGAATGTCGAATAGGAAAACCTATTCGTGCAATCTAACATATTTTGAACCTCATGGAATATTGTCCCTGATATCTTGGGATTATACTATCTTTTCTTTTCCTAAATGGAGTTGCACCAGGTTTCAAAGGTATGGCATGCTCCATTTCCCTAGGTTGGAAAGACTTCAAGTCTTTATATGAGTAAGCCAAGATGTCAATATTTTGGTAAGGAGGCTTACAATTTTCTTGCACTCCTCAGGTGAGAAACACTTACCAATGTTGACCAAGCAAGGTTTTTCCTTGGTACCAATGTTAACTTGCTCATAGTTAGCAAAATTTATAGGTCCTACTGCTTCTTTCTCTTTGATAAACCTGTCATGTTTATCAAAAAGTTCTTCAAGTGAAACCAATCCTTTTGGAATTTTATTTCCTTTGAGTTCAATGATGTCATCACAAGGATCCTCATTCTTAACTCCTTGAATGGGTGAGGTTTTCATTCACGAAATGCAGAATCACTTCCTTCAAAGTAAAGCTATTCAAAATTATCCCTCTTTCCCAAGAAGGAAATAATTTGTTGATCATCATTGAATACTTTCCAATTTTCTGCATTGTCAGGAACACTTGGCCTAAAAACCATTTCAATGGTGTATTTTCTTGATCAAACTCTAAATGAGGGATCATTAATGAAGCTGAGACTACTAGAGAATATTCTTTGTTATTCTTTTCATGAGGGATGGATTTTATGGAAAAAGCATCGAAGACTTCTATCGCATCCCACACTTTATTTCTATAGTGTCTCAAATGATCATTCTTTACTTGAAACTGATTTTTAACTTGTTTCATGATCAACTCCACATCTCGAAAACTTTCAAATTTTTGATCCCTTTCTCTTATGCAACTTGGAGGCCAAGGATTAATGCCTCGTATTCTACAGTGTTTTTAGTATTTGAAAATTGGAGTTTTGTAAGAAAAAGGAAATATTTTACCATTTGGAGATATGAGCACCACTCTACACGCCGAAACTGTTGAAGCAACAACTTTCATCAACTCAAGAGTCCAGATATCATTGATATCTAGGAAAGTGCCCTCAAGTGCATGAACCTCTATAGTCATCATATAATTACCCATACTTGAGTTTTGAAATAGGACCTGTGTGCAAGGGTCATCGGTTTTTCGTTATGGTGAACTTTTCCTGAGTTTCTGGCATTAGCTTCTTCATTTCTCCACTGATAGGGATCATAGCATGAGACCAATCCATTTGAATCTCACCACCTAGATCTATGTAAAATTTCTTGCTCAACAACATACCATATGAATTAGAATGTCAAAAGCTAGAATGGTTAACTTGACTCATTTTGAGAAATTGAGATAAAACCATTTGAGCGTCTTTAATCTTCCCAATCGGAGAACTTGTCTTATCTCTATTGAGTAACACGATATGAATGTTCTCATACAATTCAACCCAAGAGCATGTTCTAATTTTATAGGAATCACATTATCTCGAGGCTCCGAATCTATAATGTAATTACTTAATTTGCATTCGTTGATAAAAAAAAAGGACACAAGGAAAGGTTTGATATTTTCATTCAAGGTGTAGTGGCTACCACAATATTTTGAGTCTTCTCATCTTTGGGAGTTTTCAAAATTCTTTTCGAGGAATGAATAGAGTCGCCTTTGATAAACTGGACCAATTTCTCAAGTTGATCCTTATTGGACTTCAAGTACTCATCTCTGTGACATGGAAATTTTTGTTTTATTGATGTGATCAATGATATCAAATTTGGGAAAAATGACCATACTTGATGTCTCAGATACTAGTTCTTTCAAACTTGATGATGGCACACTTTTGACCTTTTCTTCGGGCTTGGTTGATACTGATGTGGAAGAAGAAACTTTCTTCGTAGTTGATTTATCAATTGATTGACTTGATAAAGGCCCTCCTTTCTTTAAGATAGTTTTGACCTTGGAAACCTCAATTGCCTTGGAATCTTTAGGAATCTTGGTTGTCTTGGATTCTTTGGAAGTTTCCTTAGTTTTAGATTCTTTAGGAACTTCCTTAGAGCTCTTTTTATCTTCCACCTTAGTGGTACTCTACTCCTTCTTCTAAGAGCATGTGAAGACAATGAAGGATTGACTATTCATATCTTCTATAGTTTCTTCTTATTCTTCTTCTTCTTCTTCTGAATGGTACTCGAAGAAATGATTATTACTCTCTCCCTCGGCTCTTCGACTTTAGATTCGATGTTCCAGAAGTCCGGCTCTTCTTCATCAACTTTGACGACCTCAACTTCATCATCACTTTCTTCAACGGCATCACACTTTGAGTTATTATGGGGAGCTGATTCAATAACAAGCCTCGTTGGAGCACCTGAAAATATGGCTTTGTTGGGAACGTATCCTTTTCTTGGGATGTATTTTTAAGGAGTAGGTTTACTACTTTGAGCAACTTGCTTTTTCAAAACTAGCATATCATTAGCCCACTTAGTGAGTATAGCCTCTCTAAAGCATTGGGGGTTTCTTGACTCTTTCCCTTGAGGGAATTTTTCTTCCCACCATGATTAAGTCATCCTTAATTTCTATGGCCAAGGATTGAGCAAGTTCTAAAGTAGCCACTCTATCCCTTCTCAGCTGATAGCACACTTTTGGTTGTTGTGCATTAATAAAGAAACATTTTTGTCCATAAGGAATTGGGTGAATCCCGATGACAGAACTTTGTTTACCATTTTGTTGAAGTTTAGCCACGAAATTCCTCATGGGTTATGTTGGCTCTTTCTTCACTCGAGATAGTTTGGGAAGAAGGGCATGTTCATCTTCTATCGCCTTTTGAATCGATCTTCAAAATTAGTTTTCATATCATTCCAGTTTTTAATGCATCCATTTGGTAGATGATGAAACCAATCATGGCAACATCATGCAATGTTTCAATGAAGAGGCAAATAACAACATCTTCATATTCCATTGAAAAAACTACACATGCAGCAAAGAAGGCGAAAATGTGGTCATTTGGTGATGTCTTCCCATCTCCATCGAACTTGGGAAGAATATTTCTTCGATCCTCATGGGAGGTCATGTCGAGATGGTAAGGCCAATGGGCCTATGGAATTTCCCCATGGTACGTTAACTTCCATCTTGGGAAAGGTGGTATGCGAAGGCAAAACAACGTGAGTAAGAACAAGTGCTTGACTTGTAGTGATTCCTTCCTTGCTTTCTCTTTCAGGACTTGATGCAAGACTTACAGATCTACGAGGTGTGTTCTCTTTGAGGAGATAACTTGAAACCAAACTTTCCTTGAAATTAAAAATGGGATCTGATTGACCTTTAGCTTTTTCTCCTCGTGTAAACCTCTTTCCTACCAGTTTGAAATCTTTACTATGAAAGGATCATTGGCATGTTCTGACCAGCTCTTGCCTTTTTCTTCACTCTCTTTCTTGAGCTATTTGTGCACTGAATAATTCTAACTCTTGCATAGACTTGATCTTCTTTGTTATCTAGTACTGATGCGGAGATGAAAATGATAGTTACTCATGCACTTTTCCCAAATAGCTTGCCTCAAATCTGATGATATGTCTTCTTGAGTATCTGCAAAAAGAATATTTGGTTACAAGATAGGTGAGTTACCTATTTTTGGAACATCAATGGAAAGAAAAGTGAATGAGGGAGATGGAATGGAATGAAGGAAAGGAATGGAAAGGAATGAATGGAAGGAACATGCAAGAGTTAGGTAAAAGCAGAGCCTAATATTGCATGGAGAAGAACAATAAATAACTAACACAAATAAAATGGAGTTTGCATTAGCTAAACAAGAATGAGTAAAAGGGAACACATGTGAGCAAGTAGATAATCAAGAGCTTGATCACTGTGAACTAGAACAACATATTAGTAGCATTGACAATAAGATCCAAGACAATATTTGCATGCAAGATTCAAACACTAACATCTAATGAACATAAGAACATCAAATGCTATAAGAGACAATGAATGGGACACAAAGTTCATATTTCATTAACTCCAAAATGTCTTCTCAAAAGAACACAAAGTTTCTTTCTTTGAAGTAAAGCTTGCATACAAAAGTATTTTCTTCTCCTCTCTCAAAGTCACCCTTACAAATGAGCCCCTAACTTCCTTTTATAACCCAAAAGTTGGTTACAAAGTAGTTAGGGTTTAAATGCACATTAAATAGGGCACTTAAGTGACTTTGAATTTTTCAACCAACTTTAAAAAAAGTGACTAAAAATAGAAACCACTTAAGTTATCAAAAGTTTAAAAGTGAGTTTAATAACATATAATAAAAAAAGAAATGGGTACATGTGGACCCCACTTAAATGACTTGACACACACATAGACATCCTAGTCAACAATGCGCCACCTAGATCAAAACACCTAGATCAGTGCCTTATCCATTGGGCCAAGAGTCCCACCTATCCCGGTCGTATGGGAATGAACTCATTGACCGTGCTCCACAATCCTCTAGATGACAAGAGAGTCCGAGCTTGAAACTTGAGCAATTCATCCACCTCTCCATTTGAGCAACATCCTGGTGTGAGAAATTTTGTCTTTATTCACATTCACATTCACAATTACACACAATTCTCCACATGCTCTAAATACCTTTCCATGGTGAATTATTCATTTGTCATGAGACCGTAGTCATTACACCACCTTGG
This sequence comes from Taxus wallichiana var. yunnanensis, assembly GCA_018340775.1. Classification (NCBI taxonomy): domain Eukaryota; kingdom Viridiplantae; phylum Streptophyta; class Pinopsida; order Cupressales; family Taxaceae; genus Taxus; species Taxus wallichiana. The sequence continues at coordinate 473,789,149 of CM031243.1, read as the reverse complement.
CTTGTCAAAATCCAACTCTTGATCTTTCACCATTGAGAAGATCTTCCAAGAGTCAAGATTGCAATTCACTTCCTAGTTATGTCTTTTTTTTCACCATCCCAAAGTGTTGCCATTCTGATCCTCTCACATGATGATCATCCAATTCGAGAATGCTCCAACTTTAAGACTGGTCGATGAAGTATCATGCCCACTCTTACTAACTGAGAGTTGACAGAGGACACACTTGAATGATGTGGCCTTGCTTGATGATCCACACAATTGCACTTGTCATTGGTTTGGTTTTTCGATGAATAGATCTATACAATGATCAAGTGAAGACAATTTATGTAGACAAGTTTCTCCCATTATCGATCTCTGCCGATAACAATGGCTTTTGACTCCAAAAGACCTCTCTGCCAATAATATACACCTATATACCACATAATGAGGAAGTCGAGGTTGCTTCCACTTCGTGAGGTCCATTGGAGTTGAATCACCACACTACATGTGTGTCATGGTGCATCCACGCAAGTGATGACCAATTCAGAACAAGCATAAGGAAAATTGTGACTCACCTTTGATTGATATGCGATCACGCAGAAATCGACTTACGCCGACGTGTCCCAAGTTGGTATCGATGATGTTCTCATACTCTAATGGAGCATCGAGGTGAGTAGAATGCCCTGAACCCATACCACAACATCATCATTTTGTTTTGAAGATGACATGATTGTGACAAAAGCATGATTTCAAGGCTATTACTTCCTTCTTACAAAACTACACAAATCACCTCTGAAACTACCCTGGAAAAATAACAAATCTTGTTCTGAGAAACTCTCACTGATGAGGGAGTCTATTAAGGTACCACAAGTTTTTGTATCAATTTTTTTTTTCCCAAATCAAATTCTTCAATGAAATATTAAAGGTCAAAGTTGACTCTTCTGAAATTGCTAGGAAAATGCAAGTGTAAAACTATGAAAATCTCGTTTGGTTTTAGCCTGAGGAAAAATACCAAACGTCACCCTGGGAATCTACAACTTGGAAAGGGAGCATATGAATGTGGGAAAATTCAAAAAATAATATTTTCTCTTGAAAATCATCGAGTTCAAAATATCAACTCTCAAAGTTCAGTCTCCTTGACAAGCTGAAAAACTACACGCGCAACAAAATCAAACAAACTGCATTTTATTTGACTCCGTGAAAATATCAAATGAAGTGTCTATATTTGAAATTTTGAAAATAAGTACATGAATTTGGGAAGAATTCAATGAAAACTAAACTATTTCTCTTGACAATCATCTGGGCTCGAGATATGGATTCTCAAAGTAGGCCTTCCGACAAGTTGAAATCAGCACGGACAAAAAATCAAAAAACTGCATTTTTTGGTTTCATGAAAAATATCAAATGAGGTGTTGTTAATTTAAAATTTGGAAATGAGTACATGAAGATGGGAATAATTCAATGAAACAAACCGTTTTTTCTCTTAAAATCACTCACTTTGAGATATCGAGCTCCAAAGTTGATTACTTCATCGTATACAACCACGCAACACGTTCTTTCCGCATCTTATCGTTTTCTTCATTAAATTCAATTTTTTTTATGTGATGATATACATCTTGTAATAAATTTTAATGCATGATTTTTTTGATCATGATACTTCTCACAATGCGTGATTTCAAAATGATGATCTTTTTTTTCTTTTTCTCCGATTTTTAATGACTTCAATGCGTGAATGAATATTTTTTTTTTTTACATGAATTCTCTGAAATGCTGGACTCCAAGCCCAAATACATGAATGTGACTTTGGCTGCATTTTTATGTTTGTCTGATTTCAATGCATTTCATGATGATTTTTGTAAATTCCATGATGATTTTTTTTGTGTATCTTTCTTGCTTTGAATTCTCCTTTTTTTTCCTTGATGCAAATTTTTTTGGCCTTTCTTCTTTCCTAAAAACTTTCAATTGTTTTTATTATTGATATGGATGATATTTTCCTTATTCATTGAAAACTTTTTTTCCTCCTGCACGTGGAATTTTATCTTTTTCTTTTTTTTTTTTTTTTTTCTTTTTCAGCATGCAAAAGTTGTTTTTTGTTTTTAACTAATTGAATTTTTTTTTTACCCTTTTTTTTCAATGATCTTTATGGATTTTTTTCACTTGTTTAGTGAGATGCTTTTTTCCTTACCAATGCAATTTGAAATTTGCTTCTTTCAAAACTTAAAATTACTTGAGACTTTTTTTTTTCTTTCTTTGGTGGCTTGACTTTGTAAAAAAAAAAACAAACTTCATTTTTGGAATTTTTTTATTTTTTTTTTTTAATTTTCTCAATGAAATTCATGTGAAACTTTGCTTTTGCTGGAATTTTTTTTTTTTTTTTTTGTGGAAATTTTTTTTTTTATGGTTATTCTTTTCTGCGAAATGCTTGAAAATGTGTTTGATGATTTTTTCTTCCCATGCTTGGACTATTATCTTGGCCTTTTTAGCAGTGTAATGCTGTTTTTTTCTCAAACATGGGTTCTTTTCAGGATGTTGAAATTATTCCTTGAAAAGGCTTTCTAATGAGCTTATTCTTCCTCTAAAAAATGTGTGGAATATTCTTGGTGATTTGATTCCCATGATTTTTTTCTTCTTTGCTTGAAATGCTTAGCTTGTCTTTTTATCTTCACAATGCATGAATGACTTGATGTTTCTTGTGAATAGATTTCTTGACCTAAATGCGATGTGAAAAAAAATTTTTCTAAAACTTGTGTGGAAATGAAAAGAAAGTTATTGTTTTCTTCTTTGTAAAGAAATTCCAAGAAATAAGAAACAAAACTTCTTCCAACTAGTTTCACGGGGAAATGGTTATGAGGAATTAAAGAAGCTTCCCATAATTTCTTCCCTTTCCCATTGAAATAACCAATTTCCCTTTCTTCTAGGTAGTGGGCATTAATTGCCAGGGAAAATGGGAAAAAAATAACCATTCGCCAGCCAAAAAATGGCAAAGGTAGGCTGGCAATCCCCATCCTATTTCCCCATGTGGGAAATCGGGAGATTTTTTTTCCGTTTCCAACCGGTTGGATTGGCAATCAATGAAAGAAAATCCCACAAGCGAGAAAAAAAGAATTTTTGCCAGGAAAGGGAAATCTGGGTATGGGAAAGCCAATTTGGCATCCCCAAAAATTGAAAGCTTTTTTTTCCCCCAAATAAAAAAAAAATTTCGATCATTGAATTTTAATAAATATTATATTAATATTTATTTAATTAAAAACCCAAAAATTAATAAAATTGATTTTATCAAATAAAGGGTAATAAATAATTAAATATTAATTAATTAATTATTAACACAATTTTAACTTATGGCGGGAGTTCTCACCCAAAATGGATGAAACAAAGACCAAAATGATCACAAAAATGAGATGATCATGATGAGGGTGATAAATCACGCAAAATAATACTTTTGAAAAATTTCAAAATTTTCATGTTTATTAATTTTGTGAAGTCAAAATTAGCTGATAACAATTGGCTCTAATTGGGGACAAGGACTTCATGGACGCAACAACAATGACCCAGACCCAAATATTAATGAACATGATCCCAAAAATGATGGTGCACAAAAAATGGGATGACAAAAGAGAGGAAACCAAAAAAAGGAAAAAGAAACAAACCAAAATCCTAATTACCTATGTACATACGGGGGACAACCCATTTTCAATTTTGATAATGCTTGAGATATTTCCCATTATAGGGCAAAAGGAAAATGAGTTCCATCGAGATATGCCAAGTAATAGGTGTTATCTCCACAAAATGTTTGATTTGAAAGGGCCTAGCCACAACAAATCAAACTTCCCATGCTTTCCTTTTGGTTCACGTCTCTTGTCCTAGAGAAGAACTAAGTCATTGATTTGAAATTGTCTCCTTAGTTTTCCTGTCGAACAACCTCTTTACTTTGATTGGTGTTCCTCGATCCTGTTTTCTACTTGACTTCTTTGTTCTTCAAGCTTGCTTAGGAACATGATCCTTTTATCCAACGCATTGGCGAAGCATTCATCATCAACTTTGCTTGAGCCAATCGTAATGCTGGTAACTCCAATGTGATGGGAATTTGAGCATCGGTTCCATACAAGAGTTGGAATGGAGACATCCCAATTTCTCTTTTGGAGTTATGCGGTCAGCCCACAATGCATCATATAACTTTTTGTGCCAAGTTCTTTGATTTTCTTCGACTAACTTATGCATGATAGTAATGATGTTTTTGTTACTGGATTCTGCTTGACCTTTTCCTGGGGTAGTAATCTGATGAATGAGATAAAGATATCCCATACCCATAACAAAAACCTATCATCTCTGTAGAAGAAAAAAATTGGTGGCATTTTCCATCATGATCTTTTGTGGAATTCCATAACGAATCAATATATTCTCTTTGATGAAGTCACATATTACCACAGTAGATGTTTGTTTCACCGGTATAGCTTCTACCCACTTTGTAAAGTAGTCAGTTGCAGTGAGCACGTGAGTATGACCAACACTAGAATTAGGATTCAAGACCCCGATGAAATCTAAACCCCATTGTTGAAAGGGTTCTTCAATGACAACTTGGCTTCAAAGGCAAAGCCACCAATTTAGGTCTTCCAACAAATTGTTGACAAGCTTCACATTTTGCTACCCATTTTTGAGCATCGAAAACATAGTGGGCCAATAATAATGTGCTCACAAAATTTTATGAGTTGTCACTGGGCCCAAGAGAAATGACCACCACAAGCATGATTGTGAAAGGCTTCAACAACCTAGGTTGTTGTTCTTTATCGACACATCTGAGGAACATGCCATCAATTCCTTTCTTGAACAAAGTGTTGTCCCAAATACGTACCTGAAAGCTCTTAATTTGATAGCTCTCTTTTCCTTAGTTATCAAATTCTCAGGACATTCACCATATGTGAGAAAGTAGGCTATATCAGAATACCATTCATCTGTGGTACTGATGAAAAAACTACCAATGGTAAAATTTCTTCAACTGGTTCTTCTTCAAGAGTCATCTCGTGGCTCATTCTCTGCGATGAGTTGGCAAAGTCCTCTTCCTCAACTAACTTGGTAGGCTTGATGTCCAAGTCATATTCCTAGATCTTGAGACCCAGTTACCTCTTTTAGATCTTGGTTCTTGTTGTGTCAACATTGATTTAATTGTGGTGTCCTGGAACTAAGACTTTGGTGTGAGAATTCAATACATAGTACCTGAAATGTTTCAAATCTCTAACCACCACATGTATGCATGCCTCTCAAGGGGAGTGTAATTGAGTTCATGTTTCTTGAATCCATAACTCATGAATGCAATAGGAGATTTGATTCCCTCTTGATTGTGTTGAGTCAGGATGGCAGAGATCATGTGTGGGGAAGCATAACAATAGATTATGAAATCCTTTTAAAATCGGGACACACCAATGTAGGAGCTTTTAATAATAACACCCTTGATTTGTTCAAATGCTTCTCTACCTTCCTTTGACCATTTGAAGGATTCTTTTCCTTTCATCATATCAGCAATTTCTTTGGTTAGCTCGAAAAAATCTGGCATGAACCTTCTCAAAAATTCACCTTCCCAAAGAATGAGTGGACTCCAGGCTTACTTGTAGGTAAGGAAAGATTCTTGATAGCTTGAACACGCTCAGATCGATCTTAGTTCCTTCTTTAGAAACAATATGACCTAGGAGTTTCCCTTCCATAACTCCAAACATAGACTTCTTTGGATTCAGGGAGATCTTATGAAGTCTACACCTTTGCAATATTTTCTCCAAATCTCTTAGGTGATCTTCTCGCTTCTTTGAGAACACCATCAAGTCATCTAGGTATATCACGATGATCTTGTCTTTATAATCTATGAATGCCATATCCATAGCCCTTTGAAAAGTTTTCACCAAATTGATCAAACCAAAAGGCATTCTTCTATATGCAAACATACCCTGGGGGGGTGAATGTTGTTTTATGTTGATCTTCTCTAGCCACTTCAATCTGATTATAACCAGAGAAACCATCTAGCATGGATAGCATTTCCGATCCAGTTACTACCTGCAAAATATGGTCCATGACCAAAGTGGATAGTTATCCTTCAAGGAAGCTTGATTAAGATTGTAAAATCCACACAAATCCTAATTTCTCCATTTTTCTTGCGAACCGGTACAATATTAGCTATCCAAGTTGAATGTCGAATAGGAAAACTATTCATGCATCTAACATCTTTTGAACCTCATGGAATATTGTCCCTGCTATCTTGGGATTATATTGTCTTTTTTTCTACCTAATGGAGTTGCACCAGTTTCAAGGGTATGGCATGCTCCATTTCCCTAGGTTGGAAAGACTTCAAGTCTTCATATGAGTAAGCCAAGATGTCAGAATATTTGGTAAGGAGGCTTACAAATTTCTTGTGCTCCTCAGGTGAGCAACACTTACCAATGTTGACTAGGTGAGAGGTTTTTGTCCTTAGTACCAATGTTAACTTGCTCATAGTCAATAGAATTCACAGGTCCTACCTTTCTTTCTCTTTGATAAACCTATGTCATGTTTATCAAAAAGTTCTTCAAGTGAAACCAATCCTTTTGAATTTTATTTCCTTTGAGTTGAATGATGCCATCACTAGATCCTCGTTCTCAACTCCTTCTTGAATGGGTGAGGTCATCGATTCATGAAATGTAAATCACTTCCTTCAAAGTACAAATTGTTCAAAATTATCCCTCTTTTCCAAGAAGGCAATAATTTGTTGATCATCATTGAATACTTGCCAATTTTCTTTCGCATTTGTAACACTTGGCCTAAAACCATTTCAATGGTGTATTTGTCTTGATCAAACTCTGAATGAGGGATCATTAATGAAGCTGAGACTACTAGAGAATCTTCTTTGTCATTCTTTTCACGAGGGAAAATTTTATGGAAAAAGCATCGAAGACTTCTATCGCATCCCACACTTTATTTTTGTAGTGTCTCAAATGATCATTCTTTACTTGAAACTGATTTTTAACTTGTTTCACGATCAACTCCGCATCTCCAAAACTTTCAAATTTTTGATCCCTTTCTCTTCTACAACTTGAGGCCAAGGATTAATGCCTCTGTATTCTACAATGTTGTTAGTATTTGAAAATTGGAGTTTGTAAGAAAAAGGAAATATTTTACCATTCGGAGATATGAGCACCACTCCTGCACGCTTGGAACCTTGTTGAGCAACAACTTCCATCAAACTCAAGAGTCCAGATCTCATTGGGATCTTGGCAAGTGACCTCAGGTGCATGAACCTCTGTATTCATCATATAATTACCCATACTTGAGTTTTGAAACAGGACCTATGCATGGGGATCATCGGTTTTCATTATGGTGAACTTTTCCTGAGTTTCTGGCATTAGCTTCTTCATTTCTCCACTTGATAGGGATCATAACATGAGACCAATCCATTTGAATCTCACCACCCAGATCTCTACAAAATTTCCTGCTCAACAACATACCATATGAAGCAGGAATGTCACAACTAGAATGGTTACCTTGACTCACTTTTGAGGAAATTGAGCTAAAACCATTTGAGTGTCTTTAATCTACCCAATCAGAGGAACTTGTCTTGTCTCCATTGAGTAACAAGATCCAAATGTTCTCATACAAGTCAACCCAAGAGCATGTGCTACTTTTTGTAGGCATCACATTATCCGAGGCTCCAAAATCTATAATGCAATTACTTAATTTGCATCCATTGATCAAAAAGGACACAAAGAAAGGTTCAATATTTTCATTCAAAGGTGTAGTGGCCACCACAATATTTTGAGTCTTCCCATCTTTGGGAGTTTTCAAAATTCCTTTGGAGGAATGAACAATAGAGTCACCTTTGATAAACTGGACCAATTTCTCGAGTTGATCCTTATTGGACTTCAAGTACTCTTCCTATGACATGGAAATTTTTGTTTTATTGATGTGATCAATGATATCAAATTTGGGAAAAATGACCATACTTGATGTCTCAGATACTAGTTCTTTCAAACTTGATGATGGCACACTTTTGACCTTTTCTTCGGGCTTGGTTGATATTGATGTGGAAGAAGAAACTTTCTTCGTAGCTGATTTATCAATTGATTGACTTGACAAAGGCCCTCCTTTCTTTAAGATAGTTTTGACCTTGGAAACCTCAGTTTCCTTGGAATCTTTAGGAATCTCAGTTGTCTTGGATTCTTTGGAAGTTTCCTTTAGTCTTAGATTCTTTAGGAACTTCCTTGAGCTCTTTTTATCTTCCACCTTAGTGGTACTCTTACTCCTTTTTCTAAGAGCGTGTGAAGACAACAAAGGATTGACTATTCATATCTTCTATAATTTCTTCATATTCATCTTCTTCTTCTGAATGGTACTCAAGAAATGATTATTACTTTCTCCTTCAGGATCTTCAACTTCAGGTTCAGATGTTCCAGAGTCTGGTCTCTTCTTCATCAACCTCATGACCTCAACTTCATCATCACTTTCTTCAATGACATCACACTTTGAGTTAGTTGCGGGAGCCACTTCAATAGCAAGCCTCGTCGAGCACCTACAATTATGGATTTGTTGGGAACGTAGCCTTTTCTTGGGATGTCTTTGTAAGGAGCAGGTTTACTACTTTGAGCAACTTTATTTTTCAAAGCTAGCACATCATTAGCCAACTTAGTGAGTATAGTCTCAGAAGCATTGGGGTTTCTTGACTCTTTCCCTTGAGGGAATTTTTCTTGAATTTTCCTGCCATGATTAAGTCATCCTCAATTTCTATGGCCAAGGATTGAGCAAGTTCCAAAGTAGCCACTCTAGCCCTTCTCAACTGATAACACACTTCTAGTTGTTGCATTAATAAAGAAACATTTTTGTCCATCAGGGTTCGGGTGAATCCCAACAAGAACTTTGTTCACCATTTTGTTGAATTTAGCCACAAAATTCCTCATGGGTTCTATTGGCTCTTTCTTCACCTGAGATAGTTGGGAAAGAAGGGCATGTTCATCTTCTTCCATTTTGAATCGGTCTTCAAACTTAGTTTTCATATCATTCCAATTTGTAATGCATCCATTTGGGATGATGAAACCAATCTATGACAACATCATGTAATGTTTCAATGAAGAGGTGAATAACAACATCTTCATATTCCACTAAAAAAACTACACATGCAGCAAAGAAGGCATAAATGTGGTCATCTGGTGATGTCTTCCCATCTCCATCAAACTTGGGAAGAATCTTCCTCGATCCTCGTGGGAGGTCATGTTAAGCTGGTAAGGCCAATGGGCCTATGGCATTTCCCCATGGTACATTAACTACCATCTTGGGAAAGGTGGTATGCGAAGGCAAAACAACGTGAGCAAGAATAAGTGCTTGACTTGTAGTGATTCCTTCCTTTTGCTCTTTCAAGACTTGATGCAAGGCTTACAGATCTACGGGGTGTGTTTCTCTTTGGAGGAGATAACTTGAAACCAAACTTTCCTTGAAAGTCAAAAACAGGATCTGATTGACCTTTAGCTTTTTCTCCTTGAAGTTACTCAAAAATGGTTCATGTGCTAAAACTTGGAGCAAGAAAAAAGGAGGAAGCAAGACTACTATCACTCAACCTGTCATAAATACTACACTCTACTTTGATAGCACCTTTGCTACTACTTTACTCAACACTTCTTGTATCCAAAGCGGCATTGTTGTTCAAGGGGTATCAAATGTTTTCATGTTTACCTGAAATAAAATTGCCCACAAAAGGCTAGCATTCATGATATAATTCTTCAAATGTACAGAGGTCTTCATGTATACATGTTGTAGACACCTATAATTACGCCCGAGCAATTTAAATACTTAAATTGCGCTAATTATCCCCTTTCGCAAATCAACCACATATCGTCAAAAGTGCTCATATTCCATCTTATTATTGTTAATTAATTACAATACGCTAATTGATTAAGTCACCTATCAAACTAATATCCTGATTAATGACCTTCCGTTAATTATTCACCTCTTCTATCTAGATTAATTAATTATTATTAATTAATTAGTCTTCTCCTTCATTTAACTAGTAAATCAATATTTAATTGATTTAATCCCCTTCTAATAGCCTAAATCGTACTAATATTCCTCTAATTAGCTTCTATAAGCTTACATCTACCTATTAGTTAATCACCTTTGATTAATTAAAACACCCCCCAACTCCCATGACTTGCTAAGCATAAATTAAACCCTTCTAAAGTAAGGTTACCTTTAATAAAGCAACCTTATCCATTCCTAATCATGTTTTACCTTTATCCCACATGCAAAGGGATGAAATGTTTCCTTTATCCATGGGACTATATAAGGAGCCCTCCTTCTACCTTTATACCTACACCTAGACTCCTTAAGAAAGCAAATGCAAAGCACATAGCAAAATAGACTAAGAGGTTGTTGTTTGTTTTCTTGAGAGTTCATCATCTTGAAGAGTTAAGCCTCTTTCTTAAGTTCTTAGGTCATATGGGAGGTGTCAAAGGGGTCTTGTACACCAACTTTGATAAGCCCTAATTCTTAGGTTTCTTGCACACTAAGGACAACCATTTTTGATAGCCATGGAGCTTACTTAGTTTCAAAGTTTAGATGTTTAACATTTATTTGTTGTTAGAGAATAGAGGAGTTTAGATGTTTAACATTTTTAGTTTCAAAGTTTTGTATGGGTGAATGTTAGCATCTAACCCTTGTTTAATTCTTATCATGATGGTGCTTAATATGTTGTTTAATCTTTGCTAATTAAGGCTATTTAGGTGTTAGTATTTTACTTGTATTAGCATTAGTTTTAAAAACAACACATGCACACATTTGGCACGCCTGGTGGGACCCTTGTCCCTAGGCATTTAGTTCAATTTATGTTAATTTTGGCTAACTTCTCATTATGTACATAGGAAATTTGTAGGTTTTGTGTTAATTTGGTTGCTTTTTGAGGAGTTGTTGATTTTGGACTAATATGCTAACTTTTGGTATATTTTGTGCTGGTTTATGTCATTTACACAGGATTTGACATCATAAAACCAGGTACAACCATTTTTGCAGAGAAATGTGTAGGTGTTCTAGCATGCGCGGTGTGTTAATCCACGCGCAGTGTGCCCTTTCCCACGCCAGTGTGCATTAAATCGTACAATGTACTTTCAGCTTTAGTGCAAGCACTCTTGTCTTTATCTTTAGCACATACGTCAAACCCTAGCACACAAGCTCCGACGCTGGCACACACGCCTCTCGGTTAGTGCACAAACTCATGCAAGTTTCCATCCTGTTTACCTAATAACACATATGCTAAACCCTTAGTGCATATGCTAAACCCTTAGTGTACTGCTTTATCCCATGCGCACACACCTTTCGGCAAGCATAGGTGCTCTGTATTTTCTCGGTAGTTTTCCGTCGCGCATACGTGTTTCCAATAGCACAAGCATGCTACCTTTAAGCACAGTGCACTTTCTTATTTTCCAAGCATGGTTTTTACTCGCTAGTACACACGTTGGATCATTGGTGCACACGCCTATCGAGTGGTGCAGACACACCGTCACTTTTCTAAACATGCGGCGTGCACATGTCCTAACACGTTCTCACACGTCCTAACATGCGCGCAGGGAGATTTAGTTCAAATTTACATGTTGTTTTCAGATTTGCATGTTTTATATGCTTGGTTACTGACTTTTCCTGCTGTGTTTTATCTGATTATTGCTTGTTTCTGCTGAATATTTACATGCTTTGGTTAAAAATGATGAGTTTTCACATGTTTGTTTGAAAGAGTAAGGTCATGTATGCTCTTCCTTCGCATCCTTTGGATGATCTTGGGAATCAAAAATGATCCTTAGCTTCTTTTCATGTTTTTAGAATGTTGACATGCTCATATTAAGATATGTTGATGAATTAAAAGTTTCCATTTGATATTTGCATTTGATTGCTTAAAACGAAAACCACGTATGCTCTTCTCTTACGTCCTTGGATGATCTTGAGAATCAGAAATGATGTTTGTTCCTTGTGTGGAAAACTTCTAAAAATATCTGTTACGTAGGACCTTAAAAACGCTTGTCAAAGAAAGGTGGAATCCAAAACAAAATCAAAACTTCTAATACAATTGTCGTGCAGGTTGCCAAAAGGTGTTCAAACAAACCACATCTAATTAAAAAGATAAAAAACACACCACAATCAAAACACTGTATTTACAGGTTTCAAAAGGGTACGTCCCTCTCCACTCAACTGGAATGTAACCCCTTTGGCATAACGCCTTAAGCTATAACAATGGGGGTGGTTCTAGGAACCCCAAAGTAGTCCACCGCTGAGTAACCTCGTGGACGAAACGGAAGTGCCTCGCTTAACCTACTTGATTAGTATGCCTTGTGAGATTAGCGTTGCAAATTGATGTTTGTATGGAGACCCCAGGAAGAGTACACTGGACGCACTAGTTTCCCTTTGTGCTTGGAGGGGGTAAAGTAAAGCCGAGATACTCCCAAATTAGACATAGTGTGCATTTTTGGGTAAATCGAGCTCTCTTTAACACTTTGCAACACCTAGTTGAGTGAACTTATTAAGGAGACCATTTTGTCTAGAGGCCACCTTTGCTAGTCCTTCGTGTCATTTTCCATCATGAAGTGACAACTTGTTTGGATTCAGCATCGTGTTTTTTGAACACGGTAACAAACTCATCCTAAGTTAGATCTAAGTGTTTTCATCACGAGATTAGATGATGTTTTACTTCGCTTAGCTTCTTCCTCGTTATCCGAACGAGGCGAAGCTCTGCCCAAGTGAGACCGAGTTTAGTTTCACACATTCTTGATCTACACCCATGTGTTTGTGCTTCCCATGTTGGAGGTCGAATAGAGGCATACCCCACGTGTCATGTCGAGATTGTGCTAGCTTACTTTTTTGTACGTTTACACTCATCCATGTTTGTGGTTGGGGTGTTAAATGACTCAAGCTAGTAGGTACATTTTCACCTCTTTGTCAATCCTACAATCTTTACTTCAGGATCCTCACCATTGTTATGGGTCTTTTCATCATTTTGTCTCTTCCCTTGTTTGTCGGTTTTTGCTTGCATTTTGGTCATTTAGTCTTGGTATTTACATTACATTTCCCATTCTTTGGGAACGTAGTATAAATCCCTTTATTGCACAGTTACACTACTCACATTATCACAGGCATCTCACTATACTCTCTGCTTGACTTCAGTTTAGGCATAGTCTGGGTCTTTTTGACAAGTGTTGATACCTGCGCTATATCTAGTTACAGCGTCCACTTTTCAAAAACACTTGACTTTCGTCGACGCTTGAGTTAGTTCTGAGTATACCTTGAGTGGAGGTCATGATTAGCATCTTGTTTTTACTTACGTCTTGTTCATGTTTTTGAACTTGACATAAGTGGGGACGTGTTATTGATCCTATCTTTGGTCATTTTTCTCGTGATCTTGGTAATCAAGCCAGATCACTCTTGTAGCTAGGTTTTGGTTCATCACTTTGGTTCTCCTTGAGAGTAGTTACCTTGTCTATATTGTCTCACTACGATTGTGATATTCACGTTGTGTTTCTTGTAAATGTGACTTGAATATTCCCATTGTAAGGTTATGTTATACGCATCTTGACAATTCTTGGGTGTACTTGGACGCTTAGGTCTAATTCCAATTATTACCTTGTTTTTGAAAAGCATGTAGTGTTACTACTTACGTGTGCTACATCAATATCATCTTGATATTGTTACCCTACTTGCTTGCAAGGTCGGGTCACATATCTTGGTGACATTGTGTGTCACCCATAACTTGTAACTGGCACTTTTCAGAGTATAGGTGTTGGTTGGGTTAGAGCTTGCTTCTTGTATACTTTGTTAGGAGGTCATATTAGCCTTTTGTTGTTACTTACACCTCATTCATATTTTTAATGGACATAAGTGGGAACATCTTGTTAATCATCTTACGATACTGGTTACCTCTTTTTGAGACAAGCATGGGAAGTATCCTATTCAGTTGATTGACTAGTTGTTAAATGTACCATCATTGTTAAAATCTTGCATTCCTTAGGTAGATCATTATATCACATTGATATTTGGAGTATTCATTACTCTTATTCATATTCTTTGACATTCTTTTACATTTTCACTTAGGTTTGATAGAAAATTGTTAAACACATTTGCAAACACCTTAGTGAAAATTGTCAACCATTATGGCTCCCCAAACAAGATTAGGGTTAAAAAGACAAGCCTTAGAATCGAACAAATGAAAAATTGGGAAACCTCAAACTTACAAGGGTCAAATCCTTTCATGGGCCATGATCTTGGGCCTTTATTCTCCGCTGAGAAAGAAGGTGATGACATGATAGATCATAACGGTGATGAGTTAGAATCCCCACATGCAGAATTTGACTTTGATCCAACCTTATTAGACGAGTTCCTTTTTAGGAACAAGGATAGGGTGCTAGCATGTGTGGTGGAGTTAGGGGCTAAATTTCCCATTGACCAGAAATCATCCCACCTACTAATGATACAAATGAGGAAGAATGCCCCCTCATAAACATGGATGATATCCTTACGCATGGATAGGCTTCGACCTCAAAATTCCATGTTGTAGGATGCAAGATACCTCTACTCAAAATGCCACATCGTTAGAAGAGTCGAACATGAAAATATTAACAAACCCCCTCAAGAAGAAGAAGAAGAGGAACCTATAGAAGAAGAAAACATGATCCAACAGCAAATCAGTAACCTTAGCAAACAATTGGCCTTGCTTACCTCACATGTACAGAAAGGTACAAGCAAGAATGTACAAAACCAAATTCTAAGGTTAAGATTAGTGAGCTTCGAGAGAGAAAAAGCTGGAAGGGGATAACACATATTACAACCGGGTTTATATCCCCGCTTCCCCACTAAAGAACAATTACTCACACAAGAAGTGCAATCTATGAAAGCAGCTCTTGCAAGCCTCTAGGAGAGTAGTGTGGGGAGCATTAGAAAGTACCAATATGAGGAGTTATGTCCTTATCCCTTTGAAAAAACAATGACACTGTTACCTTTTCCCAAGAAATTTGACATGCCTAAGTTTGAAAAATATAAGGGAAAAGGTGATCCAAGAGACCATGTAAAGGACTTTTACATGGCATGTCAAGAAGTGTCTTACAATGACAACTACCTCATACGACTTTTCCCAAAGAGTCTAGGAGGGCAAGCCTTGGAGTGGTTTACATGCTTACCTCAGGGGTCCATTTTCACCTGGCTAGAATTGGTAGAAAGGTTTGTGTGACACTTCTCCTACAACATTGAAAGTGATGTAACCATGGCAGATTTATGTAGCACCAAACAACATCCTAACGAGACATTTGCTAGCTTCCTACAAAGATGGAGAGGGATAGCTAGTCGCTTCCCTTGTGCATTTCCTGAGAAACAATTGGTTAGCATCTTTGTGCCTAATCTGAACCCAGACATTACCTTTCACCTTCAAATGCATTGTGTTCACACTTTTGAGGAAGTCATTGAGAAAGGTGTTCAAATTGAGAAATCCCTTATTGCTAAAGGGACTATCAAAACAAACTCTAAAGATAATCAAAGTATCAAACCTACGGAAAAGCTGAAAATCTTTAACAAGAATAAAAATGTTGTAGGAGATGGAATCACGCTTCCAAGCATTTGTAAGTGGTTCAATCTGGTCAACCTTTTAAACTGACCAAAGGACCCATTCAACCACCTCCCAAGCATCGGATTTTCACTCCGCTCAATGAGTCATTGTCTACCATACTGAAACAACTTGAGGCAGCTCATATGGTAACATACCCAGTGACACACCCTTTGATGAAAATGTTCCCAAACCTACCTGGTAAAAAGACCATGAATATTGTGATATGCATCGTGTCAAAGGACACAAAATGATAAGTACCTATAGCTTTGCCATTTCATTCAAGACCTCATTGTTAATGGGGAAATTGAATTCGATAGCCTAGAGAAAACTCAAACCCCAAATGAAAATATGGGGATCTACAAGGAACCTTTCCCTAAACATGGAAAGGCTGAGGAGAGAAAGCTGGATCGAGGGGAGTCATCCAAGAGTTATAAGGCGGCCAACTATTTATATACTAATACTAACAATCACCACTATGACTCACTCATTGGGTGTATTTGTTCCCCTCATGAACATGTCAATACCATCCGGATAAAAGGGAGGGATTGCACTGTGGTAACAAGGAACGCTCATCTCATAATCCCCAACCTCTCGTCATGACCACACAAGATCATAAGTATAACCTCCTAGAACAACTTGAGAAGATGTCTGCTAAGATTTCTATCTTCGATCTTCTCAAGATATCCACGGTCCATAAGGACATGTTGTATAAAACCCTTCAAGGGTCAGGAGTATCTTTAGAAGTAGATCCTTCACATCTACAGGCTACGGTGGAAAACATTGCACCAACTGAGTGCATATCCTTTAGTCATCAGGAACTTCCTAGTGAAGATCCCAAAAATAACCTTCCCTTGTACATCAAAGTATTTGTTACCCATAAGAAGATCAAACGGGTGCTTGTGGACAATGGGTCGGGTCTCAATATTTGCACATTAAAGCTTATCAAACAATTGGGACACACAGAGGAAGACCTAGAGGCTCAAGATAATCACCATAACCACTTATGACAAGGCAAAAAGGAGTCAGCAGGCACAATCACACTACCTATGGAGGTTGGGCCTACTTGTTATAATACAAAGTTTCATGTCTTGGACTTGGAACTTCCATACAATATGCTTCTCGGTCGCCCATGGATTCATGCCATGTAGGTTGTGCCTTCCACATTTCATCAGTGCATCAAGTTGAAGCATGAGGGACATACTATCACAATACGGGGAGACCCAGAACCTTTTGCTCACTACAGAGCCCTTAACAACTTTTCTCACAAAGGTACATTTGCATGCCCTTCAAATAGATATCACAATGCATCTTCATCGATGCCATAGACTCATGAGTGGACTCTGATTCTCTTAGTTCTTGTACTCAAGACACTTCTACATCTACCTCCCCATTTGACTCTTGGGAGATGAAAGTCTTGGAGTACGGTTGTGGAGAGTATAATGTTCAGCAGGCTCTCTTAGTTTCTGACTTATCCTTATCACCAAAGACCAGGGGACGACCCAACATCTGCTTTCAGATAGTCTCGGGATGAGTAGACTATAGGATCATTCCTACCTAGAGGGTTACTAGCGGAAGAGAAATTGTTAGACCCACCTACAACTTGGGTTCCAGAGGATACCCAGCCTACTTGCTACCGGATTCCCAGATATGAGAAGTCTAGCTGCATGATGTATTCCATGGGCTATAAAGGTTTAGGCTATGGTAAAAATGAACAGGACAGAGGGAACCAGTCCCTCTCCCACACTTCAAAATAGAGAGGTACGGCATTGGAATTAGACCCTACGGGCACATCCTAATGATCAAGATGCTACCTATTGAAACACGAGGATAGCTCTGACTATCTAGATAGTGACACAGATTCCCATTGTAGCCTATACGAGGATCTTGCCTCCACAAACCTATTTACTAATACCGCTATCCTTACCATCACACCCGTGGAACCCACCATTGACCTTGTCTACCCTTGCCTAGTCGAATGGGACCAACAACATCACATACCTCTGGATTTATTTGAGAATGATGAAGCCATTGTAGATTTCATGGGTGTAAGGGATTCAATCCCTATAGGAGACCATAAAAAGGGGTTTTTCATTGACCTGGATACCTATGCCTACTTTAGAGGGGAAGCTAAGCTTCATGGTCAAAAAACTTAAGAAAATGCGAGGGCAAAAGTTCTAAAGAAAATCCTCGGCAAAAGTCAAAGTCTAGGTCGCATAGTGAAAACCTCTTTGAGGCACCGATAGACCAACAGGTGGAAAAGACAATAGAAAATCAAAGTGATCAAGATAAGGATGAAAATCTTGTGGAGACATTGGTACGTAAGAAAACCCTAATATTTTTAAACTGAAGCTTCGCTCTCAAAGATGGGAGCAAAAACATTTACAATGTTACTTGTGGGAGTTCATTGATGTGTTTGCATGGTCCTATAAGGACATGCTAGGCTTGGATCCAACCTTGGTCATGCACAATTTAGTTGTGCATATAGATGCTAAGCCTATTAAACAAAAGCTCGGAAAATGCACCCAAGAGTGGCCCTCTTGGTTAAAGAAGAGCTGGAAAAACTACTAGCGGCTGGATTTATCCCACCCATTGACTACTCAGAGTGGATTTCAAACATTGTTCCTGTGTAGAAGAAACCTATTGGGATCTCGCATTTGTACAAACTTTCAGGACATAAACAAAGCATGTCCTAAAGATGATTTCCCGCTACCAAATATTGATATGATAGTTGACTCAACAGCAGGGTATGAAATGCTATCTCTTATGGATGGATTTTTAGGCTACAACCAAATCAAAATTGCTGAAGAAGATCAACATAAAACAACTTTCACAAAACCTTGGGGTACCTTTTGTTATCAGGTGATGTCGTTTGGTCTCAAAAATGTGCAGGGCTACATATCAAAGAGAAATGACAGTGATCTTTCATGATATGATCCATGACATCATGGAGGATTATGTGGATGACATCTTGGGCAAATCCAAGACAAGGGAGGATCACCTGTCATATTATGACGTATCTTTGAGTGTCTTCGGGAATACAAGGTTCGTTTCAACCCCAAGAAGTGTGTCTTTGGTGTCTTGTCGGGAAAATTTCTTGGGTTCATTGTCTCATGGAGAGGAATCGAGGTAGACCCTACAAAAGTGTCGCTATCATTGAGATGCCTCCTCCTAAAAACATCAAGCAGTTGTGTAGCTTACAAGGAAAAATACAGGCTATACATCGTTTCATTTCTCAGCTTGTAGATAAGTGCCACTCATTCACTCACTTGTTGAAAAAGGATGTTAACTTTTTCTGGGGACTAGAGCAACAACAGGCCTTCGCCCTACTCAAGAAATATTTGGCTAATCCACCTATCCTCATGCCACCAACTCCTGGTGAACCTCTCCTTCTATATATTTCTACCACTCAATTCGCTATTGGTGCACTGCTTGCCCAATACGACCTAAGTCACAAAGAAAAGGCAGTATATTACCTCAGCCGTACTCTCATTGCCTATGAGCTTAATTACCCTCAAATTGAGAAAGCTTGCTTGGCTGTTGTTTTTACCTTTCAAAAACTTCGCCATTACTTGCTCAATACAAAGACTAAGCTCATATCAAAGGTTGACCCACTGAAATATCTATTGTCTAAACTGCCCTCACCGGCAGAATGGCTAATTGGATCATTCTGCTAAGTGAGTTTGACATTGAGTTTGTACATCAAAAGTCAGTCAAGGGGTAGGTCTTGGCTGATCAGTTAGCTGAGGCACCGTTACAAGGAACTAAACCATTGAATCTGGATCTTCTAGATGCTTCGTTGCTTTATATTGAGGAATCTGTCATGTGGCAGGTACACTTTGATGGATCCTTTACTTTTCATGGTTCAGGGGTAGGTGTGGTAATCATTACTCTTCTATGGGGATCCTATACCGTAGGCTTTCCACCTAGGATTCCCTTGCACAAACAATATTGCGGAGTATGAAGCACTCATCGTTGGGATGAAGCTTGCTATAAAATGGGACATCCAACATGTCAGGATTGTTGGTGATTCACAACTGATTATCAAACAGGTCAACAATGAATATAAAGTTAAAGATGAGAAACTCATCCCCTATAAGAAGCTGGTGGAAACATTAAAAGAATATTTTGTGTGCATCACCTTTGAGAAAATTCCAAGGGCACAAAATAGAGCAGCTGATGCTATGGAAACCATGGGTTCCATGTTACGCATCCCTCTAGGAAACAATGACATGCCCTTCTTTGTGGAGAACCTACGCTAGCCTACGTATGATATACCAGAGTCTTGTTTGGCTTGTGAAGTTGTTGGTCCCCATTCCCCTTGGTACGAACCTATCTTCAACTACCTCAAAGACAATGCGTTTCCCCCTGACATATCCCACACTGAGAAACAAAGCCTTATTCACCAAATAGCCCGCTATACTCTCTTAGGAGGTACACTTTATCGTCATGGCTACAATGGGAATCTATTACGTTGTCTAGATGTGATGGAGTCGGTCCAAGCTATTAAGGAGGTACATGAAGGAGTGTGTGGAGCCCATACAAATGGGATGGTGTTGGCTAAGAAATTGTTGAGAGTGGGCTACTATTGGCCCACCATGGAAACTGACTACTACAACTATGTCAGAAAATGTGTATTGTGTCAAAAGTATGGAAATTTCATCCATGCTCCTTCGCAGCCATTGCAACCCATCACTACCCCATGGCCTTTTTCTAAATGGGGACTAGATCTGATAGGAAAGCTTACTCCCACTTCGTCTGATGGTCATACTCATATCATCATGGCTACATAATATTTTACCAAGTGGGTAGAAGTTGTTCCTTTGACATATGTCATGGGGGCTCAGATCTTGAAATTTATCATGAATCACCTTATCTCGATTATGGCATTCCAGTAGCTATAGTTACCGATAATGGAAAATCCTTTAAGAATAAAATAGTGAAATACCTTTGTCATAGGTTTCAGATAAGGTTGAAGTGGTCCACACCCTATTACCCTCAAGGTAATGGACAGTGGAAGCTACAAACAAAACTTTGGTCCGTATCATGGAGAAGATGGTGAGTAAAACAGGTCGCAATTGGCATTTGCAGATTCACCCAACCCTTTGGGCTTATAGGACCTCTATTCACACACCTACAGGTGCAACACCATACTCTTTGGTATTTGGAATAGAATCCATCATCCCATTGGAAATTGAGCTTCCTTCCTTAAGAGTTTCTCTTAGGGACTATCTGGATAAAGATGAGGATTACAGTAGCTAGACTTGCGAGAACTGGAGCTTTTGGATGAGAAGCAAATTCATGCCTTGAATCACCTCAAAGTATAACGTAACAAAGTTTCTCACAGTTATAACAAAAAGGATCATACCTTGTCAATTTGAGGTAGGTGATTTAGTCATGAAAGAGAATCAGTTCAACACACGAGCAGAAAGAGAAAAGAAGGGAAAGTTCGAACCACATTGGTTAGGACCATATGTTGTTGCGGCCAAGTATGGCACTGGAGCATATAAAATGACCCATCCTAATGGTGATGAACTTCAAGCTTATGAATGCCATGCACCTTAAGAAGTTCTATGCTTAAGCATGTGTGAGGTTGTTAGAAAACATGAAAATACAAAAAAACTTAGAAAAAAAAAAAAATCAAAAAAAAAAAAAGAAAAAGAGAAAACAGGTCATCCATTTGTGAAAACCATGCAATGGTGGCACTATGGGTAAGTCCTTAGGTGAAAACCGGTTTCCGTGCCTTGGGAAGGCTCGTTGTTCACAAGCATCTTACATCTCAGGGTTACTTTTGCTTAGACTAGGGTTAGTCCTGCGTTGCATCCAGTTTCCTTGTGTGGTATGTTCTTTCCTGGCCCTGATCCAACTTTTTCCCTTCGGTTGATTTGTGAAGGGTTGGTCTTTATTTATCTCCCATCTAAACGCTGGGACATTTTAGAAAAATTCACCTTCTTGTTCATAAACACGTGGCACCTACCCTTGTATATTCCTCACCTAACGCTGGGGCATCCATGCTTCTTTGTATTCTCGTAAATAGTTTTAGAAAAATAAAAACATTCAAATATGTTAGAAAAACAAAAAAAACGTCAAATATTGAAAAACACAAAAACATTCAAATATGTTAGAAAAATACAAAAACATTCAAATATTGAAAAACACAAAAACATTCAAATATTGAAAAACAAAAAAACATTCAAATGATGAAAAACTCAAAAACATTCAAATATTGAAAAACACGAAACATTCAAATATTGAAAAACACAAAAACTTTTAATATTGAAAAAGCAAAAACATTCAACTATTGAAAAACACAAAAACATTCAAATATTGAAAAACACAAAAACATTTAAAACATGTCAAAAGCCTAAACAATAGAAAATTGTTTCATGTAAAAAGACTAAACAATAGAAAACTGTTGCACAAAAAGAAATCTTGCAAAAACATAGCTTTAGTTTACTTGCTTTATCATGTTTCTGCTTTGCTTATTTGCTTGCATGGTTATTTCATGTTATTTGCTTATGTTGTTAGTTGTTTGGACATACTTTTGTAGGTTTTATCTTGTCTTGCTTAGATTAGATTCTTTCTTACTTATGCATTGTTTGGAGTGTGTTTGTTTTACATGCTAGAGGTTAGTATGGTTCTTTGTTATGTTGATTCTTTGTTTCGTTGCTTATATTGGTTAATAGATTACTTGTGTTTGTTTGTTGTATATGTATTGATTATGTCATCAGATCATCATATATCCATCAATATCTGTTAGTGTGAGTTATCCTATGTGTCCTCCTCTCATGTTGGAGGGTCATCTCACATGGGTTAGGTTTAGGGTTTCATATGTGTCATACACTAGGTTACTCAAAGACCCTATATGTACCCCTTTTCTATTCATTTATGAGAATGCCAAAACACTCAACCTGTCTTTCCTCTATGCAAGTTTTGTTTCGTTGAGCAAGTTCTTCCATTACTGATTATTTTTTCCTTGCTATTACTAGAGCTCTCATGATTCCATTAGAGTGCAACTACTTCGTGGTGCCTCATTTCCGATTTGATTCTGCTAAACTCTCTCCCGCTTGGCGCGGCATAACCCAGCGGCCAAAACAAAAACAACTCCGAGAAGCAAAAATGGCCTAGTAATCTAACTCCCAAGCCCGATGTAAGCAAACACGCGGCCTATACATGCAGCTCTTGTGAACAGCAGAATACTTTCTAAAGAAGGCACGGCTTTTACGATTTTTTCAACGATAGCTTTTTGGTAAGTTTCAACTACTTTCTTTTTTAAAACTTACTCAATCTCCTCTGTTTTTTTCCAAAAACGAGTCGTATCTCTTTCTTGCTAAGTTTTTTTGGTAAAAACAATCAAACTTCTTTTAAGTAAGGTTTAAAAACATTTCTAACTCTATCAAGTTTCTAAAACCCATTTAGAAATTTGTTTTAATTAGAAACATTCATTTTTTTAAAAATCTTCATCTAAAAATCTTGTTTTAAACGCCTTCTTTCAAAATCTTCTGTTTTAGAAAATATTCAAAAAGTGCTTTTTTTAGTGATTTGCTTAATTAAAGCCTTTTTCAACATTCATTAGATTTAATTTCACATTATTTAAACTATATTTCTTTGGCATTATAATTTGGTCTATTGGCTTTGTGTATTTTTAACCTTCCGTCGAGTGCCGAAGACGAAGGGTGAGGTCCGGATTGGCAGGTGGCTAATCCCCCCTCGCAATACAAACAAACCCTATCTCAAATTCCATGTCATTTCCAACGAGCATACATACGACACCCTTTGCATGCATTTAGGGCACTTTTTTAATCCGTTTGTAGGCTTATTGGTTTTTTCTCATCAATTGTGGGAATTGGTTTTTGCTATAACTTTTGACTCGTTGCTCGGTTTTGAGCACTTCTTTAGTCAAAGTTGCATGTTTTTTTGCACTCTAGATGATGGGATCATTATCTTTATAAACACACTAATTTTATAAAGTGCCGCATTCAGGGGGTGTTTTTGTATTACTTAAGTCAGCTCAATTTTTTTGAGCTTTGTTCTATTCCTTTTTCATGGACTTGTGAGTACGTCCACCAAAACTTTTATGACAAAGGGATTCTTTCATATGACATGCGATGATTTTTCTCACCACCAGGGTTGGCTTTTGCCTCCTTTCTATTTTTTACTTGTGCTTGTTTACGGTGTTCCTCTTTTGTTGCACTCCACAAAACACTGTTGTGGTCTCCTCTCTTGCGCGCGTTATTACGCTAATTACAAGACAAGTTACCAAGTGTTTCAAACCGCATGCACTGACCTGATTGTAATGAACGCACTCAACTATAAAGTGCCAAAAGCAGGGGAGTTGTTATTGTCCCGGGTGGTTGTGTTTCTTTTACGCATTTCTTTCTCTCTCTCTCACTATGGATGCAATTTCAATTCCTTTTCTTACGCCCTTAAAATTTTTAAAATGGAGATTGAAAAATAATAATGAAACTAAGGGGTAAAGGGTTATACCGCATCACCATGGGAACCGAGACTCGAACTAGATTTGACAAACTTGAAAAATCTAAGTGGTTAAATCGTAGTGATGAAGCTTTAGGTCTTCTTTGCATGTCTGTTTCTCCCGACTTGCTCTTCCACATTGAGGCGTCTAAAACACCTACATCTCATGCAGTGGAAAACGTTGGATGAAATGTTCTGGACAACTAGATGACAAGAGAGTGCATGAGTTGGAAAACGAACTACTAAGGTTAAATCCTAGTGACTTTGAAAACCTACAAGCCTTCTTCTCGAAATTTGTCCACATTAGATTATTGTTAAAAGGATGTCAAGTAGAAAAGAAAGATTCTCAACTGATCTTGTCAATTCTCTCTAAACTAGGTCCCAAATACTTCTGTCTTTGTGTCAACTTTCTATGCTACAAAAGTTGCTTTGGGCGATACTTGGACGATGCCCTCCTTTGACTATTTTTCATCCCAACTCATTCGAGAACAGACAAACTCATTCAAATGGGGTCTCTCAAGTCCAAGTCACATGCCCTTGTAGCAAGTACTAGCAAGGGAAAGAAGACTGAAAAGAAGAAAGAAACTAAGGATCAACCTAAGAAAGAAACCAAGATCAAACCTAAAAATGACACAAACACTTCGACTTCTAAGCCTAGGGTGCACAGAAAAGCAAGTATTTGTGTTCCTATTGCAAGAAGACTGGTCACGACGAGCAACACTATTTTAAGAAACAGATTGATCACTTATCTCATTTACTTGAGAAAAATAAAATAAGTGTTCCTGAATCAATAAAACAAAGTGCTCCGAAGGCCGAGTCTTCTACTACAAAAGGTGCTAGAAATGATAAGAAGAAAGGAAAGGCCCTTGTAGCCAAAGTTGCTCCTTCATCGACATGGATTATAGATTCTAGTGCCTCACACCACATGGGTTCTTCACATGTTGAGTTTTCCAACATCGAACCTTGTGGAATGTCCCAAATCATGATGGGTAATGACACAATGATAGTGTCGATTTCTGGTAGTGGATCGATAGAGATGGATGGGGGAACATTTAACCAAGTGTTGAGTGTTCCTGATCTCTCTACCAATCTCCTATCAGTTTACCAAATTACTCACCTTGGTGAAGGAATGCGAGTGGAATTTGGTCCTAACTCGGTGATTATTTGTGAGCTTAACAATGACACTACAGTGGCTGAGGGAAAGGCAGATCACCATTCACGGTTGTACACCTTCTCCCACTTTACTTTTGATTCTACACCCACTGCCTTGCTCACTCATGCAAATGAGGTTAGTAAGCTATGGCATGAGCATTTTGGACATCTAAATTATCGCTATCTTGAACAATTGAGTCAAAATGAAATGGTCAACGGGTTGCCTCGCATCAAGTTTTCTAAAGGTCTTTGTGAGGGTTATACCCTTGGAAAGCATCCTGAAAAGAACTTTGACAAAGGAAAATCTTGGAGAGCCACTCATCCCTTGGATCTTGTTCACAATGATGTTTCTGGTCCATTTCCTTCTCCTTCATTTACTAGAGCTCTTTATGTGCTAACCTTCATTGATGACTATTCACGATATACTTGGGTATATTTTCTTAAGCTTAAGTCTGAAGTCTTTGAACATTTTCAGGACTTTAAGGCTCTTGCTGAGAAACAGGTGGAACGGTCTATCAAGGTTCTTCGAACCGACAATGGAGGTGAATATGTAAACAATAGGTTCATGGATTTCTATACTTCTGAAGGGATCTCTTTGTAACATACAGTTGCTTATAGCCCTTCGTAGAATGGAGTCACAGAAAGAAAGAACCATACTCTTAAGGAGATGGCCACTTGTATGATTCACTCAAAGTCTCTTCCTCCACAGTATTGGGCCGAAGCAGTGAATTGTGCAAATTACATTCAGAACCATGTTCCACACAAGGCAATAAGAGGGATGACACCCTTTGAAGCCTGGTTTGGATGCAAGCTTGATGTTGAGCACTTTCGAGTCTTCGGATCCAAGGCTATGGCTCGATTCCCAAGAAGAAATGCAAGGCCTTGGAACCACAATCCAAACCTTGTATCTTTGTAGGGTATCCTGATGGCGTGAAGGGATATCGATTGATGAATTCTACTTCTCATGAGCTATATATTGAGAGAAGTGTTAAGTTCGATGAGTCTTCTTCGACTTCTACTTCTCCACCTATTGAGGTTCTTCAACTCACTGATTCGATTCTGACTCATCAAATGATGATATTGTTGAGCGTGCTCCTCTTCCGGATCCTCCCAACCATCAGACCTTTGAGTCTTCTGATTCTGATAGTAGTGATGACGAGGACTATGTCCCTTCTCACTCAAGTGAAGAATCTTCCGACTCTGAGCCTGATCCTCCTGGTCCCCTTTGGGCCAGGAAAACTTTGCAAAGTGCTGGAGATTTAGTTGGAGATACTTCGGATATGAGACATACTCACTCATATTTCATTGGACCCCACTCTTTCTTCACCTCTACTTCTGATCCACAGTCTTTCCAAGAGGCTTCTGGTATTCTGAGTGGGATTCACCATGGATGAGGAGTATTCCTCTCTCATGAAGAACGATACTTGGGATCTCACCACTCTTCCGAAAGGAAGAAAAATCGTTCGGTGTAAGTGGGTGTTCCAAACAAAGTATGGAGTAGATGGAGACGTCGAAAAGTTTAAAGCGTGATTAGTAGCTAAGGGTTTCTCCCAGATAGCTGGGGTTGATTATACATAAACCTTTTCTCCGGTTGTGAAGATGACTTCTATTCGACTGACCCTAGCCATTTCATTGCAGCAAACAGATGGAAATTCCATCAAATGGACGTTAAGAGTGCCTTCCTTCATGGTGACCTAGAGGAAGAGATCTATATGGAACAACCTCCGGGTTATGTCCAAGATTCCTCCCTCGTTTATAAGTTAAAGAAGTCTCTTTATGGCCTTAAACAAGCCCCTCGGGCTTGGTATGCCAAGATGGACTCCTTCTTACTTACATCAGGGTTTATTAGGTGTCACTTTGATCTAAATGTTTATATTCTATGGCAAGATGACTCCATACTCATTCTTGTTCTATATGTTGATGACTTGTTGATCACAGGTCAGCTCTTCCTCTATTATTGATTCTATGAAGATCACCTTAGCCAACAAGTTTTCCATGACTAACTTAGGTCTGCTTCATTACTTCCTTGGGATCCAGATTTCACAATCTGACTCGGGAATCTTGATTTTACAACCTAAGTATGCTCTTGATTTGCTAGCTCGGTTTTAGATGTCTGATTGCAAGTCTTCTCCTACTCCTTTTCTTTCCGAGGTTAAGTTGGTTTCATATTGCTCTACTCCCTTGTTTGATGGTACTCTTTATCGGCTAGCTAGTGGGGAGTTTGATCTACTTGACTCACACTCCAATGGATTTATCATATGCTGTTGGGATCATGTCTAAATTCATGCAGGAGCCACATGAGCTGCATTGGAAAGTAGCTAAATGGATCCTTCATTATGTTTGTGGCACTTATGCTGATGGCATACACTATCATGGAGGGGTTGATATTGACTTGATTGGATTCACAGATTCTGATTGGGCCGGTGACTTAGATCATCGTAAAATCTACTTTTGGCTCTGATTTCTCTCTTGGTTCGGTCCTATTAGTTGGTCTAGCAAGAAGCGTAGAATGCAATTGCGATATCATCTATAGAGGCGAAATACAGAGAGCAGTTAAACGCCGCCACATAAGCTATTTGGCTACGGGTATTCTGATGAGTTTGGCATCCACTTTTGGTGGCCTACCATTATCTACTTGTCATAACACAAGCACTATCTCTATTTTCAGAAATCCAGTTCAAAGATCATTGGATGAAGCACATTGAGATCCATATGCACTTCATACGGAGCTTATTCATGATGGTATCATCGACATTCGAAGTACATTCATATAGCTAATCAAATTACAGACTTATTCACCAAGCCTTTCACTGAGATGAAGTTTCTTCACTTACGGTCTCTTCTTGGGGTGAGGTCTTCTGCAGCTTACCCATCTTCTTAGGGCTATGTAGTCCTTCTTTTCTTTTCTTCTTCTAGGAAGATTATGTTTGTATATGGGCACCTTATCAGGCCTTTAGTTCTTTGGGCCCCATTGACACATCTTTCTTAGTTGTTTAGGAGTGTCTTCCTCTTCCATCTGACTCATCACAACCACTACCCCAGCTTTGATGAAGGGGGGGTGTTAGTGTGAGTTATCCTATGTGTCCTCCTCTCATGTTGGAGGGTCATCTCACATGGGTTAGGTTTAGGGTTAGGTTTAGGGTTTCATATGTGTCATGCACTAGGGTTACTCAGCACCCTATATGTACCCATTTTCTATTCATTTATGAGCATGCCAAGACACTCCGCTATCTTTCCTCTATGCAAGCTTTGTTTCTATTGAGCAAGTTCTTTCATTACTTGATCATTTTTTTCCTTCTTATCGCTAAAGCTCTCACAATTCCGTTGGAGTGTAACTACTTCGTGGTACCTCATTTCTGATTCAATTCTGTAAACTCTTTTCAATATCATCACATCTAACATCATTTATACATCGTATATAAACAAAAATGCTAAGTGGTACATCATGCATGTATACTAAGCTAATCATCACATATTGTATCTTCAAAAGGGGCAAGCAGAGGGTTGTACATGATCACAAATCTACCCCCTGCACTTTTGATATCATCATATCACCCCATTTGGTATGCATCAATAAAGCATCTACAATGTCACATGAGTAATACATTTGATATCATCTAAGGATCTATCATCTACAAAGCAAAACACATGTATATACATCAAACATCAAAGATAACATACATGCAAGTGCTGAATCAAATAAACATCCACGGTACATCCATAAGTACTGAAGCAAATCAAACACAATGTACATCATCGCATAAACACATGTCTCGATCCAAAAAGATAGTCATCTATATATACATGTGTGTCATATACATCTAGTATCATCAAAAATGGTATACATGAGTGCTATATGTCAAAAAGCCTTCATCGAGGTGTACATCAAAAGGAAAGAATTTGTACATCACTCATAGGTACAAAATCCTTCATCAGAGGCATATATCAAAGAATGATATGAATAAAAGAATCATCTATACATGGGTACTATACATCAAGAATGATACTACATGCCTTCATCAAGAGGCCAATAACAAAAATGTACCAATTGTCATGGCTAGCTCAAGCCCTCTAAGGGACTAGCTAATGCTGCAGCGTGGGGGCAACATAGAATGACCTCGGCTAGGTCTTGTAGGTGGCCCTCGTGGCTGCTCCACTGAAGCTTGTGCTCCCTCTGATCTCTCAGACCTCTCAGATCTAGCTAACCATCTAGACTATTGGTTATATGATGGAGCCTTGTGCTCGGATGGAACGACCTCATAGTATAGGTTCCTATAATAGGAAGATCTACCCTCTGCAGTGGCTAGGTCCCGGATAATCCGTGGTGTAACCGACATCCCATCTATGCGTCTAAAAGATGTTATCTCTGCGGTGACCACAAAGCTCTCGCCACCCCATGACTCGCTCTGCTTTCGAGCCTATCTCACTTTGTGACCACTAGTTAGAACTGCACTTTTCACATACCATTCGTTTGGTGCATACCTGAACCTGGGCCATCTGGGCTTCCAGCTTGTTGTATCTACTCTGTAGGTGCCTACACCATCACCCGTGCGATCTAAGGCCTGATCTCTCTCGGTCATCACAGAAATCACCTCGTGCGTGGGCCTCATCCCACTCAAGAATCACGGTATCTACATCAGCTCAAGCCTTGATCTCACTCGACTTTCCTCGCTTATAACTCCTGTTGTAAGGTAGCTATCTATACATCATGCAAGGCGCCGAGGCCGCACCTATGGCTATATCGGAGGTTGGGGCTATGCAGTGCCTCCATCTCGTGCCTCTCCTGTATATTAAGTTGTGCAGTGCCTGCGCCTATATGTACCCACTTCAATGAGTAGGTGAGCCTCTTGCCATGCCGCGGGCTGCCCCGACACATGTCCCGCATCCTATCCATCATGAGGTAGCCCATCAAAAGGATCACCTGGCTGGTGACCTCCTACATCACCCTCATCATCATCAGTGGGACCAAGACACTCGTGAGGTGCTCTCACTCTTGCTGCCCATCGGCCTCCGGAATAAGAAGTGACATGGTAATCTTGAAGTGTAACACTCCCGGTAGTCAATGGTTGTACACAGTATCCCAAATCTATCTAGTGGATCCCAGGCTGCGGAGCCACCTATAAAAAACTAGCCATGGCATGTGCCACCAGTGCGTGGCCCAAAATTAAGATGCTCACGGTCACAACGTGCATACCATGCAGATCTGGCCGTGGCACTCCACACTTTGGTCAAACTACCTTCACCTATCAAATTTGTATAACTCAATGCTATATCTATAGCTTGCGTATAATAAAATGCTCAAGCTGTGTAGATGCTAAGCTCTACCACATCCTCTCGCCCATTGTATGTGCCTCAGTAGGGTCTCCATATGGCGTCCCTATAAATCAAGTCATCGAACTCAATCTCGCAGGGATATACACTTGCTAAGTGATCTTGTGGATCCCCACCAACTAGGGCCCATGCCATAAAATTTGGCTCCTTCGGGAGACAAGCATGTAATGCAACTAATGGGTGCCCGATAGCTATATGTTCCCATGACCAGATCCAGTAGCAATGAGGCCGGTCCCACCACCTTCTCGACGACGATGACGTGATCAAGTGTAGATCCTAGTATAAATGGGCAAGATGATGCACTGCCCAAACAATAGCGCTCCCCACTGAATATGCCATGAACTAAGGGCATCAGGCCCATCGGAAATGAAGTCCCCGTCTTATCAGTGAGCAAAAACCCACTGATAAGACACATCACATAGAGTGGACCCCTATGTAGTGAGCGATCTACAATGTAAGCATGTAGGTCCACAGTCATACCCTCGCGGGGTATCTCCTCTCGATCAAAAAGCTCGCTCAACGCTGTGGTGAGTAATCCATGATCACTCAAATACTCGATCAATGTGCCTCTAATGGGCATGCATAAAATCCTCCAAACATCCTCCAAAGTGACTGTCATCTCTCAGCTGTCGGGAGCCGGAAACACTGACTCTCACTATGCCACCGCTCGATCAAGGTGGTGAGGAGTCTCATGGTCTAGAGTGATAGAGGGCATCCATGAGACAGGCCTAGGCCCACCACCTCTAGGAGAACTCTCTCATCGTGTGTCAATCACGTCAATGCATATACTCCCTCTAGCTCGTAATACATGAGTGATGCTCTCGTGTTTGTAGCATGGGAAAGCATCTCTGCACAAGTCAAACAAAAAGTCAACATCTAAGCAAATTCTTCTAAGTTCTACCTATCTGGATTCACCCAAACATCTAGAGTTTTCTTCTAAATGTCATAGTTTTGGCATTTTTTCTAAGTCGTTCTTCTACTTCAACGCACTGCGCACCCCTTTGGGCCTGTTTGCCATCGTTTGGCACGCGCGCATGCGTGTTGCCATCTCTTCACACCTGCATGCCCCTTTACGCGTGTGCACTTTCATTTCCACGTGCGCATTTGTGCTCACGTGCCTCTTTCAGCACCTACACCATCATTGCACGAATGCATGCATGTATCTACGCTTGCGCATACACACAGTGTGATGTGTGTGTATGCGCCATCCATTCAAACACATGTCTCGTGCGCACATGTGTGTGTGTGCATGTGCCTAAGGGTGTATGTGCCAAGAAAATTTTCACTTTTTACATGTGCGTGTGTGCGCATGCGCTCCAAGGGCGCCTCTACCATTGAAATGACACTGCACCCATGCGCATGCGTGCTTCGCACTAGCCTCGCCCCTAGCTAACCTAATTACTAGGTGTTTTAACATTAAATACATGCATTAATTACAAAATTGACAAGGAGGGTCGGGATACTCACAAAGCGTCCATCGTCGACA
This sequence comes from Taxus wallichiana var. yunnanensis, assembly GCA_018340775.1. Lineage (NCBI taxonomy): Eukaryota > Viridiplantae > Streptophyta > Pinopsida > Cupressales > Taxaceae > Taxus > Taxus wallichiana. Next base: position 473,757,155 of record CM031243.1, on the reverse strand, counting down.
ACTCAAAGGTACTCACAGACTCGATCAGCATGTCTCTAGCATGCTCATGCTCTCACCATCATCCTTATAGCTATCCGTGGATTGCGGTAAAAATCAGCAGGGGCTTGGTAACAAATGATTCGGTCACGGTGATTTACCCCACCTCAAGAGGGGTATATTAACCCGTTTTCACTCGTCGTGATGCCTGGAAGCTTGGTGATCACCAAGATCACTCTAATTCTTCTTCTATCCACCGTGAATGATTATTTTATTTTTAAATAATTATTTTCCCTCCTTTTTCATCGTATTGGGAATTTTTGTCACCCATAGTACCCCTTTCTTCTCCCTAGGGCATTTTTCTTGCTCCTAGGTGATTTTCTTCTCTACACTTCACCGAATAATTATTTTAAATGATTATTCTACTAATTTTTCATCTAACAGGGGCATTATTTGTCGCTTGCTCTCTCTTTCTTCCCCAGGGCATTTTTCTTATGTCCGGGCACTTCACTTCAATTCTTCTACTTTCTTCTACGTGTTCACCATCCACCAAAAATCGAGAAAACAAAAGCAAAAACAATATATATCCATATCAAAATCCAAAAACAAAGCAAAAATTCCTACAAAAATCCTAAAAATTGTAAAAACCTACAAAAATAGGTAAACTTGCTTATTGTAGCTGAAACTTGTGTCCAACACATGGTATTCTTTCCATATCCTGCTGGTTTGTTTTGCATCTTCACCGATATAACGACTTGTGGATCATCAGATTCACAAAACATCACAAAGCTAGTTGTTTGCTTCGTCTATACTCTGGGGCACATTTGGTTGCCTAGTGTTGTTTCTTTGCCTACAATGCTTTCTCCTTGGACCCCGTGTCCATCATCATTTCCCCTTGCATGTATCCTTGCTCGGGGCATCATTTTTAACCCTTGTCATCAATCATGAACATGTGGATATCTTCAACTTGATTAATAAAACATTTGTACAACTATCTTGACCGTTGTTGGTTGAAATATGTGTGTTGGTACTTGTTTTCCCTATTAAATGAGTTTGTTTCCTTCTCGTATTGCATTGCATTATGTATGTTGCTTTGAGTTAGTACTTTGAGTAATGGACAATTGTTTTTAATCGCTTTTTTATGTCATTCTACTTTTTTCGTATGCTTACATTTTTAATAAGGACCGATGAGGTAGTTCTTTTGGCAATATGATGACATAGAATTTGTTTGGGTGTAAAGGCTCGAGGCTAAGCTCTTATTCCCCTTTCTTTGTATTTCTTCTACATCACATTCCTACTAACACTATTCTTCCAGCTTCACCTCGGGCATCTTGCCCTTCCTATTCTTCAATCCATTTCTCACCTTTTTCAATCGTCGATTGTCTTCCTTCATCACCCCATCGACACTCGAGGGGGCATCTCTCTCTCCTACTAATTTTTCTTCTACCGCTTCAAAATTTTCATTCGTCTACTATCTTTGAAGTGGCCTCACTTACACCACCCCAAAGAGGGGCAAATGTAGACACCTATAATTACACCCGAGAAATTTAAATACTTAAATTGCGCTAATTATCCCCTTTCTCACAAATCAACCACATATCATCCAAAGTTCTCATATTCCCTCTTATTTTCATTAATTAATTACAATACGCTAATTGATTAAGTCACCTATCCAACTAATATCCCGATTAATGACCTTTCGTTAATTATTCACCTCTTCTATCTAGATTAATTAATTATTATTAATTAATTAGTCTTCTCCTTCATTTAACTAGTAAATCAATATTTAATTGATTTAATCCCCTTCTAATAGCCTAAATCGTACTAATATTCCTCTAATTAGCTTCTATAAGCTTACATCTACCTATTAGTTAATCACCTTTGATTAATTAAAACATCCCCCAACTCCCATGACTTGCTAAGCATAAATTAAACCCTTCTAAAGTAAGGTTACCTTTAATAAAGCAACCTTATCCATTCCTAATCATTTTATACCTTTATCCCACATGCAAAGGGATGACATGTTTCCTTTATCCATGGGACTATATAAGGAGCCCTCCTTCTACCTTTATACCTACACCTAGACTCCTTAAGAAAGCAAATGCAAAGCACATAGCAAAATAGACTAAGAGCTTGTTGTTTGTTTTCTTGAGAGTTCATCATCTTGAAGAGTTAAGCCTCTTTCTTAAGTGCTTAGGTCATATGGGAGGTGTCAAAGGGGTCTTGTAGCCCAACTTTGATAAGCCCTCATTCCTAGGTTTCTTGCACACTAAGGACAACCATTTTTGATAGCCATGGAGCTTACTTAGGTCCCTTCATTTATTTGTTGTTAGAGAATAGAGGAGTTTAGATGTTTAACATTGTTAGTTTCAAAGTTTTGTATTGATGAATGTTAGCATCTAACCCTTGTTTAATTCTTATCATGATGGTGCTTAATATGTTGTTTAATCTTTGCTAATTAAGGCTATTTAGGTGTTGTTCTTTTACTTGTATTAGCATTAGTTTTAAAAACAACACATGCACACACATGTTTAGTTCAAATGTCATGATATAAGATTTGCAACTTTTTATGTACGAATCTGTAACAAATTTAAATGTATGCATACAACATTTCAATGTAATGTTTCATCTATATTCCTACACTACCACTATCAATCACACGCCTTATCGAGTGTACAAAAAAGGTATTTTTAACAAAAGACCAACAAAACAACTGATGCAACACTAACACAATTACCCAAAAGTAAGTAACTATCCAAAATGGTATTAAATGTATTCATGTTTAGAGCAAAACAATTGGCCACAAACACTACCACTCATGATATAAAATCTGCAAATGCACGAAAGACTTCATGTATTCATGTTAAGTTCAAAAAAATAGTCTGCAAAACGCTACCACTCATGATATGAGATTTGTAAATGTATATGTACGAATTTATAACAAGTTTGAAATGAAGAGATGATACCTTTAAATGAAGTGGTTCATCTATATTTCTACACTTACAAAATAACATTTTTTCAACATACATGTTCAATGTTTCCTTTTTATTGTTGCTTGCTTTTTTATGTAAACCAACAACAACGCATTTTTAATGTCTTCTTCATTATATATGCACAAAAATACCTATAGTTTTAAAATGCCGAGAAAGAACCATGCAATTTATAGTTGTTTCCATCCAAAGCTTTGTACATTATATCACTTTTTTGCATTTTGAATTGTTTTAAGGGTTAGACCTCATGTTTGCGCTTTTTAAATGAAGTGGTTCATCTATATTTCTACACTTACAAAATCAATCACCCATAGTTTAAACAAAATCAACTACAAAAATAATAACTATCCCTCTAAAACAAATAACATATACCATTCGGCATTCACATTGCATTATACACATACGATTGCTATTATATAGTTAATGAACAAATAAAAGGACTTGGACTTTATGTGGACTTTAAACTATAACATCCAAAAGCATGCTTTTAAATGCCCATGACTTTTACTTTGGATACTCTCCTTGACATTGCACATCAAAGAGAAATACACTATATGAGACTTTACAATTCCTTATCATTATATTAAACAAACAACAAAAGAACTTTACTTGTTTTATGACGTGTACGGATAGCATGCACGAGTGCCGAGGCCACCCATCACTGAAAATGCACCTATGTATGGTGCCCCACATGCATAGTCCTCATGGCATATGTCCTATCCTCGTAGTCGGTGTAGTTGGGTATATGACGCCGCAGTGCCGTAAACCAACCGCTTCTTGAGATCGACATGGATGCCAAGTGGAATGGGCGGTGGAATGAAACAAATTTGAATTATAGTTCTTTGTGCCCACCGGCCCTCCGCGCCAATGAATCATTCCCATGGACCTCTCGAATCATTTCCTCCTCTCGTGAACTAGAAGCTCCTCCATGATCCCTATTGTAATCCGGCTATGTTTTTATTGGGTCCCCATTACGTTTTTACTCCAGCCTCTTGATATCATTTGAGGCTGCACTATATATAGTTTGAAGGGTAACATAGTGGGAGAAAGGAGCAAGAGCTGAATAATCCATTTGCACCAGACGTAAGCGCTCATACCCACTCCTTTATTTTTTCCTTTTTTTTGAAAGGCTTTCCTGTTTTTGTGTTTGCATAGATTCTGTACTAGTATTGTTGTGTTTTTGTTGCATATGGAAGCCCAACTTTGTTTTTTTTTTTTTTTAAAATTTCTGGTTTTCACAAGGTATTTTCACAAGATGCTATACAAAATGCTTTCATTTTTTCACTCTTGTGGTTGAGTCTAGATTTACACCTGCACATACCATTTACATAAAAATATCCACTTGTCTTATCAACTAGTATACCGTGAGAGTACATGAAGAGAACCTTTTGCATGGCAATGTCCGGGGCCATTTCTACTCATTCTCTGTGTGTTTTAGAGGTTATATGATTGAGGATTTATAAATGCTGGCATAAGTATGTCTGGTTTTTAATGCAGTTATACTTGGCAAGTTCTTTTGTCCAGCTTTGAACTACGAAGTACCAATTTTGATTAAGTAAAACACACTATATATCTTAGAGATAACATTGCTACAGAATGGTCTCTTAAGAATTAAAACAATTCATGCCACTAATTAATGATTAAGAAAATATTGAATTCAAATCCTTATGGTTTGGAGTTTAAAAGTTGCAGTGACCATTAAAGGGTCAATTCAAAACAGAAATGTAAGGGTAGTTTTTTCCTATGTTTGATTGGATTTTCTTATTTTTTTCAAGAAATAGCTGAAAGAGAACACATTTTATATGGTTCTCAATGAATTTTATATTGTTCAAGACAAGACCTTTACAATAAAATGCTTCAATTGATAAATTATGTTAATTTATGTAAATTGTAGACTCAATAGATTTTGTTTGGAAAAATGAAAACAATCTAATTTTTCTTCTAGTGTCCATTATTGTTCACGGAATATGTTGGTAGACACATTAAAACATGAAAATAGGTAGACACATTAAATGTTAAACAGGGATGAAACAACAAATTTTGAAGTTTTTGTTTTGGATATTAAGAATGATATTGATTAGCAATCTTTTTCCCAAATAAAATAATGATTACACTACAAATGGGTCATGGTTAAGTTGTACTGAAAGTTAACCTTCGTAGTCCAAACAATTGATGTGCCATTTGTATACTTCTTCGTTTTTCATAAATATCTATCAACGCAGTCACGACTATAACATCTAACAAAATCTGTTTTGATTATACACTTATGGATCCCCATACCTTGTTCCAAAGTTCTCAATATGGCACATGCTAGGAGGATGCTGGTGAAAGTTGTTGAATTTGGATTTACACCTTCTAATTGCATTTTCTTAAAAATTTCTAAGGCTTTACCAACTAGCCCATTTTGAGCATAGTTACTCAACCAAGAACTTGTATGGAACATTAAACTCCAAAATTGTTATCTCATATATCTCTGGTCTATCCTTGGACAAGTGCATTCAAGCTGAGAATGAGGGAATGTCAACACATTTCACACTTATGAAGGTTGATTTCATCATGTTCTAACCCTACTCACAGTCCATGACATCAAAAACTCCCCCCAACAAGCATATACTTTGCCCCAATTTGCCTAAAAGCCTTATTTTAATCCTCTTTAGGTATAATTCTTTAGTTACTAAGTTTCACAGGGTTATAAGAGGATTTAATAGTGTCCTTTATGTATCCTTAGGTCATGAATGAATTATTCCTAGGGTCCTTTATGGAATTTATCAAATAATTAGGGAGTATGCAAGTCCACTTTGTGAGTCTAGCTCAGAGATTCTTCAGGACAGTCAATTTAATCAATTAGTTAACCAAGCACATTTAAATGTGGAATACTTATATGCGCTTGAATGAAACTTGTATTCAATATGATAAATAAATAAATTACACATGTGTATAATGAACTGATAAGGCTAAGAGTACAATATCTTGTGATCATAAGGGGAATGTGTTCTTGTTGATTTTTCTAGGCTACTTTGAAAGTATCTAGAACTACAAAGTATTTAATGTTAGATACTTAAGGAATGGTAACCATTTCCTTTCTAGTATACATAAGTGCCTTATCGATCAAGATCGATACATGATCCCTAGAGTGTGGTAACAATACATACATATAAATACATATATACAAATGTACATACGTACATATACTATAGGATAACAATTATGATTGATATCAACTACAAGAATATTCACCTTCCTAGCTAAGTAACAATTACTTTTGACATGTGTTATGCTAGCAATATGATCTGAAATGGGAGGATCATGGAGTGCTCCACTTTCATATTTCATGACAATAAAATACTATTAAGAAAATGATAAGTATAGAATTCTTATGAATGTATGGGGCAAATATTGTCATACGTAAAAGCAAGGCATGGGTATTCTAACATGACACAACACTATGAGGTTCTAAAAAACATTATAAGAGGTTGTAAGTGAATTGGGATGTGTAAAAAATTACATAGGGCGAGAATACTATGTGTAAAATTATAGAATATATGAATATTACGAAGGGATATGGTGTAAGTCTGCATGAGCTATTAATAGTCTGAGATGAAATATGTAAGATTTCAAGAGCATGGGATTGTTAAAGATATTAGGGTTGTGAATCATGTGTACGACATATGTGGGACTACACATGGAAATCTACTAAGTATTGATACAATTTTTCAAGGGTGAATAGTGTTGGGCAAGTTGTGAGGCAAGTATATTTTTGCTATATGGCTATATGCGTAGGTTTGGTCAGTTTATTAATACTTAGTGATTAACATTTACTCCCACACACCAAAATCCCAAATAGTATAACTTTCACACTCTTCCAAATAGTTTTGTGGTTTGTTGATGAGATGTGGATGTCTCCTGGTAGCTTCTCTAAATTTCCACATTCTGTACATACTCATTTGATACAATCAATCTTAAATTCAAGTTCATTGTCTACTTTATTACAAATAGTATCACTGACAACATGACTTGCACATGGAGAGAATCCATCATTTGTTGTCATCTAATATATAATCTCTAAAATTTCTAAATGTGGTTGTATATAGCTCAAACTATATATGGGTACCACAAGAACATATGTCGTAGATTATATGTTTCCTTACATATATCAATTTTAAATTCTCAAATGCTCATTGTGTAATTTTGATTTCAAGATTCCAATCTTTAACGATTCTATACAACTCACTTTGGTTTTTTTTCTAGAACTATTCTTTCCTCAAACTAGGAAAAACCATAATCTGTAATACATCCTTTGCATTGGAAGAGACAGATGGTTTTTCCAATACTCAATAACAATATCTTTTACACCATTATAAATTTTATTTCTTACATAAAATAAATGAAAAGAAATTTAACTAAACAAAATAACCCAACTGATTACAAAATTCCCAATGTCTATTTTAATATCAATGTATCCTCTAAAAGAAAATATCTATTTTACATTTTTCTTTCCACCATTTAATTTCTTAATACCACATTTATTTTTACTCTGTTTGGGCATTCCTTCTTAGACCTAGGATGTGGAACATTAATCCCATTTAGAATAAAAATGTTCTTTCATGGTTTATCTATGTTTGAGTGGTATACAAGTTACAGGGACATGTGGTATGTTTTTAAAACACAAGAATCGTGTGTAGTTGAAAATTCAAACAAAGTGGAGGAGATTTGAAAACATGAATGCCCATAAATGGTGATATATGTACAAATCCTTGACGTAGATTGAAGACCTGTTATTGGCCCACATGGACCAAAGATGGTTTCACCAAGATTATAGTGTAGAGTCAATAAATTCAAAGGTTTTAGTAGCCCAAAAGCATGTAAAGGAAAAACAAATATTGATGGATCTCTGGTTTCATTTATCTCAAGTGCAAACAATTAAATTATCAAAGTATTCGGGGACCCACAATCATAGAAGTTGACACTCACCCAATCAAATGGAGTAGGAATATTTGAAATACAAACCGGTGTCCCAAGGTCAACACGTTAAATTTGAAGTCCAAAATATAGGGTTGACAAAAGTGACACAAATGTGGGGATTTCAAGATCCTATAAATTTCATTGTATATCTTGAAACACTGCAAGACCATGATCATTAGAAAGCTCTTAGAGATCAATTTTTAGCAGGCGGGGTACCATATTTTATTGCACATACGAGGATCAATTCATGCTCAAAGTCTCTAGAATATTTTTTTCATAAATCCTCCAATACGAACAATAGTTGGTGACTAAATTGGATTTAGACACTTTTTGAGTATCATTTGAGTTTGAATAGACATACACAAATCCTTTTCAATTCATAGTGATAGAGACCCAACATAGAGCACAATGGAATCCAAATTTAGAGAAAGCACAAATATATTAGTGTGAGAACTTTGTTTGATTAAAAAGAGACAAAGTGGACATTTTGAAACCATTTAAGGATCTGAGTTTGAGCTTATGAGAAAATGGTTTTGTTTTTAAGATGTACTTGCATGAGTATTATTTTTGTAAAGTTGGGGTGCATGTCATTTAGAAGAGTTGTAATATTGAGAGTCGTAAATTAGTATGTGAAAAAATTGAATCTTTTTTTAGTTGTTTTAGTTTTAGTTTTAGGTAGCTCTATTATCAATATGCATGAGAAAACAAGATGTGGTGGCGATCCATCTCTATTAATTATAAATATTCTTAATCGATATTTTTTCAACTATGTCAGAGGCATTTCTACAATGGAAACCAAATGTAATGGCATGCACAGTTCACTTTTATTCTCGACATTAAATTTAACATCCATTTGACCATCACAACATAATTTATGCTCAAAATTTACAACTTTTTTATCGTCATTTACAAGTTTTTCTTTTTACTCGAGGAAGTCAATAAAAAAATAGTAATATCTAGATCTTATGGAAGATTTTGGAGCCCCTTTTTCCTAGATTAATCAGTTTGAGACTGACATAGTTATAGCTAGATTGATGCAATTTATCACCACTCAATGGGAAATTAGTACAAACACTGTAATGTAGTTATTAGTCAACATGATATGTGGAAAATGCAACATGATATTCTTCAAATTGATATCTCTTAGTGTTTTTAGATAAATGTTTATAAGATATATGTACTATTTTATATTCTGTTTTGCAAGTATAGCAAGGAGTAAATGTGTTCACTTGCACATCTATGTATCTTCTCTTCTACACTATTTGGATTTTTGTCATGTATTGAACTGATTAAGAGTTAAACTTTGATTATTTTTGTAATTAATGAATGAAAATTGGGCATAATCTGATGTTTACATTTTAAGAATGTATTTTACCGCAACCTATGCATGATTCATTACATGTGGTTAGGCAATCTGTGTAGCTTTTAATGAACTGAATGTTAGAGTGTAGTATTAAATTGGTTTCATTATTATTATTTTTAATTTGACTAAATTGACTATCTGTGATTTTAGTCATTATTGTAGCTTTATAAATTGTGAAGAACCAATTTACATTATTTGTATGGTTTAATCTTGTGTATGCAAGAATAATTTTTACTCTTCCTTAGACTCACATCTAATATTCGTGAGGATTTGAGTAATGAATTGGATTATTTAGGTCTTTTTTTTCTCTCATATTAGGCTTGCATTGTTTTCTTCATGGTTAATGTCAAGATGAGGCTAACATTTGAATCTTCTTTTTCTCTTCCTCACCTACCCCCATTCCTTCTCAATTTTAATATTTAGTTTGGATTTTTTAATCGAGGTTTGAATGTTTCCAATTAACTTCTCAAGCTCTAAAATTAGTGAGATTAAATTATCATCTTAAATTAGATCCTTACGTATCCCGTGTAAAATGCATCAATATTTACCTTTTGCGGATTTTTATTTATTTCTATTTGGATATCAATGGAGTTTTATAGGTATTTCACTAGGCATACCTCAACACAAACTTGTTTATTTGATAAATCTAAGAAAAAATGATTGGCTTCGTTACATATCACTCGCGTAATGGGTTTTACTATATTGAGGATTAAAAACCATAGAGGAACTGGGAGACTAAACATATTGACCCACATGGAGACATTTCGAGAAAAATTATTAATGTCTCAGAACTCACAAGTTTTGCAACAGAATAACATCAAGGTATTAAGCAAGAACCAATACCTCAAAATAACGACAAAAAAATTACACTTTTGAAGGTTCCTTAAAGGAAAATAGAAAAATACCTTGGTGAGGTTCTAGGCCCTAGTAACCTCGATTCCACTGGCATCTCAAGGGTGTTTAATCCAATTTTATCGATCCCTAGAAGTTGAAGTAGATGAAATAATAAGAAATAACACAATTATTATCATACCATTTAAATAATGGTTCAATAGATTCAACCTTTAAAATAACCTCAATAGATTGAGGAGGAGTTACAAAACACATAAACCCATCATAGACCTATAGGAAAAATTTATGAGTTTGTTTGCTTATCAATTTTCCTACAATCTACAAAAAAAGTTGCAACTAGATGGTTGAGTATCATATTTATATATACTTTAACCACCCAAAGGGTGATGTTAATGCTATATTTAATATGATAAGTTCTTTAAAATCCTACAATGATTGTTTGTATAATGCTATATTTAATATAGATTCAATTTGGAACTATGTGACTAAGTGTTAACTTGTGGAGTTATTTGTGTGTTTGGGTAAATCACATATTAAAACCTTGATTTTGGATCTATATTATCCTGATATGAATTAAGTTCAACCTATAAATAGTTATAATGGTTATAAATTATTTGGATCTCATAAAAACTCAAAAATGAGGGAATGGAATGGTAGAAAAAAACTAGATTCTTTCTTTCAATTTATAAGAATAAAAAGCACCTTGTTCTCAATCAAACCACACAAAAACATTATTTCTGAGGCCCTTGAGCAATTAAAATTATAAATTAGTTGAACAACCATCTTATTAATTAATGGTTGTTCTTAAATTGATAAAATGTGCTCTTGTCGAGTGTCCCCCAAAGTTTTATCAATATGGTAGATTCCAAATTTTAACGCTTGTCTAGTTTAGTATGGCGTTTTTGATGTTAGTTGATTTAGTATGTTTATCATATGCTGATCCCAGAGACAACATTTCATATACTTGATAGGGAATTGTTTTTGAAAAATGTTGAAAAACACAGTGTGTTTTTCAACAACAAAATTTTCAAGTATTTCTTCTTTCTTATCATACACGATTGTGTCTCAATAAGATGAGCTCATCTATGGAAGTAAATATTATTTAGTAGTAATGCGATACAGTTAAATTATTGTTGTAATTTACAACACATACATTTGAAATGTTGTACACTTTAAGATTCTTATATTTTATAATATCTTCTTATATTAAACATGCTTATATTAGGTATGTGTATATGCGTAGGTTTGGTCAGTTCATTAATATTTAGTGATTAACATTTACTCCCACATACCAAAAGCCCAAATTCACATGAAGAATTTTTTTCTACAAACTAGAGAATGACACAAATATATTATTATTGAACGGTTTGGATTCTCATGAAACCATTAAAGTATTTGAAAACACTTATTCTGATATGATTTTATTATTAGTATAGAAGCTGCAAAATTGATTTATACTTCTATTTTGTTTATACAAATCAATAAAAAATATTGAATATAAGTATTTATGTTTTATGATACTATTACTTATTCGTTTAGTTAATTTTGAATATAAATTTCACCTCATACGTTATGGATGATTGAGTTGTTTTTATAGTTGAAGATATTCCTAATTTTTAAATAATTTTTTTGTAAGTTGTTTCATTATTATTTGTATGATGGCATAATAAATGGCTTTGAAATGTAAATATTCATTTTTGATGTTATCTAAATGCATTGGTATTTATTCTTAAAAAATTACATATGAGAGTAAATGCATTTCTATTTATTTTTTGATGTTATCTATTTATTGTGATTATTCCAATTTTATTATTCATGTACTATTTTGGTTTGATTTAGTAATTTATCTTTGAATAGACATAGTTGTGACTAGTTTTAAATTTTTCATAATATAATTAATTGTAAACGTTAAGTAATTTTTAATATGATTGAGAGAACTTAGTTGTGTTAAATTGAATAACATTAGAGTAAGTTTGATTTTTTTGTACTAATTATATTTGTAGATAATGGTAATGTGCATATATAATTTTTATATAGAAAATTGTTTATTAGTTACATTTTTTATGATGTAAGTTTTGAAGCTATAAAAATATGTGATATGATACCCTAACTCTCAAATTGGCATATGGGGGCAAGTGCCTTTGCAAAAGACAAGAATCGATGGTGCATCTTTGAAGGGGCTTGCCCTCAGGATGCCACATCGATATGCCCAACTATCGTTGCGTGATGAAGGGGCTTGCCTTTAGGATTCTGTATTGATAGTTGGGTGGTATATGGTTTTGAGTAGAGGTTTTAAAGTCACCCACCGACCTTCCACTCAAAAATGCACCCTCTTCAGTAATATCACAACCGTCCCTTTTGTAATGGATTTGTGATATTATGGGAGGGTGCATCTTCTGAAGGATAGCTGTTGGCATTTATCTATACTTGAATTTTTCATGGATATTGTGATTATTTTATCATATTGGATGACGTATATTTGATTTGACATGTATCGTACTAACATTAATTGTATATTTATGTTTGCATGTGTGTTGTTGTATTCAATTTGTCTTTTGTGTGGTGAAAATGAATACACGAAGCTCAATTCCTCCTAATCCTGTAGGGATAACGTTGACAACTCCCAAATTCCAAAGGGAGGAATGCTTCAGAGGTCCACATTTGTGGTCTATATAGACCATCATCAACAGAATAAGCCGCCCAAACCAGAAATCATAGCCATGGTTAAGGCCCGACTTAATTTGCCGAAACTTCTGTTATTTATTTGTCTAAGTTCCACACTATAGGGCCCCATTCGTGAGGGTATGGTCTAGCTTATGACACGATGGAGGATGCCCAAAAGTATGAGCCTCCACATAAGCTGAGGAAGATGGGAGTTCCAGTCATAAAACCGGCGATAGATCCAAAAAATTGTGCAAAAAGATTGCACATGGAAGCAGCTCCAAGTTTGCTGCTAAAACAAAAAAAAAATAGTTACTGCTTTTATATGGTTTTTCTAAAACTCATGACATGTTTGAAAAAACATATATAAATGTTTAATTTTTGTCGAATGTTGATTCAACCTATTAAATATATTTAATTTTGTTGTTCGAATATATTATTCATTCACACATAGATTAAATATTAAATATATTTTTTGGATTAAATATGTTTTCCTTAGTATTAATATGTATTTCTATGGATTATAGTTTTAAATTACTAATTTTTAGATATTTTATAGCAAGTTTAAATTATTAAAATTCATTTATGTTAAAATTCTATTTAGGTACCAAATGTGTAATGGTAACGATTTTCTAATTCACTAAGTATGGGTTATGATCACTTGTCTAATTTAGGTTTCTACTTTAACAAGGTGTGATTATCATTTCCAATCATTTACGGTATTCATATGGCCCCCTTTGATTATTTACTTGTTTTTTTAATTATCTTGTGTAGTTCTAAGACTTTTACTAGTTCGTTGTACTTTTGTTTAATTATCTTGTGTAGTTCTAAGGCTTTTTTAATTATTTAGTGAAAGCTAAAGAAGTACATTTTACCGTTGATGTTTGTATTGAAAAATTCAATTGTAAAGTGTTCATTCTATTTTTGTATGTTTTCTTACGATATATTTTTGTCAATTGTAAAGGTAAGCATGGTTTCCATTTGGAGATTGGAAATCCATGGAGTGTCGAATACCTTTGAAAATCTTTCATGTTCATCGTTCATATTATACAACCATACGATGGAAGCAAGATAGTAGAAAGAGGTACAATTGTTGGAAATGCCACTATGTCCTTCCACCAAGATGAGTATAGGGCATTGCCATTGGGTCTTGAGGAAGCGATACACCATGATGTTTAGAACATTTTTGTGTTTTGGCATGATATGGTTGTTGTGAAACAAATGGCTGCAGTATACCAATGTAACAATGTAAATCTTTCTAGAGGAAACCAAATTCTTCAATAAGAAGGCGGATAGGGAGGTTGAGACCGGGAAGTTCTTGGATGATGGAGAGAATCTTGAGTTCGTGATTGCTGGCATCAAGGTGGCATCGATTCCTAAGCCTTTTGATGAGCTTTCCAGGGATGGTTGTTAGGTATGTAACCCTTAAAGGAAGATTTGTGACTATACCTCTTAAGCATTTGATATTTCTAAATCACTTCCGTAGACATATCACCATCAACTTTCCTCACTATTTGATTAACTCGCTAGAGAAATCAATTAGAGAAGTTCAGCCACTCTAGGGTTGTCCCTTTGCACTTAGGGGACTTATCCTCCCGATCCATTGCCATTGTTCTAGCTACCCCCATGACTCTTGCCCCACCTTCTTCCTCAATACCTCCACCTACTGCACCGCTTCCACCCCCCTGAAAAGGAAGTTTGAAGTCTTTGCTTTCCAAGAAAAGTAAGAGCATAAAAGTTAAAATCCCTTCTTCCCAATGGGTCCTAAGAAGCCACAAGGACTTGGAACTGGCTGAGAACCTCCTGCATATCAGTACACCGAGGGAGGAGCCTAAGGAGGAGGATTTGATGGAAAGAGTTGACATGTTAGAAAAGGAGATTCAAGAGCTCAAAGGGACTATAAAAAATATGGGAAGAGATAAAGGCAAAGGAATTCTTCAAAGTGATGATGATGAGGGGGTTATTGCTGAGGTCTTCAAGAAGTTACAGTCCTTGGATGGCAGAATGGGGAATGTAAAAGTCACAATGATCCACTGCATATTATCTCGCCTTGAAAAGCATTTATAATTTCATTGAACAACATGTTCGTAGTGTCTGCAATTTAAGTGGGATTAATGAAGACATTTGGGGCCCTAAAGAGAAAGGGATATGGAAATTGCTCAGGCAGATATGAGGACTCCTCTCAGGCCACTGCCATTGCCTTCTTCATGTCGCTGCAGCTATCAAGACCAAGATTGACAGGGCCATCAAGTCTTGGTTCTTTGTGTTGTTGTTTTTTAGGCTGCAAAGTTCTTCATTATCTGGCTGTTCTAGAGCTAGTTTTGGCGGAGTTTTTATATTATTTCTCTTTTGGTTGTTTTTGGATCTTTTCTCGCTTCTTCTTGGATCATTGCTCGTTTGGATCCTTTCTTCACTTATATTGTCATATTTGGCTGTTGAGCCCTCTTTGGTTGGCCGTTTTGCCCTTCTCTGGGTTGTTTCTCTCACCTTTGCTATCTGGCTTTTGAGCCCTTTTGTATACAGGGTATAGTCCCTTCAAAACTATTTTCCCTTAATAAAAAAAAACAATGTAAATCTTTCAATTCTTGAGTTCATGCACCGGAGAGTGTATCTCGCTTTGTGAAATGTTCATACGTGCATGTAAAAGTTAACACAGTAGGTTAGATGTATGTCAAGTGTCTAGGGACACTATAAACCAAGAAGTGGTAGCTTTGCTAGCACTTTCCATGGAGGACATTTCAATATGATATATGTACACACTTGTATTTTGTTTTTACGTAATGGTAGACATACATTATTTATTAGATTGTGAATAACTAATATTATGTGAATTGTCTCTAGCGTGTATATTATATATTTTGTGGATAATATGATGATACATCATATAGTGTTGGTTGATAAATTGGTCATTTTGGATACATCATGCTTATCCTATCTTCTCTTTTAACACAATTGCAATTCACATTTCATGTTTGCTTCGGAAACATCTAGAGTTGAGTATCCAGTTTTGAAAAAAATAATGTGTGCAAATAGTTTCGTCACAAATCATTTATTATGCACAATTTTCTCAATATGCATGCAAAATATGAATAAATAAGTTTGTGCACCATTTGTTTCAGTTTAACTTAATTTACAATGCGTTGCTTGAATGATGGTTATGCAATGCACATGAAAGAAACATGCAAAGCTCAGTGACATGGGTTCGATCCATGTTCACAATCCGTTCTTACATTTTCGAGGAAGACATAAATACACTTGGACTCCATGGATACAAGTACTTTCACATGACATGGTGTGTACAGCGTTTCACAAGCATCACAGAGGAATCAAAGGGAGATGATCCTCCAACAGTTGATGGTGATACGTCAGATGGTCCTTCCGAGCCCATTCACTCAGATATCGATGAGCCACCCGTAGAGTATAGAACCGAATATGTTGATGGTCATATTCATTATGTCTCTCAAGATGGATCATGTGCTTTGATAGTGGGGATGTTAGGTTTTCTGAGTTGCATAGACTAAATAGACATCGCTAAGTAGAACATAATCTTCCCTACGTGGAACTTCATAAGCATGGTCATAAGAATACGAGGAAAAGATCACCTATATCTCAAGATAGAAGTAGGACATACGTGCAAAAGAGGGAGGCGGATGTGAACCTGCGTCCCGAGGAAACCATACTACTTGTAGCGAGAGGAGGATTATCGATTGAGTTTGTAAAAAAGAATGAAAATATCGATTTGAGCAGTTGAGAAAAGAAGGAAAGAGTGAGTTGGATGATGCAATGCGTGCCTACGATTCGAGTAGAGATGTGAAAGGCAAGAGATGATCATTGGTTGAGAGTGAGAGGAAATAAAAACTCAAATATCGTAAACAAAGGTAAATTTAAGATTAGTTTAGTATTTTATATATTATTTTGGTTGGTAATAAAAATCTTGATATTATATCATGAATAGGAAGATAGAGAAGAGGGTGGAACAAGTAGCAAAATTTTTGACCCCCTACGAATGATAACGTAAGAAATTATTGGTCTTTCGTAAGTGAAGATACAATGTAGTTTTGTGTATTTTTGTATATACTTGTTATCCCAGTAAAATTGATTTAGGAAATTTTATAGGTAACCATACAAAAAATTTGTTCTGGTTCCTCATCGGGGTCCCTCAGTGTTCGAATGTTGTAAAATCCCTTTCTAGGAAATCTAGTTTTCCGAGCTTAGTCATTTTGGTCCCTTTTTGGCTGGGTGCACCTTTTATCTATGTAACACAGGATAAATTTGTGCCCCCTTTATTTCCTTTGGCACACCCTTTGAAGTGTTGGCACAACAATTGTTGCACCTTCCCGTGATGCGCCATTCTTGCCTGCGCCAAGGTGCATGCACCTTCCTGTCAGCAACAAAAATGTTGCGCCATATTTTGGTGCGCCAAGGCACTCAAAATCCAGTGTCGACAGTCCTAAATTTGTGCCAAAGGCACAGATAATTCCATGCTGACAAAAACATATCCGCGCCAAAGGGCACAAAGTTTTCCATGTCGACACATGTTTTGGTGCACCCTTTAAAAAGTGGTTGGCGCATTTATTACACTTTTGGCTATATATAGGTGCATCCACCCTGTCACTTTCACAATCAAAAACACGTGAAAAAACTTTATTCCTCTGCACCTGTCAGCGTGCCCATCATCCTCGTGTCACGTTCATGGACCCCACTTCGCTTCTCTCATTCTATATATTCCGGGTAAGTGGTCCTTGCTTCTCTTGTGTTTTTTTTGTTGGTTGTTTGTGGAGTGTAATGAAATGAATCTGAGAAACCATAAACCCCTCCTGCCCATTTTGTAAATCTTCCCTCCCAAGCCATTTTCACCCTCTTTCCAGATCTGCTGGCCAAGAGGGCTCTATCTAAAAATGAACCTAGACCTCTTTGTTGTGTTCCCCTCACTGTCGAATCATGTCGGTAAAACCTAAAAATCACAAACTCAAGAGGAGAGAAACCTAAAAAGGTCATTTTTTCCTCCCAGATTTCCTTTGGCGCAAACACCATTCCTGTTACAAAGAACACAGTCGACGCCAATGGCGCACTAACCCTGATTGCAGCATGCGCCTTTCTTGCACCATGCAAAACTAGAAAAAACTTGTCTCAGGCACTTGTGTAATCCCGCTTACAACAACAAGCATGTTATGCAATCTTTTCCTGCGCCACGCCAAAGGCCCCCTTTGCGCACATAAAGTTAGTGCTACACGCATTGATCCTGCGCCCCTCGGCGCACCAAAATTCCATGTTACATGTTAATTACCTACGCCATTGGCGCATCCTGCTCCCATGCAACACCAAACTTATTTGCACCTAGTATAAAACTTCATGTAATGGCACAGGCGCACATCTGTCTACAACAACAATGATGTTATATGCAAATTTCCTACGCCCTTTAGCACCGATTTATTCCTCAGTAACACTCTGCTCAAAGCAAGCCCATACTTTTAACCCCGCACTGCAAATTTCCTACGCCGTGCACCCAGAGGCTTTAAATTGCTAACTCCTCATTCTGTAAAGCTTTAATGGAAGATCTGACAGCTAACATGGCTCTTTCTACGTTGGACTTCACTCCTTCTTCTTGCAGATCAACAACTGAACTCAGATCCACATATGTCTACATCAAGCAAAAGGCCAACCAAGTCAAAGGGTAAGGCTAAGCTCACAGAGGAAGAGATGAAATACAAATATCAAAGGGTCAGAATGCCCGAGTCCCAAGTAGAATGTGATCTAGATATCAGAGATTCCGAACTTGGCCACATTGACATGGAATATTTTTGGGCTAGAACCAGGAGGGTCACAGGCAGTCCTTGGATGGACAAACTGGTGGGTAGTGGTCTACGCATTTTGCTAGGGAATCCCCATCAGCACAGTGAATAATGATTTTATGATGGTGGTGGCCCACTGTTATAACAAAGACACAAGGTGTGTTGAAAATGAAAAGGGCGAGGTCATAATCAACCTCACTGCCCGGCACTTCGAGATCATGCTAGGCATTCCCCACCACCGACATTTTGTGGCTATAAGCCAAGAAGACTGCATCAAGGCGGGAGGATAATGAAGACAAATGCATGCAACTGATGAATGAAGTATATTTGAAGAATAAGAAGGTGATAACCAGGTGGCCATAGGTTATTCACCGTAGCGACTTCTCCGAGGAACTGAGTGATACCATCACATTCCTAAGTAGAGTTTTTGGGCTTTCTGATGCCCATTACTTTCACAAATGGATGCTCAGGTACCTAGAAACCATGAATAAGAATGTGCCTAATCAACGCTTTGAGTGGGCAGAGATCATAAGCAGCACCATCTCTGAGCAGCTCCAACAACTCACCACAATGGGGAGGTTCTACATGAACTCCTACGTAGTCTACGCTGCAGCCTCGGAGAGGGATTATCCAGCACTGAGCCGATGCGGAGTTTGGCCTCAGGTGAAAATATATGAATACTACCTAGAGTTGAAGCTGGAGAATAACATCTCATAGTTTACCAAGATCAATGATGCTTTCTTCTATGGCATCATCTACCTTTTGAGGCCAAATATGACTCATGGTCAGATGACCAAGAGCATAGTCACAACGAATTGAGAAGTGGGGGCATTATTTACCCAATTCCCCACCTTCACCTATCTCAGAGCAGCCAACTTCTTGGGGGAGCCCACCAAATTGCCAAGGTATGCTGGCCCTAAGCTGATCCTGTTGAGCTGTCCAGACATAACTCATAACATATCATGAGAAGTGCCTGAAAAAGAAGAAGGGTGTAACTCCTTTCCCCCTCACAGTGGGAAGGTACACTTGCACTTCTCACACCAAAGCCCAGAAATGTTTGCAGAGCTAGAACTGCTCAATCTAAAGCACAATTTCCTAGCAAGGCCCACCTTCGATCCAAGAAATTACCTCCCTAAGGAAAAACTCGATCCGATCCACATTCCACAGATCGAGGACATCTACATCGACCTGTATCATGAGGTCGAACTCAGAAGGAAGGATCACTCTCGCCTGGCCCTGGCAGAGATTATTCAATATGGCATGGCCATTGTTCCAAAAGGTTATCAAACAACCGATCAAGAAGTTGATCAGGTGTATCTAGACATGGATGGGGACAACTGGCCATTTGCCGAAATAGATAGAACAAAGGCACCTCAGACCATTGAGGTAAGGGTTAAGGAAACATTGTGGCGAATAGAACATTGGTGCAGAATGAATGGCCTTATCTACCTTGGAGTAGATTTCACCATGTCCCCTTTGGGCAATGCACCTATCAGGATGAAACATCTGCCAAAGGGCAAAGGCAAGGATAAAGAGGGAGAATCAAGCTCCGCTCAAGAAGAAGCTCCTGAAGTCCTCCCTCCGCCGCACAGGAACAGTTGTAACTCTGGCATCCCCAGAGAAAGAAGTGGCAGAGAGTGTTCTAATGGGCACATCCACTCAGGATGTTGCCACTGCTACAACCATGGAGGTTCCCACCATCCCTTCTCCCCCTCCTCATGTGACTCAAGCGACCATTCCTTTGGTCGTATCCTCTCCCCCATCTTCTATTGTTCCCCCTTCCTCTTCCTCCATCTTCTCTTCTCTCGCGGAGCTGTCCCCCACCATTTCTTCTCTCATCTCTCAGCTCCCTTCCATTCCCACGACTACCTCCCCTGCAGTATCTCCCTCCCGTGAGCACTTTCTTGGCCTCTCTCTCGATGCTACGCCACCAAGTGTCTCTACACATTTCCCCTCATCCACTGTAGCTACTCCCTCTTCCACCTCTGGTCCCACTCCCTTAGGTCCAACATGGCTTTCTCAGCACTGAGAGCCAACATAAGAGGAAAGTCCCTATTACACCTATGGACTTCTCCATCATCCCAACAAAGGGGCTAAGAAGAAAAATCCGATAACCCACTTCTCTCAGAGTGCATCGGGAGAAAGAGTAATGGAGATCGCGTATCCCAACCCCTCCAAAGATAAAAAGGATCTGTCCCCTACAGATTACACAGTGACGCAGGTCACAATGGGAACATCATCTGAAAGCCTTCAAGGAGAGGCCCTATCTGCGGTGGATGCCCTTTGCAAGAAGCTTCAAGAAGCAAAGGAAGAGAAGAGGCTACTAAAAGAGCAAAATAAGCATCTTCTCCACACCCTACAGAAAATGGGTGCAAGTGCACCTCCTACAACTGCCACCGAAACTCCTGAGGTCCTAAGCCAGGATAAGATAAATGAATATGCCAAAATTGGTGAACAAGGTATGGCAGTATCCGCCTGGAGAGACCAGATCCTCAAAGACAGTGAGGAAGTAATTGTCAAGTTCACCGAATTATATCAGAACATTGGTCGGGCGAACAAGGAACTCCGAGTGATCACAGGACCTATCTCTCGAAGAGTTGACCATGCTAGGTTGTGTCATGAAACATTCCAAAAGATGCTCGACTACTTTCGGTTGATGATTTAGTTAAATTCGGTGTCTTCGATCACCCCAGGGTACCCAGCAAAATCCTTGCTGCTTTGGATTACCGGGTCGATCAGATGGAATTTGTCCTGAGAAGATAGACAAGGTCAAGGAGGAAGCCCTGGATGCGATGCATCAAATGGAAAAATTGTCCTAAGAATGTCTCCGTACCTGCTCACTCCTTCATTCACCTTGAGGAAGGCAGATGAAACCATCCGGATCTTCAAGGAGATCATCTCTCAAGGGCTAGGGCCAAAAGTCACTTTTGACACCGAATCCATCAATAACCTTCTGGCCTGTCCGTGATTTTGTGGGGTACCTAATGGAGGCAAGTAATGAATATTTCAAGCTCCCCGAAAAACTCAAAGATGAGCGGGAGACTTGCGAGGTCATCGGCGATCATACCAAGGGTCCTACCCAGGATCAACTTCAGCCGATGGTCAGTAAATTCATGGAATATCGGACCCAGTTCCACATTACCTCTCCCAAACAACAACAGAAGCAAGATACCCCCTTTCAGCCATGAGACGACGATGAATAGCCTTCTTCCTCTTGGCTTTCTTTTTGTAAATATCTAAGAGTATGTTGGCACAAACGATGACATCATCCATGTTGCACCATGGGATGTTGTCATCCACTGTTGCCCAAAGTCAACAATTGACTTTTAGATATTTTGTAATTAGTTAGTTGTGGTTTCTTTTGCCTTCTCTCTTCTCCTTCTTCTATATATACTTGGATACTTGTTGTATTCAGTGGTGGACACTTTTTAGATGAAAAATAGAAGTAAGGATAAAAGGCTTTGTACTTTTTGTAATAGAAGAAAAGATTAATATAATATTGAGACTTTGTGCTGAATATCTATGTTATGCATCAGAACTTTCTTATGTTAGATCTGCATGTTTATTCTGTTGAATCTACCTCTACTTTTTTGTCATTTGTTCATCAGTATTGCTTTGTTCGTTTATGCAAGTAGGTTTGGCTCCATTTATTACCAACCCCAAAACATAAACCTTCTGACCTTTCTGCTTTGGAATTCATTTCTTTTCTCCCTTTGGATCTATCCTATCTTCATCTTTCCCTTCTTTCCTTTCTTTTCATAGTTGGAAACACCCCAACTGGGATAAGATCCCAAACCCCCAAAGGTGGAATATTGTGAGACTTGCATGATTCTGCTTGGTGGAATAGCAATAAACCGGCGCTTCGCTTTCTTTGACTCAAAGAAGGGCTATGCCACCGCACTACGCTTTGATGGCTCGTCTATCCATAGATCTGCCCAAGCGATAGATTTTCGACCAACACTACTAACTATAGGCATGCGTAGGATTATGACATTCCCTTGTGTAGCAACTCTTACGCCAACATAGACACTCGATTCATAGTCCAAAATAGAAAAAGGTAAAAACCACTTAACACGCACTGAAAAATTTAAGTTGCCTTATGTTTTTGATATTTTAATTGTCTTGATGAATTGATTATTATAGGTGGACTTTTGCGATAAGATACCCCCTTTTGAATCAGCCTTTGTGATCTCGATCTTATTGGATAGATAGCTTCATGTGAGATAAGAGAGTCGGAGATGAAAAATCCCAGAGTTGAAGCTTCTTTTCCAGGTCGAGTAGAAAGACGGCGATGAGGGGAGGCATGAGGACAAGGACAAAAACACCATTACTGGCATCACGAGAGAGGGTGGAACTGGAATGGTAAGTTATTGAATGTTCTCATTTGATTTTATATATTCTTTTTTGGTGAAATTAAGAAAAAGTTATTAATGCAATTGAGATTGTCGTTATTCTAGGCTTTTCTAACGAGGCCGAAGTTAGGTTAATGTCAGATGATATGGTTGTCGCGAGAGGAGTGGTTTGTGATAGTATCCCACACGTGAAGTGTCATGGCATCACACTCCCCAAATTTACTATCAAAGTGATTATTTCTGAGGCCATTGTTCCCACTGCTCCATTTCCCTACCCTAATACATTTGCAAACACTTTGGCAGAGTGTGTCAAAGGGTTTTCTATTTGGGATCTCAATGATATCAGAATTGACACTCTGAAGAGGCAAGTAGTTGTAATGAATGATTTAATTTAATTATGTGTTTAATTGAGAGATTCATCTACGTTGACTTATTTACTATATGGTTGGATTTTAGGATGATGCGGTACATGTTGAGACAATGCGCCATACTCGGATAAAGACATCAGATGCCCCACCCATTCTTGGCATCATGCCAAATTCTATTCATAGAAATGAGAAGAAACGTATTAGATTTTATGATGGAATATTGTCTATCGCTAACACTAGGAAATGAAGGAGATGAAAACCTTTATGTATAACATTGATTATGAGGATTCAGATTAGTATATGTGTATATGACGATGATGTTACTTTAATGTGTTTGAGGTTTACGACTTAGTACTGCATTATTGATATATTGAATATGGTTTGTGGTTATGGGTTACATAGAGTTATCCATTTACGATCTGTTTATAATGCATTAGATTGTTTTTATTCTTGTTATGTGACATTCCATTTACTGTATAAATGATGATGTTGTCACTATGTATCTAGTTGACGTATTAATGTGACTATGGATTGTGGATTACATTTTTTGGTATGTGGTTACATAGTTGAGTTCTTATTCCTTGTATGCCTGCTTGGGTTTGATGTGTTCAGTAATTAATCACAGATAATTCACAATTTTGTTTTCAAATTTTGTTTATTACGGATTACGGCTTGTGGTTTATCGTTACATAGTTGCATTCTACATCCATGTATGCGTACTTGGGTTTGATGTGGTTATGAAACTTTCATATATATTTCATCCATGATAATATTTTGTTACATATAAGTTAAGTGCATTATTTCCTTTCTAATTATGTTTGAATGGTAACAAATAATAATCGATTGTTATAATACGATTTATTTAGATGGCAAGACTAAAGAAGACTAGAAAGCACAAGGCTTCACCAGTGCAAGAACAATGATTATGAATCATTCGATAGTGACACTTATCCATTCAAAAAGAAAGCAAATAGCTCTACAAACAAAGATGTCGATCTGCTACACACAAGAAGACATGCCTTCCCATCAGTTCGTATGGAGTTAGAAATGAAACTTGTAACAAAGAAGACAAAGATATATCAAAACGAGTGTGAAATCTTTGCATTGGAAAATTTATATTTTACGAAAAAAAAGGAAATATTGGATGAAATAGGATAAATTTCCTCAAGGCAGATGGAGTTGGAGCTCGAGGTTCAAGAGTTAGAACTGGAAATTAAGAATTGGGAGAAAATGCGTGAAGTGGACAAAAAAGTGTTCACAAATCATGTAGCCAACTTTAATACTGTTCTTAAAACACATGAAGATCATAAGGAAGTATGGAAGAAGATGTACATGCAGGCCAAGGTGGCAATTGAGGAAAAAACAACACGCACTCCCACCCAAGACAATAATAACAAATGAATATACCAGTCATAGAAATTTTATATTTCACTTACATATTTGACAAATTTTACTTATATATTAGACATATATGTATAGATATTGATTATGTGGTATGCAAAAAATTAGTTATATTTGATGAATTTTGCCTTTGTAGCATAATAGATGATATGGATAGACGTACGTGGTTAAATTATGATTATTAGATGTATGTGATTTTACACTAATATGGTTGTTTTTCGGTTGATGTTATGATGTGCACATTAATTAGTATTTAGATCATGTATTTCAATTGTTATATCTGGTATGCGATGTGATGAATGAGGAAGAGTAATACACCATGTGATTAGAAGACAATTGTATATATGTGTGATGAGGTTGTTACTTTATTTTGTTTGACGTTTATGATTTAGTATTTCATTCTTGTTAAATTGAATATGGTTTGTGGTTCTGTTTATAGCACATTAGATGGTTTTTATTCTTGTTATGTGACATTTCATTTATTGCATAAATAATGATGTTGTGACTGTGTATATGGTTAATGTATTAATGTGACTATGAATGTGGATTATGGTAAATGGTATATGGTTACTTTGTTGGGTTCTACTTCCATGTACGGTATATGGTTACAATTACGTTTGAATGTTAACAAATAATAATTGGTTGTTTAAATACAAGTTTAATTAGATGACAAGAAAAAAGAAGGTTGGAAAGCGCAAGGCCTCACCAATGTCTTTGGAACCAAAAGACTATGCAAAATTCTATAGTCCCAATACTAATGTGTTAGGAAAGAATATAGAGAGCACCTCAAAAAAATTTTGAAGTTGGACAAGAAGATGAGTCATCCCCATCGGTTCGTATGGAAGTAGAACTAAAACTTGCAATGAACAAGGAAATTTTTATAAAATCGAGCGTGAAAGACTTAGACCGCAATATTTAAAATTTCAAAGATAAATAAGGAATTATTGGACCAATTACTAGATGCTTCCTCGAAGAAGATGGAGTTGGAGCTTGAGGTTCAAGAGTTGGAATTAGAAATTAAGAATTGGGAGACAACGTGTGAATCCAACAAAAAGTGTTCGAAAACCAAGAAGCAAGTTTTAATTCCATTGTTAAAATTCATGAAGGTCACAAAGAATTATGGAAGAAGATGTACATCCTGGCCAAGGCGTCAACTGAGGAAAAAGTACCAGTCGCTCACACCGAAGATTGTCCAAGTGACCTTTGACATAAAATATGACTTTGTAATAAAATGACACTTTCCATGTGACCTTTGACATCAACAGGTGTTGGTTAAACGTATATTCTAGTTTTTAAAAGAGTTAATAATAATTATACCATCAAAACATAATAAAAAATAAGAAGGTTTTAAAATCTAATAAAATATTTAAATTGGAATAAGATTTAAAATGTGCGAGTATTGTGAATGTTACTTTTAGTTAATGTACATATTATAGAGAATTCAAATTTCAAGTTCTCATTGAAGCATGTAATTTTCATACTGCGTATACATTACAATGGAATGATCTTAGTTTAAATGTGTGTTACCATTCATTAAGACTACAAAATAGTTTTCATTGGTTCAAGTGTAACTTCTCATCTTCTCATACTTTTTTTGCAATGTTATACAGATTCAATGTAAATGTTTTGGTGTAAATGTATAAATGGTTTTTCAAAGTGCTGAAAAACACCATGCATTTTTAACATGGCGAATACATGACCTGTTTCTCATCTCTTTGGAAAAAATTCAACCATTCTCCACCTGATAAGTAATTGATGTGGAGTCATGTTTACAACAAGGAGGAAAGCACCGCGGGTTGCGCCTTTTGGAGAAAGTCGGTCATTGCGATTTTCAAACCGCTGAAAAACACAGTGCATTTTTCAACATGGTGGAAACACACCCCACTTTCCATCGCATTTGAAATATTCAACCCTTCTCCACCTAACAAGTAGTTTATGTGGAGTCAATTTTTACAACAAGAAGGAAAAGCACCACGTGGTCAGCCATTTGGAGAATGGAGTCGAGGTTTTCAAAATGCTTGAAAAACACCATGCGCATTTTCAACGTGGTGGAAAATGCACCCACTTTCCATCACATTGGAAAAACTCAACCCTTCTCCACCTGACAAGTAGTTGATGTGGATTCAATGTTTACGACAAGAAGGAAGAAGCACCGCGGGTTGCGCCTTTTGGAGAACGTGGTCGGGTTTTCAAACTGCTGAAAAACACCATGCATTTTTCAACGTATGGCGGAAAATGCATACCCACTTTCCATCACATTGGAAAAAAACTCAACCCTTCTTCACCACTGACAAGTTGTTGATGTGGATTCAATGTTTACGACAAGGAGGAAAAGCACCACGGGTTGTGCCTTTTGGAGAACGTGGTCGGGTTTTCAAACTGCTGAAAAACACCGTGCATTTTTCAACGTGGCGGAAAATGCACCCCACTTTCCATCGCATTGGAAAAATTCAACCCTTCTCCACCTGATAAGTTTTTGATGTGGAGTCCATCAATGTTTACGAACGTGGTGGTTTTTAAGAAGGAAAAGCACCATTCAACGGGTTGCACTTTTTTCCACCGAGAACGTGATCATTTTTTCAAACTGCTTTGAAAAACACCGTGCATTTTTCAACGTGGTGGAAAATGCACCCCACTTTCCATCGCATTGGAAAAAACTCAACCCTTCTCCACCTGACAAGTAGTTGATGTGGATTCCATGTTTACGACAAGAAGGAAAGCACCACGGGTTGTGCCTTTTTAAAGAACGTGGTCGGGGTTTTCAAACTGCTAAAAACACCATACATTTTTTAACGTGGTGGAAAACACACCCCACTTTCCATCGCATTGGAAAAATCTCAACCCTTCTCCACCGACAAGTAGTTGATGTGGATTCATGTTTACAACAAGAAGGAAAAGCACCACGTGGGTTACGCTTTTTGAGAACGTGGTCGAGGTTTTTCAAACTGCTGAAAAAAACTACCGTGCATTTTTCAACGTGGTCAAAAACACACCCCACTTTCATCGCATTGGAAAAAACTTCAACCCATATCCACCTGATAAGTAGTATATGTGGATTCATGTTTACGAACAAATAGGAAAAGCACCACGTTTATGCCTTTTGGAGAATGGATCATGTTTTCAAACTACTCGAAAAACACCATGTGTTTTTCAACGTGGTGGAAAACGCACCCCACTTTTCATTGCATTGGAAAAATCTCAACCCTTCTCCACCTAACAAGTTGTTGATGTGGATTCGACATTTATAACAAGAAGGAATAGCACCGGGTTGCACATCTTTTGAGAACGTGGTCACATTTTTCAAACTACTTTGAAAAAACCATGCATTTTTCAATGGGTGGAAAACTTACCCCACTTTCCATCACATTGGAAAAAAATCAACCCTTTTCCACCTGACAAGTTGTTGATGTGGACTCCATGTTTACGAAAATGAGGAAGAGCACCGTGGATTGCATCTTGTGGAGAACGTGGTTGGGGTTTTCAAACTGCTGAAAAACACACATTTTTCAACGTTACAGAAAATGCACCCCACTTTCCATCGCATTGGAAAAAAATCAACCCTTATCCACCTGACAAGTAGTTGATGTCGATTTGATGTTTACGAAAGAAGAAGAGCAGCACCGCAAGTTACGCCTTTTGGAGAACGACGAGGATCGGTTTTTCAAACTCTGAAAAACACCATGCATTTTTTCAATGTGGTGGAAAAACACCCCACTTTCCATCGCATTGGAAAAAAAAACTCAACCCTTCTCCACCTTACAAGTTGTTGATATGGATTCCATGTTTACAAAAGGAGGAAGAGCACCATGGGTTGCGCCTTTTGGAGAACGTGGTCGGGGTTTTCAAACTGCTGAAAAACACCATGTGCATTTTTCAACGTGCCGAAAAATGCACCCGAATTTCCATAGCATTGGAAAAATCTCAACCCTTCTCAACCTGACAAGTTGTTGATGTGGAGTCGATGTTTACGGCAAGAAGGAAGAGCACCGGAGGTTGCACCTTTTGGAGAACATGGTCAGGGTTTCCAAACTCCTAAAAAACACCATGCCTTTTTCAACATGGTGGAAAATGCACCCCACTTTCCATCGCATTGAAAAAAACTCAACCCTTCTCCACCTTACAAGTTGTTGCTGTGGATTCCATGTTTATGACAAGAAGGAATAGCACCGCGGGTTGTGCCTTTTGAGAACGTGGTCGGGGTTTTCAAACTGCTGAAAAACACCATGCATTTTTCAACGTGGTGGAAAACGCACCCAAATTTCCATCGCATTGGAAACAACTCAACCCTACTCCACCTGACAAGTTCTTGATGTGGAGTCGATGTTTACGACAAGAAGGAAGAGCACCGCAGGTTGCGCCTTTTAGAGAACGTGGTCAGGGTTTTCAAACTGCTAAAAAACACCGTGCATTTTTCAACGTGGTGGAAAATGCACCCCACTTTCCATCGCATTGAAAAAAACTCAACCCTTTTCCACCTGACAAGTTGTTGATTTGGATTCATGTTTACGACAAGGAGGAAGAGCACCATGGGTTGCAGCGCCTTTTAAGAACGTGGTTGAGGTTTTCAAACTGTTAAAAACACCACGTGTTTTTCAACGTGGTGAAAAATGTACCCCAATTTCCATCACATTGGAAAAAACTCAACCCTTCTCCACCTTACAAGTAGTTGATGTGGATTCAATGTTTACACAAGAAGGAAAGCATGACGGGGTTGTGCCTTTTTGAGAGAACGTGGTCGAGTTTTTCAAACTCTGAAAAACACCATGTGTTTTTCAACGTGGCAAAAAAACACCCCAGTTTCCATCATTGAAAAAACTCAACCCTTCTCCACCTTAAGTTGTTGATGTGGAGTCAATGTTTACGACAAGAAGGAGGAAAAGCACCGTGGTTGCACCTTTTGGAGAATGTGGTCGGTTTTCAAACTACTTGAAAAAAACACCATGCATTTTTCAACGTGGCAGAAAACGCACCCCGCTTTCCATCGCATTTGAAAAACCTCAACCCTTCTCCACCTAAAAAGTTATTGATGTGGGGTCCATGTTTACAATGATAAGAAGGAAAAGAGCCAGGGGTTGGGCCTTTCTAAGAACGTGGTCGAGGTTTTCACTACTGAAAAACGCCATGCATTTTTCAACGTGGTGGAAAACACACCCCGCTTTCCATCGCATTGGAAAAAACTCAACCCTTCTCCACCTAAACATTTGTTGATTTGGAGTCCATGTTTATGACATAGAGGAAGAACACTGCGGGTTGTGCCTTTTAGAGAACGTGGTCAGGGTTTTCAAACTGCTGAAAAACACCGTGCATTTTTCAACATGGCGGGAAACACACCCCACTTTCCATCGCATTATAAAAATTTCAACCCTTCTCCACCTGACAAGTATTTGATGTGGATTCCATGTTTACGACAAGGAGGAAGAGCACCACGGGTTGTGTCTTTTGGAGAATGAGGTTGATGTTTTTAAACTGCTGAAAAATACCATTCATTTTTCAACGTGGCAGAAAATGCACCCCACTTTCCATCGCATAGGTAAAAACTCAACCCTTCTCCACCTAAAGTAGTATGATGTGGGGTCCATGTTTACGATAAGGAGGAATAGCACCATGGGTTACGCCTTTTGGAGAACATGGTTGGGGTTTTCAAACTGCTGAAAAACACCATGTGTTTTTCAATGTGGCAGAAAATGCACCCCACTTTTCATTGCATTGGAAAAATCTCAACCCTTCTCCACCTAACAAGTTGTGTTGGAGTCATATGCTTTACAAGGAAGAATGATGTGATTCGATGTTTACGACAAGAAGAAATAGCACCTTGGGTTGCACATCTTGGAGAACGTGGTTGGGGTTTTCAAACTACTAAAAAACACCATGCATTTTTCAACGTGGTGGAAAACTTACCCTACTTTCCATCGCATTGGAAAAAACTCAACCCTTCTCCACCTGACAAGTTGTTGATGTGGATTCATGTTTACAACAAGAAGGAAGAGCACCGTGGGTTGCGCCTTTTGGAGAACATGGTCGGGGTTTTCAAACTGCTGAAAAACACCGTGCATTTTTCAATGTGGTGAAAAATGCACCCCACTTTCCATCACATTGGAAAAAACTCAACCCTTCTCCACCATACAAGTATTTGATGTCGATTCATTTTTTACGACAAGAAGGAAGAGCACGACGGGTTGCACCTTTTGGAGAACAAGGTCGAGGTTTTTAAATAGCTGAAAAACACCATGTGTTTTTCAACATGGCAGAAAATGCACCCCACTTTCCATCATTAGAAAAAACCCAACCGTTCTCCACCTTACAAGTTGTTGATCTGGAGTCCATGTTTACGATAAGGAGGAAGAGCACCGTGGGTTGCACCTTTTGGAGAACGTGGTCGGGATTTTCAAACTACTGAAAAACACCGTGCATTTTTCAACGTGGTGGAAAAACGCACCCCACTTTCCATCGCATTGGAAAAAACTCAACCCTTCTCCACCTGACAAGTTTTTGATGTGGAGTCATTTTACGACAAGAGAGGAAAAGCACCGCGGGTTGCACCTTTTGAGAATGAGGTCGGGTTTTCAAAGCTGAAAAACACCGTGTTTTTTCAACGTGGTGGAAACGCACCTCACTTTCCATCGCATTGGAAAAACTCAACCCTTCTCCACCTGAAAAAGTTGTTGATGTGGAGTCCAATGTTTAAACAAGAGGAAAAGCACCGTGGGTTGCACCTTTTTGAGAATGGGTCGGGTTTTTCAAACTGCTTGAAAAATACCATGTTTTTTTCAACATGATGGAAAATGCACCCCACATTCCATCGCATTGGAAAAAATCAACCCTTCTCCACTTGACAAGTTATTAATCTGGAGTCGATGTTTACAAAAAGAAGGAAGAGCACCATTGGTTGCACCTTTTAGAGAACGTGGTTCGGGTTTTCAAACTGATGAAAAACACCATGTGTTTTTCAACGTGGTGGAAAATGCACCCCACTTTCCATCATATTGAAAAAAACTCAACCCTTCTCCACCTTACAATTTTATTTGGATTCCATGTTTATGACAAGGAGGAAGAGCACCGTGGGTTACGCATTTTGGAGAATGTCGTCGGGGTTTTCAAACTGCTGAAAAACACCGTGCATTTTTCAACGTGGTGGAAAACGCACCCCACTTTCCATCGCATTGGAAAAAACTCAACCCTTCTCCACCTGAAAAGTTGTTGATGTGGAGTTCATGTTTACGACAAGGAGGAAGAGCACTGCGGGTTGCGCCTTTATGAGAACATGGTTGAGGTTTTCAAACTGCTGAAAAACACCGTGCATTTTTCAATGTGGCGGAAAATGCACCCCACTTTCCATCACATTGGGAAAAAATCAACCCTTCTCCACCTGATAACTACTTGATGTGGAGTCCATGTTTACGATGAGGAAGAGCACCGTGGGTTACTCCTTTTGGAAAACGTGGTCGGGGTTTTCAAACTGCTGAAAAACACCGTGCATTTTTCAACATGGCAGAAAATGCACCCCACTTTCCATCACATATGAAAAATATCAACCCTTCTCCTCTGCAAGTAGTTGATGTGGAGTCCATGTTTATGACAAGGAGGAAGAGCACCACGGGTTGCACCTTTTGGAGAACGAGGTCAGGGTTTTCAAACTACTGAAAAACACCGTGCGTTTTTCAACATGGCGGAAAATGCACCCCACTTTCCATCTCATTGGAAAAAACTCAACCCTTCTCCACCTGATAAGTATTATATGTGGAGTCCATGTTTATGATAAGGAGGAATAGCACCATGGGTTGCACCTTTTGGAGAACATGGTTGGGGTTTTCAAACTGATGAAAAAAACCGTGCATTTTTCAACATGGTGGAAAATGCACCCCACTTTTCATTGCATTGGAAATATCTCAACCCTTCTCCACCTGATAATTTTTTGATGTGGAGTCGATGTTTATGAAAAGAAGGAATAGCACCATGGGTTGCACCTTTTGGAGAACGTGGTCGGGGTTTTCAAACTACTGAAAAACACCATGCATTTTTCAATGTGGTGGAAAAAGCACCCCACTTTCCATCGTGTTGGAAAACACTCAACCATATCCACCTGACATGTTGTTGATTTGGAGTCCATGTTTACGCTAAAGAAGAAGAGCACTGCGGGTTGCGCCTTTTGGAGAACATGGTCGGGTTTTTCAAACTGCTGAAAAACACCGTGCATTTTTCAACATGGCGGAAAACACACCCCACTTTCTATCACATTGGAAAAAACTCAACCCTTCTCCACCTAACAAGTAGTTGATTATGTGGATTCAATGTTTACAACAAGAAGGAAAAGCACCATGGGTTGTGCCTTTTGGAGAACGAGGTCGGGGTTTTCAAAGTGCTGAAAAACATCGTGTGTTTTTCAACGTGGTGGAAAACACCCCACTTTCCATCACATTGAAAAAACTCAACCCTTCTCCACCTGAAAAGTTATTGATGTGGATTCAATGTTTACAAAAAGAAGGAAAAGCACCACAGGTTGCGCCTTTTGGAGAACGTGGTCGGGGTTTTCAAACTGTTGAAAAACATGGTGCATTTTTCAACGTGGTAGAAAAACGCACACCACTTTCCATCACATTGGAAAAAACTCAACCCTTTTCCACCTGACAAGTTGTTGATGTGGAGTCCATGTTTACGACAAGGAAGAAGAGCACCATGCAGGTTGTACCTTTTGGAGAACGTGGTCGGGGTTTTCAAACTGCTGAAAAACACCATGCGTTTTTCAACGTGGTGGAAAACGCACCCCACTTTCCATCGCATTGAAAAATTCAACCCTTCTCCACCTGATAAGTAGTTGATGTGGATTCAATGTTTACAACAAGAAGGAAAAGCACCGTGGGTTGTGCTTTTTTGAGAACGAGGTTGGGGTTTTAAAACTACTGAAAAACACCGTGCGTTTTTTAACGTGGTGGAGAATGCAACCCACTTTCCATCGCATTGGGAAAAACTCAACCGTTTTCCACCTGACAAGTAGTTGATGTGGATTCAGTGTTGAAAAAGGTTTAATTTTCAGCACTTTGACATGGTAATTGTTTACTGTTGATTACATCATTTCATCATAATTATATCAAAATTTTGTTTGTTAAAATATTTTATACTATCCATATATTACATGAGCGGTTCTACGTTGGCTAACACCACCAAGCACTTTTTTAAAACACTCTAAAAATAGTCAAAGAGTAGGTCAGTTGTACACGTTCCATATTTATGTATTTTAAATATACGTAATGTACAATCTCATATACATGAATTGGAAATGTTTACAATTATAATTTAGGCCCACTCAACATGCCATACATTTACTTTCCAAAGCTCAACCTGCTCATTCTGTAAGATACACCATTTGCATATCCGTTGCATCTGCAACACAATGAATTAAATATTAGACAAGGTATCAAAGGATTTTTACCTTACATATAGTAAATAAATGTTATGATATTAAGGACATTCAATACACACCTTGCGCAGACACTAAATTGTTGAAAGATAAGCGGCGGCGGGGAGATGTTTCAGCTACATTTGAACCACCTGCAAAATAAATGATCAATATGTTAGTCTTCGCCTCCAAAATTAAAATTTCTTGCGAATAGTTCACACTAATAGTTCAATGTTTTAACTTGTATGATCCATTTGTGTGGTTTGTCTCCTCTTTGCATGATTGTCGTTGGGAAATTGGAAGCATTCGTAGTCTTCAACGTGATTGTTCAAATCTTCTATAATGATTGGCCTCTTACTCACACTGCGGTGGCATTTTTTACTCGCACTAAACCATGGATGCATGCGGGTGGTGGAAATCTCATTGACATCTCCTTTGAAAGAAACATCCAACATATTTGATGCCTCTAGGTCTCTCCTAAACCTTTGAACACATTCAAATAATGTTTTTTTTCGTCCATCTGTACTCAATCGTGTATCAAAGACTGACTTCAAGAATTCTTTGGATGTGTGTTCCATAAAATCTTGAATCACTTTCTATCATCAAACCACCAGCCCCAACTATTTTAGGAGTTCCTGTGACGTATAAGACATTATAGAAAATTATTTATTTATACACTAGGTTTTTCAATATCATAGTACACATGAATACACACTGCCACCTAATCATAAATATGCATGACAAACATTATCATTGGCATCGATTAATTGATTGAAGGCATTAACAACTAACCATCAACTGTCAGTGAGTGTCGAGGTGGCGAGGAGGGGCCATCCCATAACATGCCATCATCGTTACACAGTGCTTGTCTCTGCACATAGGTATTGGTTGTTGCACGAGAAAATGAAACATTTTCAAACATTTTTTTCACACGATGCTTTTTTCATTACAACTTATTCTTAGCAATCTATATCACTACTTGCCACATACGATGACATTAAATTACCTTCAACTTCTGATGTTGGATACGATAAAGAGGGGCCATGTGTTGGAATGTGTCTTCATTTACCATGCTTGTCTCCCCATAAGTATTGCCTCCTGCACGTGAAATGAAAAGAAATTCAACACGATGCTTATTTCGTTATGACTTATGCTTAGCAATATACATCGGTAACATATGATGGCATTGAATTACCTGTCACTTCTAGTGCTTGATATGATGACATCGACACATTTTGCTTGCGAAAATCCAACGCCTTCAACACGTGCTTACATGTGTTTCCTCTGATAGCCCAAGCACATTCGCAAACATCCAAGGCTCCACATTTCCTTACCAAATACCATGAGCTTCTAGTTGTTTGGCTCCTAACCCACAATTGATTGCAATCAGGTGCAATTGCAAGAAAATGAGTATCAGGAATACTGTTTGCTCTCTCAACCATTTTCAATAGATGTCTTTCTTTTTTGAAATTGGTCAAGAATTCAGATTTTTGTAACTTCCTCTTGTGTTTGTAAAATGGCTCCACCTTGTACACAAGTGTGTAGAACAAATAGTCCATCCGGTGAGTACATTTCTTTTGTCTATCACACAAGTATCTAGTCTTCAAAAAATAATGGTAGGACTCGATGGATGCATTTGTTTCTTGATTTTCATGGGAGAAGTTTCTAAAAAAATTGTTGCCCACATAGCTGTCAAGTGACATGGATTGAAAATCAGTGACATTATAAACCAAGAATTATAATTGATGATAATTAATAAGGAAACACACAAAGGATCGCACTCACCAACACGTTCTTTTCTCTCACACCATGTATTCCTGAAGTACTCAAGGAACTTAGTTTCCTCTTTGAATTCATTAAAGAAGTCTTGAATGATTCAAATGTGTGCTCATGATGCATTTCAGAAACCATACATGATGATGGTACCTAGTCTCTCGAAAATCTTCCACCTAGTCTCTTTGCTACAATACTTGTGCACGTTTTTCAACCATGCCATGCACACGTGCCATAGCATAGCACTACACGACAACCAAAAACACACCTGATGGCTTGGATTTCAGCCGATGCATCATCCGTAATGAACGCATTGATCTACCAATCAGCACGAAGCTTTTTTCCTCATTTTTGGACTTCCGCCAACCACCCGTAAATATCTTCAATTTTATTCCTCAAAGAAATGGCCCATGCTACGGGCACCCCAGCTTCTTGCTCATCAAAAAAAGCAATGTGTATAATTGGTACTACAAGAAATATGACATCAAATGGTAACATGGGGTTTAATATAATAGAAAGGGAATAATATTAATGATACGTAAATTACACATCATTTCAAAATTCATTCCAATTACTTACGCCATATTTGTTGGTAGAAAACATCGAGTCCATGGAGATTATGGAATTGTGCGAATGTTGAACCATTCTCTCACACATCCACGGTGTTTGTAACCCCATAATGAATGGAACAATGGTTCCATTTGGGCGTTGATAGTAGAAAAATATGTCTCTTTCCTCCGCATGCCATAAGTTCACGCTCATGGCATCATCGGAATGCTTTTGAGACCTTCTGCAATGAACTCTTTTCCACGTGTTCACCACGTCCTTTCTTGTCATGTATTCATCCCTCCTGCTTGATATACCCACGTTTGATGGATCCTCTATATATTTATCGTACACCATGTCCATGGTGACTCCCATTAACAAAATACTCTCAATATAAGTTTTGCATTCATTTGATAAGTATGGGGCAACATTCAGACGAGGATCATTAATGGTATTTTCATTCTTCCCATGACAACACTCACCATTTACATCACAATGAAATGGATGGTTGTATAATATTATGGCCATTGTCGGTCTCCCATAAAAAACCTTCACATTGAAATGACATTGGCAACCCCTTTTAATTATACACCTACTCACTTTTCACTTGTTACTGACTTATTTCTATTGTCGTTTGGACCATACGAACACCAATAGATGCATTAAAAATGGTAACATCAAATGCTATACAATTTTTACGAAAAGAACGTACAAAAATATAATTTTAGTAGCAAATTTCCAAACCTAGAATATGACTTGGTTGTATGTGGTTTTGGATTTTCTATATTTGTTGACTTGTGATTTGTGCGGGCGAAGGTAGTCTCAAAATTTTCGTTAGAACCTTCCCCCTTTAGAAATGCATGTAGTCTTGCGAGCGGTATGGCGGCACAAATGTCGATGTTTGGCTCATCCCCTATTGGTGTCCATTCTAGGTCATCATATGAAAATTGACTCTTTTCCTCTGTAATCTCTTGGACAGAAGATCGATCATGCTCTGCCATTTGGGCCTCCTTCCCATCCTAAAAATTATTACATGCAGTTTTGTATCGTTAATGAAATAATTATTTCATACTTACCAAAATAAATTTTGACTTGTGATTCATCATCAACATGAATACCATCTTAAAACATTGGAAGCATTCAAATTTTTGTCTAATTCAAAAGCCACGTGTATAAAAGACAATATTGAAATGCAAGGAAAATAACAATTTATACGACTACCTATTGCTTCCAGTGCACAACTATATCACAATATGGTCATCTATAATGTGACAAAGAATGTGACATTTAGCTAAAAACAATAAAAACTATCAAAACAAGAACATGTTTATTTAAAACAAAGTTAGAAATAATAAAATTAAAATATTAATTACATCTTTAAAATATATATATACATTTATGCATGCCAAAACACAATAAATAAACAACAATAAAATAATAATTATCGCAACACCCACATACCTTTCTTTTTCAAAAATTGAACTTACAAACTAAAATTGAGGAATATAGATAATTCAAAATTTTCACACTTTTTGGTGCTAAAATTTTGAATATAAGAATTGGTGCTAAAATTTTGAATCGTATTAAAATTATTTGTTATACATTTACAACAACTAGTATTCATTGGCATATTGAACTATCTATAATATACATATAATTTATAAATTGTTAATAAATTGATGACTATTTTTAGGAACTCTTGCAGCTTTTCAAACTTTTATGTGAACACCCTTCATCTTCAATTTACGCTTACGCGAAACTCATATTTTTGTATCTCTTCATTTTACAAACATGATCGGGAGATATTAGGCTCATGGTATTCATATTCACTGCACAAAAGAGTAACTAGTACAAAACAAAAATATACAATTAATGTTAGTACGATACATGTCAAATCAAATATATGTCATCCAATATGATAAAATAATCACAATATCCATGAAAAATTCAAGTATCGATAAATGCCAATGGCTATCCTTCACTCAAGATGCACCCTCCCATAATATCACAACCATCCATTGCAAAAGGGATGGTTGTGATATTACGGAGGGTGCATTTCTGAGTGGAAGGTCGGCGGGTGACTTTAAAAACCTCTACTCAGCACAGTATACCACCCAACTATCGATGCGAATCCTAAGGGGCAAGCCCCTTCATCACGCAACGATAGTTGGGCGTATCAATGTGGCATCCTAAGGGCAAGCCCCTTCAACACGCACCGATTCTTGTCTTTGCAGAGGCACTTGCCCCCATATGCCAAATTGAGAGTCAAAGTATGATATCACATAATTTTTATATCTTCAACTTTCATTAAACATTTTAACATTTAAAACAATATAACAATTACCAATATATTAATATATATATATAATATATATATATATATATATATAAATGATCTCCACATTTGTAATATTTACAACTATAACACATCCAAGAAATCAAACTTTTCCTAATGTATTTAATTTAAAACAACTAAGAGCAATGAAATCACAACTAACAGCTTGAAGATCACATGCATATTTAACCAATACCAACATAATATCAACATAATTAACTAGTCTCATACCAATGATTAATAAACACAAATTGTAGAAATTATCAAATCCTCTATCATTTATTAACAAGTGGGTTGAATACAATAATACCATAATAATAAACTAGTTCACACTATTATTTAGTGTCTATATACTAAACAAAATATTACAATAATAAAATAGTTCACAATATTATTTAGCGTCTATTTAGTTGTTTTTTGCAATGTCACTCCTAGTGTTTTGCAGTTACTTGGAACACAATAATTTACTGAGATTTCACATGCGCATGTCACATGACACTATAGAGTTCAAGACATGTGGAGTAGAATATATCGACATCACATGTTGAGCTGATGTAACTTATTTAAATCTACTAACCATAGAACATAGCCTCTCAGGTTGTTTGTGCCATCTTTCTAGACCATTATCTAGGGCCATCCTCCATGCATTCCCAAGAAACTATGTAAAAATTTTCCATAAGTGTTTTCTTAAGCCATCCATGTGTATATCGAGAACATAAATTTGTTCCTATTTTCACTGTATTAGGTAATAGATATTTTTCATCAATCCCACTTATTAACATACAAGTGTAATTCCTACTTATTCTTGGAAAGATTATATGATCACTAACTTCATTTAGATAATATTGTAGATTTGATTTGTATTCCTTCCACATAACAAAACATTTAATTTTTTTGCATGTTTGTTTATATAAAACAAACAATAAATTTACAAATTGTTTATAACATTAACATAACATCTCTAGAAGTATTAGCTAAAAGAATTATAATTCTAATGATGAATGGAAACATAATATTAGCTATAATTATTCTAATTCTCTCACCATAAATAATATTAAGTCACCCACATTAAATTAATTTAGGACACTTTAAACACTTATACGACACCTTTGACACTAATTAGTCACCCCACATAAAATAATTGGGATACACTAAACATTAATTTAACACCCTAAAGACTGATACAATACCCTAAAGATTGATGTGGTGTATCTTGTTTTGAAATTGTAAGATAGTTTATAGTATATGAAATTAATATATACTTTCAGTGTCAAGGTTTATAAGGTCATTAAGAGTATATGAGACTATTTCTTATTTTTAGTATTTAAGTCTATATTTTGTATTTCTGGTATATATAAGAGTCTATATTTTGTATTTTTGGTATATAGAAGATATTTTATATTACATGTGACCACTTTGTATAAAGTGTCTTTCGTGTGATTCAAACTTGGAACTTCTTTTTCAAAAGTATGAGTTCTTCATCATTCAGACTCACTAGAGAATATATTAGAGGGTAAATTTTTTAAAGTTGTTTATGTGTTAAGTGAATCATTTTATCTTGTGATTATTATCGATAAATATTAAAAAAATTATTAATGTCACGATTATTTAGAGGCCATTTTGAGATAAAACAGACAAATGTCAAATTCCACAAACATTATAGATTTAATTTAGGAGATGTTTGTAGTGTTGGTCGGTTTAGGAGATTCATGTAGTGTTATTGAGTCATCAACTAAAGTTAGCCCAATTAACTATAAGATCGTGTTACATGTAGTATTGTTGAGTCATCAACTAAGTTTAGCCCAATGAACTATAAGATCATGTTACATATACAATGTCTCTCATTCAAATATCTTAAAGTGAGATCTCCCTTCCATGCGTATAAGGGCCCACTCATGGTTATGAATAATTTAAAGAAATTATTCTCAAGGGATTCTCTACCAAATCCTTAAAATTCATGAAATTTTAGAGGTGGAAATTAGGCAACTTATGTTAGACAAGACCAATATTAAGTTTTTGAGGTTTACAATTTTAGACCATAATTTATGAGGGCATGGTAAGTACGCAATGTGTTGTGAAAAAAAAGATCGTCATTAAGTTTTGTAAGGTCATAACAAGATCATAAAAGTATTAGGATAGAAATTAAGCAACAATTACTTTTGTGGGGCTATAATAAGGACACCAAAGTTCTAGGATGTAGCAATTAGGTAATGTGATATGTTTGGACAAGACCAACGCTAAGTTTTGTGAGATTACAAGATTATGTTAAGGACACTAACTCCAGAGGAGGAAGCAATTAGGCAATGTGTTATGTTGGACAAGACGGCCACTAAGTTTTGTTAGGATGCAACTAAGTATGGACTAAGTTTGTTAAGAAATAACCTTGACTCGCTAAAATTCCCTAAATAGCGTGCTACTGACTGCTTGTCAATTAGAGGTCGACATTTATGCCCCTATGGTCTACCTAACTCCAAACTAAGTTTATCAAAAAATAACCTTATTCACAAAATAAGAAAATAAAATTCCTAACCTGCATCCTTATTAGTGTATTAGTGTGTAGTTGAATAGAATAAAACTCACAACCTACACCCTAATTAATAAACTAAAACTCTCTCCACACACACACACATATATATATATATATATATATATCACTTGCCATTATTATCTTCCCAAGTCTTGTATTTCTTCCCTTTGTACCATTTACTATAATACTCTACATTTGACAAATTGAAATGGAAAAAGATCATACCGTATAAGGTTTTGAGGAAATTTACAACCAACACATATGAGATAGTGTTTCCTTATGGGATAGTTATATCACTTATCTTCCATGTTGTGGATTTGTACCCATACATCGAGGGAAAAACAAACATAGAATGATAGTGCAATCTCTAAAGAGTTGGATTGGATACAATGATTGCTTGAGAAAGTGTGTGAGGAGAATGAATAAGATATTGAAACCATTGTAAGAAAACATGTAGAAGGGAATATCAGGAGTATCTAGATAAGTGGAAATGAAAGGTAAGTTGAAGGTGTAACATGGTTAAGTGTATGCAAACCTGCTAAACATAAAGGATCTATTGAAGACCTCGTGGAATACACGAGGAAGATTTCATGGTTCATTTCTCTTACCTAAGTTGTATGATGTATGAGCATAAGAATGTGCAAGCAATGCACATCACCCAAAAAACTTAGGGACAAGTGTTTTATGCAACATAGTGCATGCACAATGTAGTGTCATAGAATAAAGACTTTTGTTCTTATAAATAGTAGTCATCTTGCATAAAGGTTGGAGTTACTCCCTAGGTGTAGAAGTGTTGAAGCATGGCACAAAGGTCAAGCATGTGCATCATAATGGGAGTATTATGCACTTACAACATCTTAAAAAATGGGGCATGCAATGGGTTAGAAAGGCTTAAGTGCAACTTTGGTTACTTGCACAAACTTGAGCAGATATGAGATGAAGTGACATGTAAGTGTCATATTTTGTGTTGGTTAAATGTCGTATGTCACACAAGGAAGACCATGATGGTTGAGAACACACAACGATCAAAATGTGATGGGTCACATCCAAATAGTTAAGAGGATTAAGAAGGTGACCCACTTCAACTATTGTAGTTACTTCTTGTGCCTATAAATATGTTCCTATAATACATTTCAAACCATTACCCTCCCACATTCTATTAGAATTCAATATAAGCCCCATACTCCATTTCTTACTATCATTTGAAGAAGAAAATGGGTTTGATACACATATTGTTGAGGTACTTGTACTTTTGAGATATCTCAGAAAGTCCTTGTTGTTCAATATTCCCAATGTCAATAGTTGTTTTTTGCAATGTCAATCATAGTGTTTTACAAGTAGTTAGAACACAATAATTTTAAGGGATTTCACTTGCGCATGACACTATAGAGTTCAAGACATGTGGAGTAGAATATATCGACATCACATGTTGAGCTGATGTAACTTATTTAAATTTACTAACCATAGAACATGGCCTGTTAGGTTGTTTTGTGCCATCTTTCTAGACCATTATCTTAGGCCATCCTCCACGCATGCCCAAAAAACTGTGTAAAAACTTTCCACAAGTATTTTCTTAGGCCATCCATGTGTACATCAAGAACATAAATTTGTTCCTATTTTCACAGTATTAGGTAATAGATATTTTTCATCGATCTCACTTATTAACATACTAGTGTAATTCCTACTTATTCTTGGAAAGATTATATGATCACTAAATTCATTTAGATAATATTGTAGATTTGATTTGCATTCCTTCCACATAACAAAACATTCAATTTTTTTGCATGATTGTTTATATAAAATGAACAATAAATTTAAAAATTGTCTACAAGTATTAGCTAAAAGTATTTTAATTCTAATGATGAATGAAAACATAGTTTTAGCTATAATTATTCTAATTCTATCACTAAACAATAATAAGTAAAACACATTAAATTAATTTTGGATACTTTAAACACTTATATGGCACCTTGAACACTAATTAGTCACCCCACATAAAATATTTTAGATACACTAAACATTAATTTAACACCCTAAACATTGATACAATACCCTAAATAATGTCATGATACTCTATGCACTAATGATTCATCCTCTATTTCATAATTAGGATAACCTAAACACTAATGAAACACATGGTCTCATACAAAATGATAATCATCACTGTAATACCCTATTAACTCATACGACACCCTAAACACTAATATGACACCCTAAACACTCGTATGACATCCTAAACACTCAAAAATTGATGCAAAACCTTGGACACTAATGGGTTACTCTAAATAACATAATTTAGACACAAAAAAACACTAATGTTATACCCTAAAAAAATTATAAGACATGATAAACACTAATATGACACACTATACACTATTAGAAGACTATAAACATTAAGGGATCACCGTAAATAATATAATTAGGACACCTTACAGAATAATTTGATATCATAAGCACTCATATTAAACATTCAAACATTGATACAAAAACCTTAACACTAATGGGTCAACCTAAATAACATAATTGACAATCGAGATACTTTGAGCATTAACAAAACAACCGTAAACCTGATATGAAACCCTAAAAACTATAATGAGACCTTACAAACTAATGGGTCACTTTACAAAACACAATTAGAATGCCCTAAATATTAATGTGTCATCCTAAACAATCATACGATACCCTAAACACCCAAACATTGATATGATGCCCTAAACACTAACTTGTCATCTTAAATAACACAATTACAACACCCTAAACTATAATACAACACCTAACATTAATTTAACATGTATTAGGGTTCAATTGGTATAAATGATTCCAAATCTATCCCTAATACATGTTCAATTGTCACATTAGGTGTATTAGGGCTCGATCGATGGAAACAAACACAAACTAATACTTAGGCACTCAAATGTGCCATCGTGTTTTTCAACATGTGGAAAACCGTCATGTTTTTTTCAGCATCTTGACTTGAAAAACACGTTGCGTTTTCCATCTTAACGAAAAAAACATTATGGACAATGGGTTGTGTTTTCCATCTTAACTGATGTAATTAATTATTATCATATATAGAAAGTTTATAACGTACATAAAATACAAAGGGTAAATAGTGGACAGTGGGTTTAATCCTTTATTTTTCACTAAAATAGAGGGAAAACATTTTCCCCTAAAAAATGTAACTATGCATTTAGTATGATATGTGGTCCCCTGACTCATGATTGGTGATAACATTTGTTTAATCCAAATATGAATGTTATAACT
The DNA here is from genome assembly GCA_018340775.1 of Taxus wallichiana var. yunnanensis. Lineage (NCBI taxonomy): Eukaryota > Viridiplantae > Streptophyta > Pinopsida > Cupressales > Taxaceae > Taxus > Taxus wallichiana. The sequence goes on along the minus strand of CM031243.1, from coordinate 473,712,599 downwards.
ATATATCTAGATGTAGATGGAAAAAATAGAGATTGTCGAACATTGTATTTCAAGACATTTATTATTAAGGTTCTTGTTAACAAATATGAATTCAAATATTAAGTTCATACTAATGTGACTTCATAAAATTCAATTTTGTAAATGAAATCGTGTGGAAAACCATCATGTTTTTCATCAAGATGAAGAACACGTTGTGATTTCCTCATGTTAATCATTGACCTAATCAATCGTGAAAAGTATACTCTCCTTGTATGTAAGATTCATAACATTTTATATTAAAATAACATGCCTTGATTCAAGCGAGTCTCTTCCCAAAGAGTGGTAAAATAGTCGTATAGGTGGTATTGTTGTCTTTTGTCTTTCCTTTAACCATCACTCTCTCACCCTATCTCTTGTTGAATATAATTGCACCATTACTTGGCTTCCAAATAATATCAATTTTGGAGCTCTCTTTCCTTGTTTTAGTGATGCGTCTCTCTAATTTTCTTTCATCAGTTCATGGCTTCACAATGGCTAAAAGTGATAATAGTTTCAAGCGAGAAAAGAGGATTCTTGGTTAGTTTGTAGAAAAGAAGATAAATTAGGTGAGGACAAGGGGTCTCAACAAACCTAAGGTTGCATACAACCGAAAAAGACCGGTGTAAGAATGATTATATATTGGTTTTCTTTAGCCCCTTATCCCTCTTTGCTAGGGAATTCATCAAGAATATTGACTGGTGAAGAAAACCAGAATGTTGGTTGAAAACATTTTTAGATAAGGACAATACATTATTAACAAAGTATTAATATTTAGTAGGTGTGTTTATTTATCTATGACGAATATAATAGAGATATTAGGGTGAAATTGGGGGGAATAGTAAAAGTGTAGATAAAAAAACATTGAAAGAATATTTTGATTTACATTTTGGTTCACAATCAGATATATATTGGTGATGATTTAGATTAACCAAATTTAACAATCAACTGAAAAATTAATAAGCATGGTTTTATTTTAAATCAAATTAGTTCTAGATCCATATTTAATGTGACAACATAAAGAAAAATGAAGAAGATTTCCCTTTGCCATGGTTGTATATAAAAGAAATTAATGAAAAACAAACCAAATTGTATATTCGTTAAGATCCATGTCAAATTACATTACTATACTTGATTGTGTGTTGTGGAACGTCCCTTCCTGGAAAATGTGGCCACAAATGTGAAGCAACGGACTGGTGATTATCTTTGTAGAGATGGTGTAGAATAATCACAACCCAATTTGAGACGGATGCCTTCCTCTTCTTCCTATGGTTATGTGAAAGCTTGTTTCGGTAAGAAATTTTTGCAGTATTGGTTTATTTAATGTTAAGTGGTTTGTGCGATACGATTTCCATTGACAATTTCCACCGGTTTGGTAATTGCGAGAGGGTAGCCGGCAATTTGGTGTAATTTTCACCTGCCTCCTTAAATGAATTTGACCCCTCCCGAGCAGCGACACACTTTGCGCAAAATCAACAAATTATCTTCCGTACACGAGCAGTCCGCCTGATTTGACTGCCCTCGGTGTCGGGTTTTCTTGCCGATCATGCCTTTGATATGCGCATGTGATGGGGAGCATGGTCATTCTTATGGCAGTCCGCACATACATGGTGCAAATCAAGTGGAGGGTAGCCGTCTCCTGCATGAGTGTGGGCTAGATGCTTTTGAGGAATGAACTCATGAATAGAATGCAATTTTTTTAATGAAAGAAAAATATTTGGTTTTTCACAATTAAAATAAAATATCCGGTAAATAAAACAATATTCTGAAGTTAAAAAGAATGCTTGAATTATTGTTAGAAATAAAATTCAAATGCATGTACCTATACTTACATGCACGGTCCAAACGAGCTATTGTTATTTTTCAATCACTAAGATTAGGGTTGTTTCATTAGGGTTTTCAGGGTTTATAATGATAATTCGGGTTTAGTGTCAAAGAGAAGGAGAGTGTTATGGCGGGAGGAATGAAGTTTTTTCTGTGCAGGCGAACATTCAGCACCCAGCGTGAAAACATAAAAACGGCTATCAAAAACAGAATCCAGAGAGAGCGGGAGGCGGAGCTCTTGAAAAACAAACGTATAATGGATGTAGAAATTGAGAATGGAACCAGTCGTCAACAGAAAGATATTAAAGTTGATGCAATTAAATCTATCTTCAATTCTGATCTTCGTAGGAGCAGTAGTTTATTTGAAATTGACGTCCTAGTTGCTGCTGCCAATGAAGGTATTGATTGTTATTTGATTATTCTTCTTTGTTGTTTGAAATTTTATAAATTAAAGAACAGCAAATGTATTATTTATTTCTGTATAAATCTTGTAGAAAATGTTATTAAGGTTTTCTTGAGGTATTTGCCGACATTTATTTTTAATTTAGCAATGATTGGGTAGTTACAGTGAATGCCAAAGTCTCTGCCTCTCATATTTATATAAACAGAACGTTACGGGGGATAAATTGTAATGCCCCCCAACGTCATCCACCGACTGCCTTTATGGCTTTTACTCCTTTGGTTGGCGTGGGGTTGAAGGTTTCTGTTTTTTTTATTGTTTCCTGGCAAGTGGGGGGTGCGTGGAGGAGTGTATGGCCTCCTGCCATATCTTATTGCTTGACCAAATGAAAGATGGGGCAGTTGGCCGCCTGTCTCTTCTAGTAAACTCTCAACCACTTCTGACATGTAGCCTTTACGACCTGCTCTACCTTCCTTGACTTCTCGTGCCCCTGGTCTGCCGCTTCCATGAGTGTTGCGTGTGTGTTTTCTGCCGGACCTTCCTTAGCCAGGCGACAGACATTTTGCAGTTTGGTTGAAGCTTTTGAGTGCTTCGAACAGGTAGGTCGTCCATCTATGTTGCGTTCTGTTCAGTGTAGAATACATTCTCAATTCGGGATTCTCCTTCAAGCTCATGGAAGAGGATCTCATGGAGGCAGACCTGTTTCAGATCAGAATATTCATGAAGCACGATTTGCCTTGCATTTTTATGGGCTTCTTCAACGAGTCATTGGGTCGGCAGGCATAAAGGTTTCTGTTGGAATTATCACCCTACAAGCTACAGCTGAAATGTTTGCACCGAAAGTTTGATGCTGCCCCCAGATCTGATGAAATTTATTTACGAAGATTCTCCTTTGAGATCTTCTTGCTGTACGCTGTAACTCAAGGAAGATAATCTCATACAGGCGGATCTGTTTTTATCAGAATTTTCACGGAGCACAAATTGCTTTGCTGTGTCATTTTCTTTCCACTCTGCCCATAGATGCGATCTGTCTCCTTCTTGCGACTGATTCCGGTGACTTTGGTCACGCTTTGGCTCGCTTTTTTTTGTTGACCTATCAAGCTTGGCCCGTAGCAAGTGCTCAACTCGGCGAAGCCAATAATGGCGCATGCTTCCGTGTAGGTGACAGATCGCACCCACAGGCACAGGAGATCTATGCAATGTTGGAGAAAATGTCTTGGGAGATGAAGGTAGCAGGATATCTTTCAGATCCAGAACATACACTGAGTGTGTATCTCCAAATCGATTGTGTGACAGTGAGAGTGTTACCAGGAGACCCGATGAAATTTAGTACAGAGCTTCTCTATTGTTTTCTTTCTTGTCTTACGTTGTAACTCAGGGAAGAGTATCTCATACAGAGCAGATCTTCTCATGCGATTACAGTTGCCAGAGAGAATCCGCTTTCCCCCCTCTTCCACCTCAAGTGAAAATAGAAAGTGCCAATGACGTCACCAAGGAGGCAGTAAAGACTGCACTGATTCGAGCCATACGGTTTTATGCAAACATTCAAGCACATGATGGGCACTGGCCTGGTGATTATGGTGGTCCTATGTTCCTTAGGCCAGGTTTGGTTATTGTCTTATATGTAACAGGAGCACTAAATGTTGTTTTAGCGGAAGCGCATCAAAAAGAAATGTGTCGTTACTTGTACAATCATCAGGCATAATGAAGGCGGTGGATGGGGGTTACACATTGAAGGTCACAGCACAATGTTTGGGACAGTACTAAACTATGTAACTTTGAGACTCCTTGGCCAAGGGTCTGATGGAGGAGATAAAGAAGCAATGGAAAAAGGTCGTGTATGGATCTTGGGCCATGGCAGTGCTACTGCTATACCTTCAAAGGGAATCGCCTTGAATCCCATCACCTCATTGTACTATGTTGCACCCTGTTGTCTTGTGTTCTTGACTGTACCCTGGTTGTTTGTTGAATTCCCTTTACTCAAGGATAACTCTACATTCCACTTGGACTATGTCGTGTTTGGCACAAATTCTGTCTGTGCCTTTGCCCTTAACCTTGCAGTTTTTCTCCTGATCGGAAAGACTTCTGCTTTGACAATGAATGTTGATAACAGTGCTTTGAAGCAAAGAATTGCTGCTCTTGCACAAGACAAGATTATTTTTTTAGAATGCACACTGTGAAGCATTGAAAAAAGGAAGTGTCAAGGCTAAGACAACTATATCACGAGCAGCAGCAACATTCGCAAAAAGAAATGCATGCATCCTCAACAGGGGCATATGACTTACAACAGCAACAGTTGGTAAGCTAGAGTAGGGTTCATCTTCACAGATGATGGATCAAAAAACCCGAGATCTCTGATCCTTCTCCAAGTCATCCGAGGACTTCATCAGGGATTCCAGACCATAGAGAAAACAATGCTTCCCACAGCCATACAGCCCCTGGTTTTCAGATGTTGAAAAGCATGATGCCTTCAAGCTGCCCTATGGGAAAAGAGCAACAAGAGCTTGGAAGAAAGAACTATAATCAGGCATGTTAATTCTACTCCTCGTAATAGTTTTCTACCTTCTTTCAGTATCTTGAAATGAATTTTCTTTCCTCTTGAATGGCGCCTAGACTAGATGTTTTCGTGGTTGTTTATATCACTGCCTGATTGTGTGGTTGTTCCTTTAAATCTTATTCCAATTTCGCTGATTTTGCTTGGAATGTTCCTTCCTCTCTTATAGCTTACTCTATTTCATATTTGTCTAAATGGGTTACTGCAATTTTGAGTGATGCAGTCTAGTTCGTAGGGAAGGAAACATTATTGAGTTTTGTTTGCTTATATGACTTTCTTTTAAAAAGAATTCTGTGATGGTAATTATAATTGAAGGTTACTAAATAGAAGGTTAAGCCTACATACCTCTTTTGGTTGAATAAATACGCATTTCTTGTTTAGGGCTCTCTTGTTTTGCTAAAAGGTACATTAATAGTGACATTGTGTCTGAAACTTGTTTAAACCTATGGGCATTCCTTACTTTATGTTTGATTAGAAAATGGCATTTGGGGTTTGTTTTAGAACTGTACATGGTTGACTGTTGTACCTAGTCTAGATGAGGGATAACCTGGCATCTATTTTTGGCCTCCACGTGTTGAGAGTATTACTATACCTAATTCTTGATGTAAACTCTTGTATGATTAAAGCAAGGGGAAACATTGTAAGTTTAACTGAATGAAATGTCTACAATTTTTTATTAAGGGTCGCAAGCAAGCTATTACTAGCTAGACTGAAACAAAAGTTGTAGGTGAATCCATGGTACTGGACTCGTGAACTCGTTTCCTATTAGATGACAGCTGATTTCAGTGATAATATCATAGGTGGCTGTTATATTTATCTGTTTGATATTTGCTAAGACTTTTCCTCGATAAGCCCACATGGATCGGGTAAAATTTTCCATCTTCTTTACCTTTGGCAAGGAGTTCATAGAACTTCTAGCCCTGACCGCACTGCGTAACCTTCCTGATAGCTATGTGCGTTGGTTCTTGGTTTGTGCTTGTACTCGTAGTAAGGTCTTTTGAGTCTGGGGCATCGTTGGTGTTTTGCCCTCTGCGTATCGAATCCCTTTGTTTTCGAACTCGAATACCTTATACTTCAAACTTGGTTACTAAAAGGTCCCATTTTGTGGCCTTGTTAGGGAAATCAATTTTTATTTTAATGTTTATTGACATTGCCTGAATTATATAAAAATTATTAACGACTTTTGGGTTTAGTCTTCCCTTATATTATGTGGAGAAGTTGATGATTAGGATAGGGTTTGTGGGTAGAATAATGGCCCTTTCTGTGTCCCTTTCGTACGCTTTTGGAAAAGTGGTTTTGTTTTGGTTAACTAGTACTACGTTTTAAGAAATCCGATAAGGAGGTAGTGGTAAACTCCTTGGTTAAAACCAAAACTATAGTTGCGTTCTTTTAAGGGCATCGAACCCATATTACTTTGGAGCCCTGGAAGAATTGGATAACGTCATTTTTGCTTCGCGCCTACGATCATAATTAGTACGCTTTATCTTCTCTTGGACCCCTTTAGTTGGATGGAGTAAATTTTGGATTCCAATCACGTAACCCATAGGATTACATGAAGGAGATATCAACACTCTTGACTTTCTTGTTCCCAACCCATAAGGTCTTGCCTTGATTTATGTAATTCTGTTCTTACTAGTATTTGGACTTTCTCCTTGTTGGATGATTTAGTTTCTCTCTCATGAGATTAATATTGAGTTGTGAGTTGTGTTTTAATCCATTTCTGAATTTAGAATATTCCTTTCTTGATATTGTTAATTGTTAGCTTACTATTGCATTGTGTAGCCTTAACATGCTCAGTTCTTGCGAACTGACTTTAGTTAATATTTGTGCAGATGGATTATGCGAGTAGACTAGAAGAAAAGAGTGTAAAAGTTTCATCTGTACCATTATGAAGTTCCTTGTAAAAATGTCCAATGTGTTGTAAATTGTGTAACATTGCTTGTAAAGAGAGTTGATATGACCTCTTGCCTTGTATTGTTTGGTAATGGTGAAATAAAGTGTCTTGTTCTTGTGTAGTTAAGCTTGAAATTATCCTTGTGAGAAATGGCATTCAATCTTTACATTGATATGAGTATTGTAAAACTTTGATCTTGAGAATAAATTATTAAGTTAAATCTTTCTAAGACTTAGCGACAATATTTTATAAGTAAAGAAAAATGAGTCGGTTAACCCTTAAAGAAGCTAAACAAAAATAATGATTTTATATTCAACAAATAAATGTAAAGGTGATCTATTTGAAATCAAATAATTCCATGAGTGATCAAAATGAAAACATCCTTTGTGAGGTAAACTTTTATTAATCGATACCCTAGCTAAACTAGCGAACACTATCCCTTTGGGGTGAACTCTTAATCAAGCTTAAAGGAAAACAATGGTTAGTTTCTGGAAGATATTAAGATTTAGTAAGTAGGAGAAGACTTTAAGTGAACTACTCTTCAGTGTATAAGAAATTAACTCAGTTGGTGAGATGAATTTGTGCAAACCATATATTGATTTCCTTCTGAAAACTTAAGTCATGAGCTAAAGGGCATCTTACCAAAATAAATAAACCCTAACCATTTCTTACTGTGGCTTGCCCTAGCCGTGAGTGTGTCATGTGGATTGGACTTTCATGTTGTCTTGTCAAAAGAAAAATAAATTGTCTTTGATAAGTGTGAACGTTTCCGTGCTGACCTTGTAGTCTTCCCCGTAACAAATGATTCCAAGTGATGATTGTAACCTTGTGACGACATGTTGTGTCGTGTTGAGTCAAAGCAAGTCAAAAAAAAAAGTTATCCTGTATTTCACTGTGTTGTTCTTGTGTTGGTAATTTTGGTGCGTTACATTTTGGTATCAGAGCGTAGGTTCATGCTCTCGAACCTATGGGCCGGATTGGTGTTGTATGGTGATGTTGCATGGTGGTGGTGGTGTTACATGATGATACTGATGATGATGATACTGCATGATGATGATTTATATTGGAAGAGTAATGTGCTTTAAGCGTGATGTGATTATTGTCGTAATTGTGATATTGTGAACGCACGTGATGTGTATGTCACTCGCCAAGCGTATTTGTCATCATGTTGATGTGTTGGGGATGGAGTATTCTCTCTCCTTCTTGTGGATTCTAGGAAGAATTCACGTGTAAATTATTGTTTGTGATGTGTGAAAAGAATTCTAATGTGGATGACGTAGTGTTGGAGCATTGTGGCATATTGTGGTATGTGGGTGTATCAATGTGTTGTATGACTAGTTGATGTTAAAAGAAATGAGTCAGATCATGATGTTTTTACCATGTTCTGAAGAAATGTGTGTGCTACCTTGTTATGAAGAAATTATTGTTATGTTGTGATGTTATTATGTTCATCGTATATATGAGTTGTGCAATACCTAATGCTTCATGTCGTGAATTAGGGTCATACGGTGAGTGTATGAACCCTATCGTATTGTGATTGCACTTTGGGTGCAGAATGTAGTAAAGTGATGTATGGTGCCCTGTGAATGTATAATTGTGATCTACCCCGTATACCTACCATACGTGAGACGTTATGGTAGCTATGTGTGTACCACCATGGTGTTAGTGATGTAGTTACATGTTATGTTGTGAGCCTTACACTAACCGACCCTGAGGGAGATCGGTAGAAGTGTATGTTGAGAGTGAGGAATGGTGTACCATGAGTCAATAACTTGAGTCAAAACTCGGTTTAGTAGATTACATGTGACTCTTTCCTCTCTCCCTATGTGGTTGTATGTATGCAACCCTAGTGTATCTATGACTATGTTTGGCCTTGTCGAAGAGTGGCGGGATTGATATATATATTTACGAGCTGAGGCTCGATGTTCCGAGTGCCAGCAACTCGTTGAGTACCCCTTTGGTGGCTAGATAAGGCCACATAGTTATCGTAATGTGACATTATTATAAGTTGATTTTATTCGTAAATTGAGCTTTTACTTTATTTTTGCAAGGACCAGCATCTTTTCTTGATTGCAATGCTTTACAATTTTGGGCATTTCCTTGGTTTGTGGCACTAACATGGGGATTTCGATACTAACTTTGGCCATTTGGTCATTTATTTTAGCTTGATTTGGGGTCTTCTTTTAAATTTGGAATTTTTACCGCCTTGCCCAAGGCTTGTACTTTGCCACTTGGCACTTTGACTGGATTGTTGTGCTGGTTCTAATGTCGTGATGTGTGGAATAGGGTCATGGGATGCACCATGGATTGGTTGGACCTATGGACCCGCTTCGTTGTATGGGGGTACGCCCCAAGGGGTACATATGACTAGCGGGTTATGGAGAACTACGCGTTATTATGTCACTTGGGTTAGGAGTGTCCAAACTCGATGTCTTTGACCACGGGAGACAACCGGCCTCCCGAGGGAGGCAAAGAGTTCGAGGGAGGCATAAGAGTTTGAGGGAGGCATAAGAGACTTGAGGGAGGCATAAGAGTTTGAGGGAGGCATAAGAGACTTGAGGGAGGCATAAGAGCTTGAGGGAGGCATAAGAGTTTGAGGGAGGCTTATGATATTTGTCTGTATGGTTGATGTTCCAGGATATATGTTGAGTTATTGTGATGTTTGGTAGTGGTCTTTTGATGTATGTGTTACTCATGTCAGATGGTTATGTGTTGTGATGTTGTGGACATGTCATTGATTCCCTTGTGGACACTATGTACCTGTAGCATGGTTTGTTGTTATGTGAGTCTTTCATTGATGCAAATTGAGGAAATGTCCGTGGATCAGTAGTACTCTTTTGGTTGAGTATTTGGTATGTCAGTCATTGATGTGTGATGAGTACCTATGTTATGGGAAGTGTGCCTATTCTTTTCCGTAATTGTGTAACCTTTTGTGGTGTAATACAATCTTGAAGTATATACTTGTGTACTTGTGAATCTGTAGGGTCTTGTGAACCTGATAAGGTGTTGTGTTAGCAGTTCATGTTGGGCACCCACAATAATGAATAAACCAAAACTCTTCAAAGATGAAATTTTAAAAGCAATTAAACTAAGAATAATGCTAATGGAAAGAGACTAATGAAATGATGAACAAGAAAGAACTGCCAATCTTCACAGAACATTGAAAGTTAAAAAAAAAAATTCTACCAAATGTTCCTAAGGTTACCTTGTGACCATGCTTTAATCAACTAAAATTTTAAACCCTAGGGTGTAATGTCTCCTCTACCTGTCCTTGGTTGCAAATCTTTTCCTTTCCTCTGTGTAATGTCGCATCGAGGACGATGCTTTCTTAAGGGGAGGAGAATGTAATGCCCCCCAACCTGTCAACTTCTTTTCCTTGTCATCCACCGACTGCCTTTATGGCTTTTACTCCTTTGGTTGGCGTGGGGTTGAAGGTTTCTATTTTTTTTATTGTTTCCTGGCAAGTGGGGGGTGCGTGGAGGAGTGTATGGCCTCCTGCCATATCTTATTGCTTGACCAAATGAAAGATGGGGCAAATTGGCCGCCTGTCTCTTCTAGTAAACTCTCAACCACTTCCGACATGTAGCCTTTACGACCTGCTCTACCTTCCTTGACTTCTCGTGCCCCGGTCCGCCGCTTCCATGAGTGTTGCGTGTGTGTTTTCTCGCCGACCTTCCTTAGCCAAAGCATGACATTTTGCAGCTTGGTCAAGCTTTGAGTGCTTCAAGTAGGTCGTCCATCTATGTTGCGTTTCTGCTCAAAGCAGAATACATTCTCAATTCGGGATTCTCCTTCAAGCCTCATGGAAGAGGATCTCATGGAGGCGACTGCTTTCGCAGATCGTAATATTCATGAAGCACGATTTGCCTTGCATTTTTATGGGCTTCTTCAACGAGTCATTGGGTCGGCAGCATAAAGGTTTCGTTGGAATTATCACCCTACAAGCTACAAAATGAAATGTTTGCACCGAAAGTTTGATGCTGCCCCGTGATCTCGATGAAATTTATTTACGAAGATTCTCCTTTGAGATCTTCTCACAGACACGCTGTAACTCAAGGAAGATAATCTCATACAAAGTGCGGATCTGCTTTTATCGAATTTTCACGAGCACAAATTGCTTTGCTGTGTCATTTTCTTTCCACTCGCCCATGATGCGATCCGTCTCTCTTCACATCGATTCCGTGACTTTGGTCACGCTTTGCTCGCTTTTTTTTTTTTGTTGTTGACCTATCAAGCTTGGCCCGTAGCAAGTGCTCAACTCGGCGAAGCCAATAGGCGCATGCTTCCAAGGTGATGATCGCACCCATGTTGCACAGAGATCTATGCAATGTTGGAGAAAATGTCTTGGGAGATGAAGGTAGCAGGATATCTTTCAGATCCAGAACATACACTGAGTGTGTATCTCCAAATCGATTGTGTGACAGTGAGAGTGTTACCAGGAGACCCGATGAAATTTAGTACAGAGCTTCTCTATTGTTTTCTTTCTTGTCTTACGTTGTAACTCAGGGAAGAGTATCTCATACAGAGCAGATCTTCTCATGCGATTACAGTTGCAGAGAGAATCCGCTTCCCCCCTCTTCCACCTCAAGTGAAAATAGAAAGTGCCAATGACGTCACCAAGGAGGCAGTAAAGACTGCACTGATTCGAGCCATACGGTTTTATGCAAACATTCAAGCACATGATGGGCACTGGCCTGGTGATTATGGTGGCCCTATGTTCCTTAGGCCAGGTTTGGTTATTGTCTTATATGTAACAGGAGCACTAAATGTTGTTTAGCGGAAGCGCATCAAAAGAAATGTGTCGTTACTTGTACAATCATCGTGCATAATGAAGGCGGTGGATGGGGTTACATATCAAGGTCACAAAGACAATGTTTGGGACAAGATTAAACTATGTAACTTTGAGACTCCTCGCCAAGGGTCCGATGGAGGAGATAAAGAAGCAATGGAAAAGGTCGTGTATGGATCTTGGGCCATGGCAAGCATACCGCTATACCTTCAAAGGGAATCACCTTGAATCCCATCACCTCATTGTACTATGTTGCACCCTGTTGTCTTGTGTTCTTGACTGTACCCTGGTTGTTTGTTGAATTCCCTTTGCTCAAGGATAACTCTACATTCCACTTGGACTATGTCGTGTTTGGCACAAATTCTCGCTCGTGCCTTTGCCCTTAACTCTTGCAGCTTTTCTCCGATCGGAAAGACTTCGCTTTGACAATGAATGTTGATAATAAAGGCTTTGAAGCAAAGAATTGCTGCTTCTGACAAGACAAGATTATTTTTTTAGAATGCACACTGTGAAGCATTGAAAAAGGAAGTGTCAAGGCTAAGACAACTATATCACGAAAGCAACAGAAGAACATTCGCAAAAAGAAATGCATGCATCCTCAACAGGGGCATATGACTTACAACAAAGAATACTGGTAAGCTAGAGTAGGGTTCATCTTCACAGATGATGATGATCAAAACCCGAGATCTCCGATCCTTCTCCAAGTCATCCGAGGACTTCATCAGGATTCCACTATAGAGAAAACAATGCTTCCCACACCCATACAAATTTCCCCGGTTTTCGATGTTGAAAAGCATGATGCCTTCAAGCTGCCCTATGGGAAAAGAGCAACAAGAGCTTGGAAGAAAGAACTATAATCGTGCATGTTAATTCTACTCCTCGTAATAGTTTTCTACCTTCTTTCAAGATCTTGAAATGAATTTTCTTTCCTCTTGAATGGCGCCCTAGACTAGATGTTTTCGTGGTTGTTTATATCACCGCCCGATTGTGTGGTTGTTCCTTTAAATCTTATTCCAATTTCGCTGATTTTGCTTGGAATGTTCCTTCCTCTCTTATAGCTTACTCTATTTCATATTTGTCTAAATGGGTTACTGCAATTTTGAGTGATGCAATCTAGTTCGTAGGGAAGGAAACATTATTGAGTTTTGTTTGCTTATATGACTTTCTTTTAAAAAAGAATTCTGTGATGGTAATTATAATCGAAGGTTACTAAATAGAAGGTTAAGCCTACATACCTCTTTTGGTTGAATAAATACGCATTTCCTGTTTAGGGCTCTCTTGTTTTGCTAAAAGGTACATTAATAGTGACATTGTGTCTGAAACTTGTTTAAACCTATGGGCATTCCTTACTTTATGTTTGATTAGAAAATGGCATTTGGGGTTTGTTTTAGAACTGTACATGGTTGACTGTTGTACCTAGTCTAGATGAGGGATAACCTGGCATCTATTTTTGGCCTCCACGTGTTGAGAGTATTACTATACCTAATTCTTGATGTAAACTCTTGTATGATTAAAGCAAGGGGAAACATTGTAAGTTTAACTGAATGAAATGTCTACAATTTTTATTAAGGGTCGCAAGCAAGCTATTACTAGCTAGACTGAAACAAAAGTTGTAGGTGAATCCATGGTATTGACTCGTGAACTCGCTTTCGTTAGATGACAAATGATTTCAAAGATAATATCATAGGTGGCTGTTATATTTATCTCTGCTTTGATATTTGCTAAGACTTTTCCTCGATAAGCCCACATGGATCGGGTAAAATTTTCCATCTTCTTTACCTTTGGCAAGGAGTTCATAGAACTTCTAGCCCTGACTGCACTGCGTAACCTTCCTGATAGCTATGTGCGTTGGTTCTTGGTTTGTGCTTGTACTCGTAGTAAGGTCTTTTGAGTCTGGGGCATCGTTGGTGTTTTGCCCTCTGCGTATCGAATCCCTTTGTTTTCGAACTCAAATACCTTATACTTCAAACTTGGTTACTAAAAGGTCCCATTTTGTGGCCTTGTTAGGGAAATCAATTTTTATTTTAATGTTTATTGACATTGCCTGAATTATATAAAAATTATTAACGACTTTTGGGTTTAGTCTTCCCTTATATTATGTGGAGAAGTTGATGATTAGGATAGGGTTTGTGGGTAGAATAATGGCCCTTTCTGTGTCCCTTTCGTACGCTTTTGGAAAAGTGGTTTTGTTTTGGTTAACTAGTACTACGTTTTAAGAAATCCGATAAGGAGGTAGTGGTAAACTCCTTGGTTAAAACCAAAACTATAGTTGTGTTCTTTTAAGGGCATCGAACCCATATTACTTTGGAGCCCTGGAAGAATTGGATAACGTCATTTTTGCTTCGCGCCTACGATCATAATTAGTACGCTTTATCTTCTCTTGACCCCTTTAGTCGATGGAGTAAATTTTGATTCCAATCACGTAACCCATAGGATTACATGAAGGAGATATCAACACTCTTGACTTTCTTGTTCCCAACCCATAAGGTCTTGCCTTGATTTATGTAATTTTGTTCTTACTAGTATTTGGACTTTCTCCTTGTCGATGATTTAGTTTTCTCTCTCATGAGATTAATATTGAGTTGTGAGTTGTGTTTTAATCCATTTCTGAATTTAGAATATTCCTTTCTTGATATTGTTAATTGTTAGCCTACTATTGCATTGTGTAGCCTTAACATGCTCGGGCCTCGCGAACCGACTTTAGTTAATATTTGTGCATGGATTATGCGAGTAGACTAGAAGAAAAGAGTGTAAAAGTTTCATCTGTACCATTATGAAGTTCCTTGTAAAAATGTCCAATGTGTTGTAAATTGTGTAACATTGCTTGTAAAGAGAGTTGATATGACCTCTTGCCTTGTATTGTTTGGTAATGGTGAAATAAAGTGTCTTGTTCTTGTGTAGTTAAGCTTGAAATTATCCTTGTGAGAAATGGCATTCAATCTTTACATTGATATGAGTATTGTAAAACTTTGATCTTGAGAATAAATTATTAAGTTAAATCTTTCTAAGACTTAGCGACAATATTTTATAAGTAAAGAAAATGAGTCGGTTAACCCTTAAAGAAGCTAAACAAAAATAATGATTTTATATTCAACAAATAAATGTAAAGGTGATCTATTTGAAATCAAATAATTCCATGAGTGATCAAAATGAAAACATCCTTTGTGAGGTAAACTTTTATTAATCGATACCCCTAGCTAAACTAGCGAACACTATCCCTTTGGGGTGAACTCTTAAACAAGCTTAAAGGAAAACAATGGTTAGTTTCTGGAAGATATTAAGATTTAGTAAGTAGGAGAAGACTTTAAGTGAACTACTCTTCAGTGTATAAGAAATTAACTCAGTTGGTGAGATGAATTTGTGCAAACCATATATTGATTTCCTTCTGAAAACTTAAGTCATGAGCTAAAGGGCGTCTTACCAAAATAAATAAACCCTAACCATTTCTTACTGTGGCTTGCCCTAGCCGTGAGTGTGTCATGTGGATTGGACTTTCATGTTGTCTTGTCAAAAGAAAAATAAATTGTCTTTGATAAGTGTGAACGTTTCCGTGCTGACCTTGTAGTCTTCCCCGTAACAAATGATTCCAAGTGATGATCAGAACCTTGTGGCGACATGTCAGTGTCGTGGTTGAGTCAAAGCAAGTCAAAAAAAAAAGTTATCCCGTATTTCACCGTGTTGTTTAAAGTAATACTAAATATGGTGGGGTACGTAGGCTTTTAAATTAGGGGTAGTTTGTTTTATGCCATTAGGTTTAATTTAGATTAACAATAATACATCCCCTAAGAAAATAATGCATAATTATTTTAGAAAAAGTAATATCTAAAGCATAATTATTTTAGAAAATTTATGTAAAAGATGTCGAGAGGTATCCATTCTCAAGGTGCCTATATTTGATTCTACAAATAAGTGGAATAGGTGCCTCGAGAATAATACCTCTCGCTTCTTTTTACATAGATTATCTAAGATAGGTATGCTTAGTTATTTCCATGCTATATTATTTATTATATAGCAGACACCTTGACCACATAAATTGGGATCTCAAGAATATATAAATATTTCTTATTGGCTATTTCAATAAAA
Source organism: Taxus wallichiana var. yunnanensis (assembly GCA_018340775.1). Lineage (NCBI taxonomy): Eukaryota > Viridiplantae > Streptophyta > Pinopsida > Cupressales > Taxaceae > Taxus > Taxus wallichiana. Next base: position 473,697,040 of record CM031243.1, on the reverse strand, counting down.
ATAAATTACATCTTCAAAAAGGTGAAATATTATGATTAGAGCATGTTCAAGTTGTGTGAGATTTTAATATAGTATTTAGTTTTAATATTTGTATGTTTCAAACATTATTATATATTTATTATTTATTTTAAAAATAAATTAATAAAATATAGAAATATATAATTCAACATATTGACGAATTTTTTTCTCAAACTTTATCAAGTTAACAATTTTTTTCAAATTGTATCCTTGTCGAACATGAACCCGAACATGAACCCAAACACGAACTCGGTGACTTAGTCCACAACTCGATGTAGAGCTTATCATGCCAACACTCCCACAAAGAGGTTAGATTGAACAAATAATTTCCACTTATTCTAAATCTTGCAACAATGGACTCTTTTCCCAAAACTAGAAAAACATCAAACATGCAAAAATTGCTCTAAAAGCACAATTTAGCTTGTTGAAGGCTTCCATCATGTTCCCATTGACTCATCATATTAAGACAACCATCAAAAGGATCAATTCACTAGGTTTTGTTGTTTTGTTCACCCTTTGTTAAAACCGCCAATAATGCTTCTTGAGAAGGATGATGGTGGTGAGTTATGAGTTAGAGCATTATCCAACTCATTCGACAAGCTAAATACATTTTTTAACACCCTTTACCATCAAGCTCAAGCATGGGTAAAATTTCTTGATCCAACTTCTAAGGGAAATGTCCTTTTCTTCACCACTTTCCTTCTAGGCTTCGACCTTCACTATTAGCCCCGCTTCAAGTCAAAACTTGATGTAAATTTTGTTTTCTTGCATCAATTAATAAGCTATCCAACTTTTCCGGCACCCATTTGGGCCAACAATTTATAAACCAAAATTCATGGATCTTTCTTTTAGAAAATATTACACAAACTCTTTCAGACGTACCTCAACCAGTCTCTTAATGCATGGCACAAGATTCTTGACTAAACTCAGATTTCTCTCCTTCTTGACAACCTTTCTATGGAAAATTTCTTGAGAATATAGTTAAGGAAGGTTTCAAGGTTATATCTTGCAAATTTTAGGCTTTAGAAAGATGATTAAGACTCTTTAATTCAATGGATGACAAACCCTATGAGGGTTTGTCACATGAGCTTCGAGGATGTAATTTCCTTTACCAAACCGATTTCACTTACTTTCAAAGCCCTAAATCAATTCGAATATGTCTATATAATCATTTAGAGTCTTGATCTCTTACCAGTAGAGTTTATCCCTTCTTGGAGCACGTGTTTGATGCATAATCCTTTGTCCTCTACCTTCTCAGAACATGTTAATTTGATTGTTGATCTCCCAAGCAAAAATATTAACACTTCCTTTTGTCTTCAGGATCTATAAAGGTCTAAAACACAATCCCTTACCTTCAAGTCATGTATGTCCTCATCCCTTTGTTTTGAAAAGTCTTCTTTCCTCGAATAAAGCTTGCTTTCAACTATGAAAGATACGCAGTTTACTACAGTTGTTTGATTCACAATGTGCAATTACATACAATCAACAAATACATACACAAGTGCATTAATCACATGGAAATCAACTCTTACCAACTCAATAACTCCCCTCTCAATCATTCGATGGAAATCAACATTGCTCAAGATTCACACACATATTATACTTTTTTCCTAATCTGTTTGCAAACAAATCTTGTCAACACATGTTTTTGAGCTCCATACTTGGTTTCAATGACTCTCAAAACAGCTTAAAAGATGGTTTTATACCTCCTTTGGCTTGCACTCTTTCATAATTCACCTTTCTTGGTCATACACAAGTTCAGTAATCCATGCTTCTCACTATTGACATAATCCATGCTTGTAGAAGTACGAAGTTTGATGGTAATTTCCATGGTAAGATGCCTTAACTCCGTAAATGATATCAACATGACACTCTTACACAATTGCAAAGAAATGATTTTTGATTATGTCAAAGTTGAGTTTTTGATTTGTAAAAGTAATGGTTGGTTGCTTTCTTTAAAGCTACATTTTAATGACAAACGCCAAGAGAAAATAAGTTATTAAAACATGCAACATAAAGTTTTTTTTAGTAACATGTATTCTGATATAGATTTAAGTGGATTTCTCGAGAGTACTCTTTTCGAGGGTATTTTGGTATCAACGGTGGTCCTCTCGTTATCGCTCGATGGAGGGAGGCTCCCCTGTTACTCAACCAAAAGAGCCCTTATTTTTGCTGTCCTGTGGTTCCATGGAATAGTGGTTTATGAAGATGGTTGGGCTTCTAATATTTATAACATGGGTTTAGAGTAAAAGTTGTAGTGGAGTTGCAAACTTGTACGATGTTATCACTGATTTTTAGGGAGTGGTTCTATGGAACAGGGTTTAGGAAGTGTTCCACATATGGGTTTCTAAATTTCATAACAGTGTTTAGAGTAATTTTTAAAGTGCACTAAAGATGCAAGCCTTACTGCTGATGTTAGTTGACTTTTAGGAAGTGGTTCAATGGAACAGGGGTTTAGGAAGTGTTCCACATAAGGGCTTCCAAAATTTCATAACAAAGTGTTAAGAATAATTTTTTTAATCACTTTCTAAAAGTGTAAGCATCGTTGATGCCACCAGAGACTCTTAATAAATGATCCCATGGAATGGGTTCAAGAAGTGATTCTAACTAAGGGATTCTAAATTCCTTAGTAGATGTTTCCAGAGAATTTTTAAGTGTGACAGAGGTACTTTGGTACACTGTTGGGGAAATGCACTTGGTGCAGAGAGCTAATCGGGTCACCTTAGAAGCTTGTGTATAAGCTCGTGATGAAGGACGTGATCTCGCTCGTGAAGGTAATGAAGTGATCCGTGAGGCTACTAAATGGAGTCCCAATTAGTTTTCACTTGTCAAGTATGGAAAGCCCGAGATCCCCGGGATGGACTCGACCGCCCGCAAGATCGACAGAGGCAAGATTTCGAGACCGAACCCTTCAAGGAGGGAAATCATGCCTTGGGAAACTCTCATATCCTTATGTTTTGAATCCCATTTCCAATGGGTTCAAACTTTGCACCTAATAAATTGTCTCGTGTTTTTTAGAAAAATCCACAAATTTTCAATTTTCATCTCGCACAATTATGAAACCACCCTTATTAATGGTAGGAGTCAGATGCCCCCATAAAAGCCACGTCTTTAATATGGAAGTTTCTTGTCCTATAATCTCATGGATGTCGGCCATATTTCCATAGAGGTGGGGCTCCATAATAGTTTTAGTAGGTGATGTTGAAAAATTTTAAGAACACTTTAACAGTTTTAAGGTCTCATATTTTTTATTATTTTCCTCGGTAATACTCACTTAGATATTATAGGATCCCATTACAGTTTTATGGTAATTTGTAAGTAAATAAAGATTATATGTTCATCTAAAACTACAAAAATCTTGGCAGAATATGTATGTTATGTGCCATATGAATAAAACTCACCTAAACTATGTAAGGAAGCTCCCATCCCACAACTCTCCAAATACCTCTTAAGTTCGTAGACAAAAAGTGGAGCTTCTATTTTACTACTATAAATAATTTTGCAGCTTAAACAACGATAATTTGTAATTTGCTATTGTAAATAATCCCATTCTAATATTTGTCACTTAATTATGAACATTTTTACAACCGAACTCGTTTAATTTTTAGATAGTGAATTAATCGTATAATGATTTAGGACCCCATCTTTTGCCCTAATGTTATATTGTTGCACTATTTTTCTCAAAGTATTAACTCTTTTATTTAATGTTGATTTTTTCTTTAAAGACAATTTCCACATTTTGAGTAGCCACTTGAAACTTGCATAGACATCTATCTTTTACCGTGACATTAGATTGTCATTCTCGCTTTTCCCAAAATATTACCTCTCTTATTTAATGCGGAAATTTTCTTTAAAGGAATTTCCTTAACTTTCGACTTGCTTCCCTTCCCAAATATAGTGTTGAGAAAGAAAGGGAGAAGGGCATTAGGTATCGCTAGTCAAGGAAAAGATTGATGGAATCAAGTAAGCAATGGAAATGGTATTGATATAAAAGTGGGTTTGAGAAAAATATGGTGTAAGACATGGCCAAAATGATAGTAGAAAAACAAAGGGTGTGTGAAAGTGAGTTTGGGTTATCATAAAAGATTAGTAAGTTTATCTTAGATAAATTTATGTAAAAGATGTTGAGAGATATTATTCGTAGGCTCTTACTCCACTTTAGAATATTTATATTTTTTTTTAGAAATATAAAAATAAAATAATAAAATCACTATTAAATAATAAGTTGCAAATATTTTGATATTTTTTTAAAATACATAATAAAAATAGTAATAGAAATATACATACTAAAAATTTGATGTTAAATGGAATATTTACATGTAAAACATAAAGTAAAATAACTCTTACATTATAAATGGAAAGTAATTAAAAGCGTTGTTTGCTACTTTGATTCGCACTCTTTGAATTTATTGTTTTTACCTTCGTTTGGCATTATTTTTGAGATTATTATTTTTACTTCTAAATTTTCATTTTGTATATGTATTATATTATTAATATGCTTTTGAAACAATGTGGTTCTTAATTTTGTATATTTATATACTTTCAGATAATGTGTCAGTTCTTAATTCTATATATATATATATATATATATATATATATATATATATATTGAGATAATATGTTGGTTTTTAATTTTGTACATATGTTTATATATATTCTTATACTTTTGAGACAATGTGTTAGTTTTTAAATGTAAATAATGATTTTTATTTATTATTCACATATTGCGCTTTGGGTGGAAGTGGAAGTGGGATTTTGTTTTGAGAAATCAATCAATACTTTATGGATTAAGGAAGGGGTGAAAAGTTTTTGTGGTCAGAATGACCATTTTTCATCGTGTTGAGGGCAATGTTTTAAAAGTCGTAACCGGACTTGGAATCGATGAGGGTTCAATCGAAACCGACTGAAACAAACCAAAACAGACCAGATTTAAAACTTATGAAATTGTTTACTAAAAATACATAAAATTGTACAATTTAATGAAAACAAGAAATTTAAAAGATTCCAAACCATGATTACAAATAATTAGAGACAAAATATGTACAATTCAAGCTCATACATATACCATGTAAGGATAAATATAGAAAAACAAAACCTAGTACACTACATATCCGAAACGAAATACATAAACAATGAGGCTCCAAATGGCCTATAGAGTCCAAAAAACAATATGTTACAAGCTACTACATGCTTGATATTAACCATCAAACTTAACACCATCGCTAAGAATGGGATCCTTGTCCTCAACAATGCCATCATGTTCCTTTCGCTCAAACACACCGGACTTCACACTTTACATCTCGCAGAGTCAGTAGTAAGACGACTAATGTTTGCCATGTTTGGTGCTACTAGTGGTTCATCATCCAAAGCCATCCACCCCAAGTCATCGGGATCAAACTCTGTCGAGTGACTCTCCTCTACCCATTATGAGGTTAGATCAATATCATCCAAGACAATGGGATTTGTATTAGGTATCCTATTCAAGAATCGGTCAGCACCTTAGTGAAGGTCATTGTATGAAGACGAGATCATTTAATTTTTGTTCTAAACGGGTCTGTATAACATCATTTTAGGGTTAGGGTTGGGAAAAGTAATCTAAAAACTAAATTTGGAAAAAAATGTTTTAAGGAAAACCTACCCTCAACTAGTTCGCACCAATCTAGTACGGAACAAGATCGAATGTCACAAGCCAATATTAGGAGGTGGTGTAGCTAAACAATTTTCACTACAAATCCACTAGGTAAACTCTTTGACTACTTGATATTTTTTATTTCTTTGGGAAAGCATGGAGAATGGCCTATGATAATGGTTAATAAAGATGGAAAAAACCACTAGACTAGCCATGTTTTATGGTACATCAAACTCAACAACTACATCAACTTGAATTGGGATGTTTTTTCTTCACATATCCCTATCTCTAAAGGCCTTGGGCTTCCATCTTAGTACTATTGAAGTTCTCCAACCTTATTCGAATTCCAACCATATTAGGGAATTCTTTTTGGGCTCGGAATTTCAAATACCCTTTTCCTTAACTTGTTCTCCTCCTTAGACACCTATAACGTGAATGCCTCGACTTCCCCCCCGTGTGTCGTTGTGCTTGCATAAAAAATTGTACTTTCACCAAGCTCAACCTCGTCCCTTGACTTAGATTTGTATTTGGTTTTTGGATCCATAGGCATCGATCTTTGTATTGACGGTCTTTCTAACATCGTATTGTATTTGGATCTTGTATTGAGTATTGCGATTCAAACTTGCTTGCATTGGCAGCCCCTTTGTACCAATGATAGTATTATTTGAGTTTGCATCTTTCCTCAACTTGCCAACTTTGCATGTGGTGGTTAAAACATTGTATTGGTCGAATCTCCAAATGGCTAGATAATGCATCTCGCATGTCCCCATGCATTGACATATGGGTTGGCACCTCTTCTAACTATCCTTGATTGACATCCATGTGTTCAAACCTTGATGATAACTTTGGTAGCAATGATAAAGTCATAAAAATAGTGTCGGTCTTGAAAATATTGCATGATATAGATACATGTGACAATACTTCAAATTTGATGAGTGTTAACAACTTGGATTGTTGAGGAGGAAATGTCTACAAATTCATTCACTCCCGATATTAGTTTTTGCCTAGGCAAGCATGGAGAATGCCCTAAGATAATGACCTCAAAAAAGGCATAAAACTACCTCGCCAATCATGTTTTTTCTCGCTATCAAATTCAACTACTATGCGAAACTTAATTAGGAATGTCGAGTCAATCCGCACATACTCCTTTTTCTAAAGTTTCATGTAACATGTGCAACTGAATTCCCCTTACTTTATAGTGTATTCGAACTACCTACAAAATCCAAGAGTTGACATCACAAAAACTATTCACATTGTAAGTATTGATCAACCAAAGTACGTTGCTTCTACACCTTGTATACCACACCACCTTTCTCTCTCAAACGATTGAGAAAAATGGCACATGGATCATATGGGCTTGGTGGTAAGAAAGAAGAGTCAGCGCATTGGTTCTCCCCCAACATTTTCTCGCACCCATGGATTTCAAATCCCTCAAACCCCTTTCTCATTGCCCCTCTTCCTCCTCTACGTGTTTTTCTCCCTTATGTTTAACTACCTCGACGGATCCCCTTCAACATTTCTATCGCAACATTTGCATTTGCGTGTGAATGCTAGTTTGTCCATCAGAAGTGGATTTCGCTTAAAGAATCGATTGTCATACCATATGACTTAGTAACTGAAAGATCACAATAAAATCTCGTTGGATAAATGCTCCTTCAAAAGAGTATTGGGTTTCACTATGTACCTAGTGCGCTCAAAACAATCTGGTCAATGGTATTTGAAGCATGAAGGACGTATCTCAATTTTTCGTAGGTGGAAAATGAATAACTTTTTGACTTTGTAATGAGTCAGACATGATTTTGGTGGATGAATCTACCTACATTTTTAAAAAAAATTACTTGAGGAAATATCTCGTGAAACAAAAAAATCTAGAAGGATGTATCTCAATTTTCCGAGGCAGCAATGAATAAATCTTTTGACTTTGTAATGAATCACTACATGAATTTGATGGTGAATCTACCTACATTTTAAAACTTTTTACTTGAGGAAATATCTTGCTAAAGTCAAAAAAATGCAGGTGGATTTTCAGCAGCTTCTACATGTGGGCCTTTGTCTTATGATGGAGTACCACTAGCGATTGCACATGAGTTGCAAATGACGCCGGAGAGGATAACAATGTTAGGTTTGTTGGTGTAATTTTTGGTGAAATGTATGCTAACTTAAATTGGTTTTAGTAAGTGTGAAGCGGAGGAGCAAACAATGTAGTACAACTACAACATCCAAAGTAAAACACTCCCTATTATCCCTTGATGGATGTCCTTCATATAGGGTATTCCTCTAAATTTATGCCCCTTGGTTATAAGCCTATGGAGGTAGCCAATTGAAATCCTCTTTTGATGGTTTGAGAATGGAATTGTCTACTCGATTGGGTAATAGCTAGGTCTATGTGTACCTCTTAAACACTGGTGAACTAAAGGTATACAGAGTTGTCCGTGACCATAGCATCATGGGAAAATCTTTAGTTCCTGTAACCATGCCCACCATGGGCATAGCTTGTAAGCATTGTGGTCCATGTTACCACATTAGGTTCGACCATTTAATTCAATTCACTTTTGCTAATGTAAGAGTCGGCTTTTTTCTAATTGTAATCCTTTTAGAATGCCGCAAAACCCTAACACACTATGATAGATGTACTTATCAGATTTGAACCCTACCCGTTTCATACATGAAAAGATCGGTTGGGTTTGAGATCCATGTCTATTCCGAGCACATCTTACATAATTATTGCAGACAAAAGAAACAACATCTTGTTCAAGAATTATGTCAAACATTTTGTATCCATTTTTACACTACCACATATTAAATACATATTAACAAGTGCATTTTTCTAATACTTTAAGTTCCTTTTGTTTGGTTTCCTGTGTTGCCTACATGCCTACAAGGGCACTTACAACTAAATCTAACAAAAACAAATATCCATTATACTTTGAAAGATGTCCTTGACATATTCTAAATATCCCATTCGGAAAATGCTTTGGGAGGGTATTGCAAAGGTTATGGAGTCTAACTTTACACTTATTGATCGCACGTGTTGTCCCATTTCTCTCAAAACAATATCTATTGCAACAATCTTGAAGAGAAACTCAATTTCTCTTGTAACATCTTGAAGAAAAACATAATCTCTTGCAACAATCTTGAAGAACATCTGAGTGTAGTGTGGTAGTTACCACATATATGATGTGATTCACAAATATATGATGTAAAACAAAATTACAAATCACTAACCATAAATGAGGCAAAACTAGCATTTTCATATATTAATTTACACATAATTTGGTGTCTGTAACAAATGACAAATGTTGGAGTAATGAACTATGATGATATCCTCTACCCATCATCTCCACGCATTTGATTGATTGTAAGCACTTTACTCACATTCCTCCCTCCCCCCTTTCATTTGTTTCATTCCGGATATGTGTAGGTTTCCTAAAATGGGCTTCTATGTCACGACACCTTCCTGGAATCATAAAAAGGGGCTTTATCGAATACATCACCAATAATCTTGGCAAGAACCATGTCTTTGTTTGAAATGATGGAAAAATGTTTCTAATCTACTAAGATTTCTTATCGCACAAGGGGCGTTTCCTATTAATATGTTGTTATGCAAATGAAGATCATACAGATTCCTAAGAATATCCAGATTTTCTAGGAATTGATCCATTAAGGGCATTGTCAGACATCCAACTGTTGTAGATTTGAGCATTGGCTCAACCCTTCAGGAATAGTTCCTAAAATATTATTTCCTCCAAGAAAATATATTTCAATGTTATGCTTCTAACACACATATTATTAGGAATAGAGCCTATAAATTTTTTTGGACAAAACCGAGTACCAAAGCTTTTCAAGTTTGTTCTCTTGACAAATCTAGAATTTACAATTGCCAAAGTTGGTTAAATTCCCTACGTATCTTTCCATCCAAGTGATTTCCCAGAAGATTCAACTAAAACAATCTCTGAAGCCTTCCAAACTCTAGAGGAATATGTCCCTTCCAGAATAATCTCTGCAGCTAAAAATATCTCAAGGTGTTTGCAATGTCTTAGCTTAGCAGGTATAAAGCCGCTAAAAATTTTCTCCTGCAAATTCAAGATTTTCAAGTGTAAAATCTTCCCAACTGTTTAGGGTACGAATCCATTTAGAGCACAGAAGCAAGCCCCGATGTTCTAAGCTTTGTGCATTTGGAAATCTCCTCTGGAATGGTGTCCCTCGCCTCAAAATTTCCAACTTCTTCAGAAGCCCAATTTCTTTGGGAATGGTTCCAGAAAGCTTATTAGAATAAAACAATAGCTCAGATAAAAAAAAGTATGTACCATTTTATGACCTTCAATCCAACTACACCTAGGAACATTTTTAATTCCTCTATCTTTCATCAATCTCTGTATCATTTTGACCTCACACCACCACCTGCCTACTTCCGCATACATGTTTATCAAAAGAAAATCAATTTCTGCATTTTTATGAAGTTGAAAGCTACCCAGACATCATTTTACAAATTCAATAGGCGAATTTTGAAGGGGAGTGCAGATAGAAGAGAAATAATACATGCCAAATCTTAGAGATGTATGAAGACTAAGAACATTGAGCAGTTCAGATGATAGATAAAAGGAAGAATTGAAAAGTCTAAGCCAAACTCACAAGGAATCTCACCACACCAATTCACCTATATCTCTAGGGCCAAACTTCCAAAAGTATAAGCAAAAATAGAACAAATCTTACCCAAGGATATCCTTGTACTTCAAAGAACCATTTTAAGAAATCTTGTCACTACTAAAGTCAAGCACTGAAATTGTTCGAAGCCGACTTTGGGAGAGTCCCAACATGAAATCATGCCACTTGTAAGACTCCACTTTGAAAATGTAAGAAGGAGTCCAAAATTTATCATGGGTTCCCAAAACATTAGAAGGATCTTTAAAGTAAACCGGCTTTGAAAGCCGCCATCTAACTCGAGTTTGGAGGCATGATTTTAAGAGGACCACGGGAGCAATAACGTCATCTAGGGGTAAGAACCCAACTACCAGTTGCATGTCATCACTAAGAAAGTAGAGTAGTTCCTAACTTGATGCCAAATGAATAAATGATTAGATTTTAATTTTAAAATGGCTGAAATTTAGCAATAAAGACTAAAGATTCTAATAATCTACCAACTACTCCCTTGTTCACAAATTACATAGTTTGATCCTCCATGAGAAAGTTACAATGGTTATACAACAATTAATTGCAACAACAAGTCACCCTCGTTCAAGGCCTTGATTCTGACAAATATTAGATCCCGCATTTGAGTTTGACAGATATTGGGCTTTGATCGTCTAGGTAAATATATTTTGGCCCTCTTACACAGCTAATCGTTATCTCTTTACCTAGTACATTATGGACCAAAGCTGATAATCTTTGCATTTTACGGTAGTTACATATACATCTATATTGTGTGTCGTAGTTTGCTTTTACTTTCTGAGCAGAACCACATCTAACTGAATCATTCCATCAAACAATTCACGTGCCCTTTTCTAAATCTCCCATTCTGGCAGAAGTTGGGAGGATGCTAAAAAAGTTTGTGGAGTCCGCATGTACACCTGCAAATTACATTTTCTGGAAAGGTGTCAAGGCCTTTCCAACACACCTAGTTTGTGCATATCATGCAATCAGCGAAACCGAAGTGGTTTAAGGCATTTTGTCAAACAATTCATGATATATCTGTTTTGGCACAAACTGGGAGTATGAGAAAACAGGTTGTGGAGTTTGGTTTTAATTCTCCAAAATGTATTTTCGTAAGAAAATTTTCTTATGTATATCAATCAGTGCAGTCAATGAATCTGTAAATGGCTATGATTATTGGTGTAGCTGCCATTTTTTTGTTGTTCTCCCATGCTCTGTGTCAAAGCTCTTATTTTTGGATAGGCTAGTAGCATGCCGACAAAGTGAAACTGGGTTGATGCCTCGTGAGGATACTCGTGTCTTCTATTAGCTGCAATTCTAATATACCATATATCGCCATAGTAAGAAGAAATCTGTAAGTCAAATCCCACCTGGCGACCACCCAAAAATTAGAGTTATGTTTGTTTATGGATACCCGTCAAGCCCATATTTAGGAGTGATAGGGGGTATTGATAACCATAGTATATCTGCTAGCAGGGCAGCTGGAAAGGGGTCTCTGGGAAGCAGACACTTCCCAACAAGGCTCTTCCCACAATGGATGCCTCCGGTGAATAAAAACAGTGACCTTCCAATTGACACTTCACAGACAAAGTTGCCAAAATCCTAACAATTTTTTTTAAACCACCAAAAGCAACATGTGTTTCAGGAATTTTGTCAAATAATTCACATGCTTCCTTATTATGCATACATATCTACCAGGGTACTTGCAACTAAAATATCTAACAAAATTCTCTTCCGTGCAATGCTTTGGTAGATGTCCATACCCTGTTCCAAAGCTCATATTTTGGCACAAGATGCTAGTATGATATAAAAATTGGAAATGCTGAAATACCACTTCCATTATGCTTTGGTGGATGTCCATACCCTGTTGTAAATCTCTGCAACTTTGCATTAATATTCTATGCCTATGTGTGTGATTCGTCTCTTACACAAAAAAACATTCACCATTTTATATCCATCAATCCAACTACATCCCACCATATATTAAATTCCTATATCCTTCATCAATACCCTTAAAATATGAACAGATTTCAAATCCTTTGTGAGTATACACAGAACTCATCTTTCACCTGGCTTATTGCAGATCAAAGAATCCACTCCATCAGTGACTCCAAATTTGAGTCCTTGATTCTCCTGAAATGGTTGCTCAGAACTCTAGCACCCAAATATAAAACAGAGTCTCAATATCATTGAATGCCTCCTCCTGAGGTGCCTCGGCCAATCTGGTATGCAGAAAAACACACATGTAACGGTGTCGCTGGGATTCCATCGCCGGAAAAGAGCCTGCCGGAATTTGACGCTTTCCAGCAGGGCTCTCTTCATAGTAGACGCCTACCGGCAAATTACAGATATTTTTTTGGTTGTATTGCATGCTATTTCTATTTCTTGGGAGGTAGCTTAAATATGATTAGATTTAGATGTTAAATAGCTGACAATAATTTTAATGTGCAGAGTGAAGGGGAAAAGACGAAGTGAAGTGATGCAATGGAATTTGATACGATTGATGAGGGGACTCTCTGATTTTTTTTTTTATCAAAACTTTTTTACGAATTTAAGAATTCATTCTTTACCCTGGTCTACATTAATACTTACTATAAACAATGACAAATAAATGTTATTAGTTTTTAGTGTTTTAATATTCATATGATGCTTATACTTGGATATAATCAAAACCCGTGGGATGGCAAATAAATTTTGCTCTTCCGTCCTTTTTGACATGCTTCTGTATTTATTTATTTTCCTTTGTGTGATATAGATCTGAGTAACAACATGCGGTATCTTAGTGTCATAAACCTCCTCTCCAGCTAAGCTGAAATTGATATATAATGGCAAGTGAGAAGGTGGGTATTGGAGGATTATGTGAGTCAATGTTATAGAAAGATTTTTCCCTCTTTAGTAATAATGTTTTTAACACCATTACGATGACATCAAACACAACAATGGTAGCATATAGATACAAAGTACAACAGATATTTTGGATTAGGCACTTGTACCGGAAGTTATTTCTAGAGATTTTGATATCTTTCGTAGAAGGCTAGTTAAAAGTGTTTCACTCATTTTCTTACAATAGTATTTGTCTTGGTAGAGTGAGTGATTCTGTTCACTCTTACATTCATTTGGATGCACCTATTTTAAAAACAAAGTGCTTTTATTTATAACTCCCTAAATCTATTATTTTCATCACATGACCACAACAGATATTAATAGTGATCAGTTTATTTTATAAAGAAATTATGATGACATTTTAATATTTTTATGCAATAACATCAAATGTAAAACATGCATTTCATCATACTCTTCGAAATAGAATTATTTCATTTCTTACTAAGTTTATCAAGATGAATTGTCACTCTAATTCATCCAACCATCCACATAGTATATATACCCACATAGGATATATATAAGAGGACAAAGAGTACCATGCTATACATCTCCCATAAACTCAATGAAACTGTAATTACAAATATCAAAATCAAAAGTATGGCTCCCTTGACAACCTAAATAATCTTCTTAAATTACAAAAAGCTTTTGAAAATATAATAATTCTTTCAAAGTGAATGAACATGACTCCATGAACAACCTAAAGTGAGGTATGGTAGTTGCTAAACCAACAAGATCATTTTATAATTATGTAATAATGTCAAGGTCAAAAACCTTATTTGTTAAACATGATAATTCTAAAGACCATCAATATCAAAAAAATAATATGAATTTGTGGGAGTATTTTCTACTTCTATCATGGTGCATTAATGATCATTTTATAATTTTGATTTCTACTTGAGGATTTTACAAATAGGAAGGAAAAGAGTTCCCAAGAAGATACTTGTTAGTATGGACTACGTTACTAAAAATATGAGCGACGTAATGCAATTTAACAACAAAAGAATTTATATAGATGAAATGGCCAATGTTAGGTTTAATAAAGGAAACAATAAAGGATTTGATGAAAAATTCATCTAGTTGTCAAAATTGACAATGTAACAATAAAAGAAAAATGCTTTCATTGAAACAACCTATTATATGTAGCATTGTAATCAAAGTATTTAGTGCCAATGCAAAGGTGATTGGTTAAAATGAGAACTTGATGTGCAGGTTGTTAATTGTATTGGATGCATGGGTCATATCAACCCCACTCTTTTGTTTAAAATTCTTATAGGAGTTCGAGGGAATATTTGAAGTATACTATATAAATGTGGGAGCATCCCACCTAAATGTCAAGCCCCTATGGTCCCATCCCAACTAGATATTGGTATGGGTTGGCCTTCATAAATTCCAAATCCCCATTGGTATGGATAGGCATAAACTAATTTTTGTGATGTACCACATTTATATAAAGGGTTTTATCTATGTCATGATATAATTGAATAATTCCTTTTAATCCATCCTCTATCACTTTTAAGTGTTGATTATGACTAATCATGGCTAAATAGTTATTATAAGGGAGAGGTGCCCTTAATCTCCCAAATATAGAAGGGGATGTTCAACATTTTCAATTCTAGTTATAGTTTCTCTATATAAACCATACAAATGCTTGTGGGGGTTTTATGTAAGGAACTTATTGTGGAGTTATTAATTGCAAAGGATGCGAGGTTCATATCAACCTCCACTCTTTGGATAGAATAAGGCCTTAAAGATGGAGCTCTAGGGTGTATTTGAAGTATAATATACATAACGGGGCGCCCTTCGAAAATTGGGAGCCCTTATGGCCCCATCCCAACTAGATATAGGTATGGATTGGCCTTTATAAATTCTAAGGCCCCAACTGGTATGGATAGGGATAAGCTGATTTGTGATGCACCATATCTATATATAGGGTTCTATATATGTCACAATATAGCTGAATGGTTCCCTTTTAATACATCACCTACCAAAAAAACCATTAATTTAGGCTAAATAACTATGTTATATAAGGGGGAGGGGCCCTTGATCTCACAAATATAGAGGGGAATGTTTTTAGTCTAGTTTTAGTTTCCATATGTAGTCCATATATTTTCATGGGGGTTCTATATACAATATTTTTGACATCTTGATGTAGATATAGATATGGAGGTTGAAATATGTAATGTTCCATCTTGAAAATTACCTAGATATTCCATTTAAAGATTAATTACCACATACACATTTGATTTTTATGAAAAGCTTTATATTATATGGTAAAAAAAAACACAATACTTGTGGATCTAGCGTACATATATAGACAAAACTATGTAAAGATGCCATGATATATCATTCATGAGGCACCTATTTCATTTATATCACAAACTCAACATAAAAACCTTGATAATAATACATCTTGATACCTTTTACATAGATATATCAAATATTTGTATATTATTAACTATTACCTTATTGACTTAAACTTATCTTGAGATATGTATTCTTATACGTATTAATTATTCTATACATGAATATTACAACATTTGTGCTCTCTTTTATGATGTAATTTTATAATAGTACCTAATATACAATACTTAAGAAAGTGACCAATTTTTTTAGGTGTGACAATCAAATGATTGTTGAGTAAATAATGGTGTTTGGTTCATAAAACTATCAATTGCATGCATGTGGTGTAATGTATAAGTCAATATGGATGAGTGTAACAAAATAAAACATGGTGTGGAAATGAAAATAAGAGCGGATTGACTAATTAATGAATAAGAATGAGTTGCGAAATGTCTAGTTGGTGGAGCAATGTTGAGGGATTATAGTCACACCTTTTTTTCTCTGATGTGGAAGAAGGTGGTGAAACATGTAGTGAAATTAAGATCACGTCGTTCGGCCTCCAATATCTATAGTTGTTTTGTGTAATGTTAGATATTGAGTTTTGTGGATTGTTAGAGGCCATGCCATTTTCAAAAGAAGTTGGTATCATTGGCCCTTGAAATCAAAGGGATTGGAACATGGAGGGGTGTTTCTCATACCATGCAAGACCTATGTATCTATAAAATTTGATAAATATTCAACAAGACACTTCATGGGCTTTTCCACAACATTGTAGATGATTGCAATTACCGTTAAAAAATGTGCACAAGGAAGAAATGAAGAAAAAATGAAATGAACACATTGTTCATTGTGTGTTTGTCATTTTGATATGTGAGATAGGGTTACAATCATTTACTAGTTATTATTTAGCTAATAGTAACATAACACTAATTTATAAGCATTATATTCTAATAATTACTCAACAATTGGTCCATTGACAAGTCGATTACGATCCATATGTTATCGATAAACATTAACTTTTGATGTTTGCAATGCAAAATTATGGAATGTAATTGATCACCATTAGGGTCAGTGGATGTTTGTTGTCTTGTATATTCAACATAACATGAAAAATAAGAATATCCAATGATTTTAACATTTCTTGTTGTGGTGGTTAATTGATCGTTTATAGTGAAAAAGTGTGGTGATGAAAGGAACTCTTTTTATTATTCCAGCAAAAATAATTGGCACGAGATGTGCATGTTTGCCAATCATTGAAATGGGCTTCAACATTCCAAATCTTGAGAAGAAGATGGTAAAAGATACTTTTGTTGGGTCTAAACCTTGTTGACGAAGAATGTTTGCAAAGTCATAAACATTTGAAAGCTTCTTCAAAGGGTCGCCCCATATGAATGCCTAACATACACATGGATATCCTCTGATTGGAGGTAACTTGCAGAGTGTAACCATTTAGGATGATTGACCTATTATTGAATGGGGTGGTTTATGATGGGGAAAGGCTCTCAAAGTGCAGGTCAAAAAGACAACATATTTGGGCCAACAAAGCTCATTGCAAGCGAAATTATGAGTTGTAATTGTTCATCATTAGGGTCGGATGATGTTTGTTGTCTTATACACTCAACATTACAAGGATAAATATGAACATTCAATGATTTTAACTTTCCTTGTGGTGGTCAACGAAGTTGTTTGTTGCAAACAAGTGCGTTAATGAAAACAACTCTTTTTTATTTCGAAAAAAGAAAATTGGCACATGACATGAGTTTGAACCTTGTTGGAGGAAGAATGTTCTTGAAACCATAAAATTTTGAAATCTTCTCTAAATGGTTATAGCCCATATGAATGCCCAACATACGTAGGCACTAGAGGTAATTGGCCCTCGTCACCATCGAGGACGATTGACATACTTTTAAAGATGTAGTTTATTATGGGGAAAGGAACTCGTAGGTGCGTATGTCAACAAGAGAGCGAATAGGGGCCAATGAATCACATTTCATCAATGAGAATATATTGCACAAGTTTGAGAAAAACCTTAAAGTTGCTAGTGATTGGAATTCAAATGGTTCCATTTCCTTCATAGGAATTAGAAGGCATGCATGTATGGTGGATGTGTAAATTCTAAGTGCCGAAAGGGATAAAGGAGAAAGGGGTGCAATGTGGAAATATTTGAGGAAACATACTTTAGAGGTAATTCAACAATCAATCCCTTGTTCAATACTCCTATTGTCAAACAACTTATTTTATAATTTCATCCCTTTGTGTTTTGTGGATAGTTAGAGCCCACACCATTTTGAGAGGAACTCTCTTAAACTTGTTGTGAGAAACAATATCTCATGCTTGGATAAATCTTACTTATTCAAACATGTTGAATCCTCTTATGAATGATTCAATTGTAATTCTCACATACAAATCTTTTCCAAGTAGGAAAAAACCATATTAATATAATAAATTATGAGAGAATTGCATACAATGCTCTTGCCAAATCAATCGTGGGTAACCCTAATGCCAAAATCACTTGTCAAAGGGAAGAATAATTTAAGATATCTAAGTTTTATAGTAGCTTCAATGGAAATAAGCTCAAATCCTAGTTTCATAGTCTTGAAGCTCTCTCAAGGACTCCCCCTAAGATTATTGATATAGAAAAGATCCTAGCCATTAAGAACCATATGAAAGAAACCACTTAGATTTGTGGAAGAATCATAAGAATATATTTTCTCTCAAAGACAATGAAGACAAGAATATTACCCAATGGGATGAATTCAAACCTTTCGTGAAGTTAAATGTTCTATTCTATTGCATATTATGAAATCTATTCAAACAATTCTTTCAACTCATAAAATCTCCAGGTTAATCAATCCAATAGTATATCAAAATGTTCAATGAGATCTAGGTCAAGTTAAAAAATATAGATCCAAGAGAGGCAGTTATGATCAAAATTTTCTCTTTACTTCTTAGTCCTAAGAAATAAATAACTTTGCTTGAAGTGGATTCTTTAGAACGTGCATATAAACTAACTAGATCTATTGGAACAAACTTGGATATACATTTCCAAAGAGAAGTTCAGGTTTCGGTTCACCCTTTATCCTCCATGAATCATGCACAACCCTATGCACAATTAAAGTGTTTAGGGTAGTCATCTTCACTTGATGATAAATGAATTAAATACTATCATTATCATGATAAGTGTGGGTTGTATCCATTCTACTATAGAATGCATATGTCCAAGAAAAGAAAGAGACCACAATTTTCTTAAATTACAAACACATTGATCTAAAAGATGTAAAAATATTAAATGACAATCGACCACTATAGATCTACAACTACTCATGATGATCAAAGACTATCCAGAGTCCTAAGGAGCATTGATCACCCCAAATCTCTAGGTAAAGGATCATTTGGATATTTTATTATTGATGAATGGTAGTAAAAAAAATAGTTTATAACAAGTTAAAAACTTACAACTTCGTAATGCAACCCATCCGAGTCTTTATTCCATGGGTTGAGTCAAATATGTTAGGAATGCAATAACGGTAATGAGGCTATATGTAGTAGCCTTCTCCATCAAACCTTTACTCAATGTAATGTAACTCCATCGAAAAATATTAAGGTGGACCTTAGGTATCCTTTATTAGTATGATATTCATGTAATTCATGATGTTTGACGCAAACTTACAAAATTTTGAAGGATTGTAAAGTATACACCATCACTTTGTCTTCTCCTAACCCTTCTTTACTTGCTAGAAAGAAATAGTACAATACGTGAATTAGTTTTAACACTCTACTTTTTTTCCAGTGGGAAAATATAACATAGGGAAAATGTCTTCTTTAAACATTCATGTTATTAATGATTCACATTTAAATTCTTTTCAAGAATATATGGGATGACCTCCTCTTAAATCCATCCTACATAACATTGATTTTTTTAGAGAGGGGCCAAAGGTATGCAATAGGATGCAGATATTTTGAGGGAGAATTGATGCGATCCACAAGCTTTTGATAGGCTATACACTTCTTAATGTATCGACGGTCTTCGTGTTCCATGGTCGACCAATAATATTCCACATGGAGGATTTTCTTGGCTAAGGCCATTGCACCATATGTGCGCCACAAGTTCCATCATGGACTTCTTGGATTGCTAGGTTGGCTTATTCCGAGTTTAGGCATTTCAATATGGTTTTTCCTACCTTCTACGATAGAGCGTGCAACTAATAATTATGAAACGAGAAATTTTTTTAATGAATTATTTGCATTGGGATCAAGTTAATTTATGTGGTAAAGTGGTATTACGTATGTAGTTATATATCTCTTCATACTTGGGGAATTTGGACCAATAATTTGACATACCATCTTTGACTTTGGAATGTCATATGAGGAAAACATAAGATGTTCAACCAAAGACTAACATTGTTGTGTTTCTGATGCATCTTGAGAAATGATGGAATAGTGGCCATGACATCGACAAATTTATTGCGTAATGAATCGTTACACCAAAACCTCGAGGTGTTGGTGAATGTGCACACCAGGATCATAACATCCCACCACGCTCCATATCCCAGGCCCCACACTAGATTTGTGCTCGTATAGTGGCACCACACCCAACCCTATATGAGCCCCAGGCGAACAACTGCAATGCCCACGTAGCCACCCATATCGGGACTTGAACCTAGGTGGTCACTCTCGATACCAAATGCAATAAACAATTACACCAAAACCTCAAGGCGTTAGTGAATCCACACACCTCTTAATGTATTGTGCATCTTCGTGTTCCATGATCGACCAATAATATTCCACGTGGATGATTTTCTTGGGCTGAGGCCATCGCACCGATATGTGTGCCACAAGTTCCATCATGGACTTCTTGGATTGCTAGGTTGGCTTATTACGAGTTTAGGCATTTCAATATGGTTTTTCCTACCTTCTACGATAGAATGTGCAACTAATAATTGTGAAACGAGAATATTTTGAATGAATTATTTGCATTGGGATCAAGTTAATTTATGTGGTAAAGTGGTATTACGTATGTAGTTATATATCTCTTCATACTTGGGGAGTTTGGACCAATAATTTGACATACCATCCTTGACTTTGGAATGTCATATGAGGAAAACATAAGATGTTCAACCAAAGACTAACATTGTTGTGTTTCTGATGCATCTTGAGAAATGATGGAATAGTGGCCGTGACATCGACAAATTTATTGCGTAATGAATCGTTACACCAAAACCTCGAGGTGTTGGTGAATGTGCACACCAGGATCATAACATCCCACCACGCTCCATATCCCGGGCCCCACACTAGATTTGTGCTTGTATAGTGGCACCACACCCAACCCTATATGAGCCCCGGGCGAACAACTGCAATGCCCGCATGTGACCCATATCGGTACTTGAACCTCGGTGGTCGCTCACGATACCAAATGCAATAAACAGTTACACCAAAACCTCGAGGCGTTAGTGAATCCACACACCAGGATCATAACATATTACTTCCATGAGGGACTTGTTCAAAGTGGATTTATTGAAAGTATTGCTTGAAGCTATCAAATATTCACTTTTGTAAGGAATTAAATTATCATCCTTTGTTTGATATTCATTATCCAAATGGTGTTACTTGAGAACATAATGTTCCCCATGGAGTGGTGAATCTTATTTTGTGCTTATCTTCAATTTAAATTTTTATTTCTTATGTTAATTTTCCCAACAATATTACGTCTTTGAGTTAAGCTTATTCCATATGTATGTACTCTTGCTACTTTTACTTAATTTATGTCGCATGTTTTTTTGTGTACCATAATCTGCACCACATGCAACCCTATTGCAAGAACATGATCTCAATGTTGGCCACCATTACTTCCTCATATGTTATCTATTGTAGATTATTAGATTTGTCTCATATGGGTTCACTTTTTTAAGTTGCACACTCAAATGATTTATCACACACACCTCAAAAGAGGGGCATTCATCGGGCTATATTCTACACTTGTGCTAATATAAATTGATCATAGAGTATAAAACTATAAATCTTATATGTATAGTGCAATGTTAATGCCGAATGGTATAAGTTATTTGGTTTATTGGGCTACGTTAAAAATTGAAAGGTTATATTTGTATATTTAAAATTTGTTACAAATTCATACATATACATTTGCAAATCTTATATGATAAGTGGTAGCCTTTTGTGGACAATTTTATTTTCACTAAACATGAATACATTTGCTTCCCCTTGAATGAGACTGCCTCTTTGGATACAAGTAATGTTGAATAAAGTAGTCTTGGAGGTGTTATCTAAGTAGAGACTAGTATTTACGATGGGTTGTTTTGGTTAAGTGAAATTAGTCTTGACTCCTCCTTTCATCTTGCTCTAAGTGTAGATGCGTGCATAATTTTTGAGTACCTTTCATGTGGTTTGAAACAATCGGTGGTGTGAGGATCTCGGGAGGATCTTGTAGATGTAAATGACTCGGAATGATCGTACCACGACCATGCCTATTTTTAGGAACCAAGCGGAGAAGTCCTACTTATTATAGTTGAGCGAGTATTCATTTTGCATTGAAATAAATGCAATTAAGAAACCAACTGTCGATTGTTACTTGGAGCAGCAGTCTTGATTCAAGTTAATATATATACCCACACTTTGGTCTTAAGACACGTAAGAGTTCAATCCTACAACTAAGAAGAACTTTTAACATCCACGAGGCTAGTTGAACTTTTGTTCCAGTTCTAACAAATTAAAAAAATGGTTACAAATTTCACTTTAATCCCCAACTACTATCATACTTGACTTCACAAAATTAATACTATAATAAATTATTATACCTTTTTTATATCAGTTCAATCCTCCAACCGGGTGGAAGTTCATCACAAGATTAACACTGGACCTACATTTATGCTTTTCCATGTCAACTGATTTGGGATCATGCAAGCAAAGCACTTAAAGAGAACACAAACCTAATTATCATATTATTCTTTTCATTTATCTGTAATTATATCTACAATTAAGTTTATCTTGGTTTGAACTACACACGATGCTCTCCATCCAATGGAGTAAAAATTATATCAACACAAATTTTCTTGATGTCATTTGATCCAACTATTTTTCTTGTGGAACCTTATATAATTAGAGCATGCAACAACATAAGAGTGTACTACTACTAGTATAGGAAGTGGATTGATTTAGCTTTAAAAAAATTCCTTTTGGGTAAGTGGAAAAGGAACAAAATTCCCAAAATCCAATTTTTCCCTTTCAAAAAGAAATTCGAGGCACACTTTTATCTATTTTAAGGGTTATGAGTGGACTGAATTAATATGAAAAAATATGGGTTGTTAAAGGAAAAAATGTTCATTGTTTACTTGAAAATCAGCTCATCCGTTGAGAAAAGTAGACCCCAGGATAGAGAGGACTCATGGGGATGCATTTTTTTCCGACACAACATCGTCCCAGTCTCATTCCAGTCAAACAGTGTTTTGTGAAATCACCTCACCAAATATCACAAAAAATTCCCATCAGAAGTGTTGTTTGTGCTCCCTGTAACATCTATGTGCTTACCATCTGCATATTCATCCAAATACCTCATGTAATTATTACTAGGGGTCAATTGGTTCGTTCAAATACTAGGAACTTGCTTAGGAGCAGACATTGGCAACATCAAATTTAGAACTCTAGCAACATCATGCATGGTGGGTCAATCATGGGGCCATTTCTCGATCTGAAAGCAAGGCCAATTGGAATATTTTTCTTACAATCCCAAGATCCCTGTAGGTTGCTGCAACTTCTGTATCAATAGTTTCCATGACTGTGTTGTTTTATGCTTTTGATAGAATCTGTGTTCACATGCCAATGTCAAAGACAACTCCATCCACATTTGATTGCTTCATGCTCTAGACAAAAACCTTAAAAATACTTAAATAGTGTACAATGTAAGCTCCGAAAGAAAATTAACAAACAAAAATCTTACCAACTAAAGAAAATTTGAGTTATTGTCCACAACTTCCTTCATGTTAGCAACTCCAGAAGAACAATTCCGTAATCGATTCTCCAACAATCAAGACAAATATACTGGATTGCGGTGCTTGAAGTGAGAAAATGTCATGAAGCGCCCCAAATATGTATCCACAATGTTTTCCATTTTCGATGGCCATTCCCGCATCCCAACTAAAAACACAAAAATGTCTAAAATCCCATCAGATTTAACACCTTTAACGTGAACGACTAGAGACTCTTTCTCATAGGAGCAATGCCTTTTGGCGTAACCATGTTATAGGCTATTTTTTTGTGAACACTTAACCTCAAATTCATCTCTGTTGAAGATGGATTAAACAAGACTTGTTGGCTTTCTTGGCTGGTTTTTTCAATAAAATTATGGTTAATGTGTCCTTCAAACTTGTACTAATTTTAAAACAAAATTATCATCCAATTTTTAATTCTATCACTGAATTTCATCAAGAGAAAAATTATTATCTTGTAGGTATATTATCTCCACCAAAACAAATACTCATTTTGTTATGCATCATTCATAGTTGCCACTTGTTTTTAGATTTTTACTAAAGTTTGATTGTCCAAATTCATTTTATTTGTAAAAAAATAAATTTTTCATTTAATTCTTTTTTCTCGAGCCTTTATTCTCAAGGTGCACATGGATTTTCTATTAGTTAAAAAGAGCTTTTCTTCATGATGAATAGAAACATGCCACATGGAAAATATTTCTTCCACCCTAAAGTTTAGATATTAATTTGATAGACATGATTTGACTGTTACTCCATATTTGATAGATGGAAGCCCAAGTGTCTTGGGAGAATTTTGGGGAATAGTGGCCATAATTAAAAATTATATATATATTGACATGCAAAGTTTGGTGCAAATGCAAAATTTTCTACCCGTAAATCCAATACAAACCCACAAGTCCAATCCTCGCAGCAAGCACAAAAATTAGTGAGTCTTCAATTCCCATATTATATTTGATTTTTGGGTTTTATATACTTATGTAAAGGTTTTGTCTTTTTTTTCTTCTATGAGAGTAGAGCTTATTCCTAGTGCTACTGTATAGATATTTTCAATCTCAAATTCCAGTTGAGTCGAGAGAGACCTCCATGCAAATGTTCATGAATATTTCCATGGGGCATGAATTCATACACTAATAGCCTTTCCCCCATCTCTTTGCAATAGCCCAACAAGTTTACCAGCTTAATGTGGCAAAATTTGCATAAAGCTCTGCTTCGAAATCTCGACTATTGCTATGAATTCTCTGAGCTACATTGGCTCTTTTCACAGCAACCTGTCTTCCATCTGGAAGAACAACTTTGTAGACAAATCCATAGCTTCCTCTACCCAATTCGTTCAACTCTTTAAACCCATTTGTAGCGTCTCGAAGCTCTGTAAGACGGAAAGCTTGCATGCGTATCAAATCATTTGCCGTAAGCCAAGGAGCTGTAATTGCAGTTGAGGATGTTTGGGAATTATGATTTTGTTGGTTTTCAGTATCTGTTTTTCCTAAGCTTAAAAACCGTTGTATTTTCCCTCTTTTCTTCCTGATCAACCAGGGGATAAAGCATACAATGAAATTTAAAAGAAACCCATCTGAAATTGACACCCCTACAATTGTTGCAAGGGTGATTTAAATAAATGTAATCTTGAAAAGTGTAAACTTTATGATTTATTTATCATGTTATTCTGTAATTTCATGAAACATGAAT
Organism: Taxus wallichiana var. yunnanensis; assembly: GCA_018340775.1. Classification (NCBI taxonomy): domain Eukaryota; kingdom Viridiplantae; phylum Streptophyta; class Pinopsida; order Cupressales; family Taxaceae; genus Taxus; species Taxus wallichiana. Next base: position 473,671,834 of record CM031243.1, on the reverse strand, counting down.
TTTCTAAGTATATGAATATATAAAGGATTTAAATAAATGTGCAAAAAGTGGTTCTCAGGCTGAGCATTCATTTTAATATAATATCAAAGGACTTGCATGGAAGCTAATGATGATAATTTTTACCTTCTTCAAATTTATGTTTAACGCCTCCGAATACCTCCTCATTGACTAATTTTAACCTTCATAAATGAGGATATTCTTTTGGGAATCTCTCTAGTACTCAGAGTATTCTACACATGCACTGGAACTCTATTCCATAAAAAGATAGAATGGTATGTTTCCACGTGACCCTGAATTAATAAACAACACATAGAAGCCCACACCCAAATCTTGATTGGATTAATAACACAATAGCTTTTGGGTTTTAAAGTATACACAGTCTTAAAAGACCCCTTTACCAAGCACCTCATTATACTGCACCCAGAAAACATGCAAACTCAGATCTGTAATATATGTATATATACACACACAACAAAACTGTGTATCGATAAGAATAATTTACATACACGGCCATAACGACCAATGGGATTAACCTCCAATTTTTTTGATTCATACTCCTCATGAAGTCTATAATCTTGCATGATTTCTACTTACTAGAATTAAAATACTCTTGATTCCAAAAATATTTGTTAACCTGAGTTTTCCCAGGACAGGTTTTTAATTAATAAGTTATGCAAACCTGAGTCTTTTAGTCATCCCAGAAGAAATACCTACCATGATTTAATCCTTTTGTCGAGTACAATCATAAGATTTGAATTCAACCTTTAACCTTTAATCCTTTGGTGGAGTCATCTAACCTTTCTATTATTGTTTTGTTTACAAATAACATTCAATTAAAAAAATTGATCTATTAAATGTCATATTTTATGATCTTTTCCATATACTTACTTCTTTTTGCTGCAGATGTTTTCAACAATACAAAGACATAATCTGCCTTCTCGCTGCTTCTGTTGTTTCCTCTCTTCTATAAAAGGTATTTGTAGTAGCATTCTTTATGTACTTGATTCATGTGCATGCTGATGTTTGTTAAATATTATTTATGAAAAATGTCATTTAGCAAAAAAAACAACATCCATTTAAAAACTCCCACGTTCTTTACACCTGTAGATGTAGAGCACTATACACCCACAAAATAACCTTCCTAATGCATAGTCAATGTGTTGAAGCGCTTACACCTTTTCCAAGACCCTGCATTCAAATATAATGTTGGGGACTGTTTGTTTGATAGTCTTGATGTTTTATTGCATTTTCGATACACCTCTATTGAACTAAGAGTGGGTATGGTGGAACACTTTCAAAATTTATTGATTTAAGTAAATGTTGATGCTTTGAGATAATTCCAATTAGAATTAGATCTAGAGACTCCGTATACTTTGCATAGAGTTCACGATTCTAAATCATATTTAGATTGAATGAAACATTCTGCAGTTTCGATCACGAAAGTAGATAACTTTGTCCTATGGGGGACAACTTCTGCATACAATGGCTTTCTAGATGGCTTGACATACCAATATGGATTTGGTCAGCAACTAGGGGAAACAATTATCTTCACTTTGATGCAAGCTTCCATAAAATCCCTTACTATATTCTTTTCCATGATTCAAACCCTTGTGTGGTCATTATGAGCCATTGTTTTGGAAAAAAGAATTGACTATGCTCTACCCCACACACAACCTTTTTTATGTCTTCCCCCAAATAATCCATCATATTGTGTACACACTTTCAATAAAATTATTCAATTTTGTCTCCATAGATTTGTAAAAGATAACAACCTCTCGTGATGGTACTGCTGTTCGGTTCTCTTTATCAATTTTACTCAAATAAATTTGACATTCAATATAATCGCCACTATGCTGCTCAATTTTCTTGTAATTCCTACATGGAGGAAAAAAACATTGACCTTTCTACAACACTGACTTAGTGAATTTCTGATATAGAACATTCCAAGAATTTCCACTTTGGAGGGATTGATAGTGAACATGGAAATGGAAAACCATTTCTCCACGATTGAAGAAGATGATTTTTTTACAATGGATATGCATTCTACTTGGTATCAAAATTCAATTATGGAATCCACAACCATCTCAAATTTTGAAAATATATGCCACTCAATCATCATCTTTTCCAACATACAATCTTATTCATTTTCCATTGGATGAACAACATTTCCATTATGAGGCATTAACTAATAATTGTATATTCTAGCCTACATCAACATCTACAAACATAAGTGATATGATTTCTTTTGTTGTTATTTCAATAACCTTCATTTCCTAAACTATTCACATCAAGATTAAGGAACTGTAAAGAAAAGATACATGCATAAGTAAGACAAAAATGTTGACTCCACCCATTCAATTGACCAACAAATAAGAACCAAACCTGAAAAATTGTATCAAAGGTTGTAAAAGTGAAAAGAACATCAACATTCTCATTATCCCTTCACTTTCTGAAATCCATATTACATAAAGAAAAAAATCAAAATCATCTCTATGCATAGCTCAGTTTCATTCTCGAATGAAAGACACATCGATGCATACATGTCATATTTTTAGACAACTTCATTTCAGCTTTAACATGACACATTTCACTAAGGCAACAAAAAAGACTTATGTTGCATTGACTTAGAGTCCAACAATGTGTTTTTAAAAAGAATTTTCTTTCTTTGTTTACAAAGCTTGCAACATGGATCCTTCTAAGATTCGCTTCTCCTCAACACATCAAAATGGTTCCTTTACATCCATCTATTGTAATTATTTCTGATCTTGAATAAAGATTAGTTTCTTTGCGTATTATATTTGCACAAATCAAGCATTTCTCTCACAAATGTTCCTAGTTCACTTGATGGGACCAATCATAAATGCTTCAAGCAATATCAACATTGTTCAACATACACTACCTTGTTCCATTGATGAAACAAAAACAATTGATATTTTCTTTAAATGACGACTTGAATATAAAAACTCTAATCATTCCAAAATATATGGAGCACCATCACTATGCAAGCTCTTAAACATTTATCCAAAACATCATTGCATCACATGCATAATGTAACATTGAACTATGGATGGAATGAAATACTTGATTCGACATTTGATGGGAGTCAAAAGGATCATGAAGAACCTATACAGAGTCTCATTCTAATATCTTCTAGTGATAGCAACACCGAAGATGATAATGCACATGACACACTTATCCATGGTTTTACAAAACTCCGCAATCGTTATCACCAAATTACAGCACCCCTGAATGGATTCCAGTTTCAAATGGAGCATTCAGTGTAATTTTTGTAACATGGGTACTATCCCCAAGTTGTGGGACTTGCTACTTGGGATAGACCTCTAGAGAAAGTTGGTTCTTATTCCTCTATTCAGGTGCATGCATTCAGATTGTAGAGGTTTCTAATCCTAAAACCTATTCTAATTTTCCAAGGAGACAAAGTTAAGAAAATACAGGAAAATAAAACCTAGACTAACAGAGGTGATGCACCAAGGAATGAAGAACATCTACTCTGCCAATAGACACAAACCAAAAGATGTAATATTATCACCATGAGCAGAGATAACCGAAATGCAATGAAATATCATAAAGGATGTAATGAACAAGAGGGAGGGTTGAAAATCATCCAAAAACTTGTATTATTACTCCGAGGCTGGATACTGATACATTACATTGGCTAAGAGGATGGATCGGCATTATAGAGCTCTTAGGAGGCCCGAAATTCCACAACTCCACTTATAAAGAAGAGAAGAAGGGAGAGACAGAGCAAAATGTCCAACATTAGAAATGAGCCGAGCTATTACATTTATAGATCGAGCACGAGAGAAGGAAAGAAGAGGGAAATGGGAAATCAAATTAAAAATCTCAACCACCGACATCAAAGCCTGCAAATCCACCCACAAGCATCAAATTAGTTCTCCATGATGCTCTGCGTGTTGGAGAAGAGAAAACGACAGATCGAATCGAGATCTAATCTTTTTGAAGCAATCGATCGCACATTAATGTGTGAAAGAAGTTTTCCAGATCCTTACCCACCAAATCAGATATCCAGCTGGTTTTCCATGATGTTTGTGTGTTGGAAAAGAGAAAATGGTGGATTGATCAAGATCTAATCATTTTGAACAATCAGATCACACATTAATGGAGAGGAAGATATTTCTCAAATTTTCACCCACCAGATCCTGCAAAAAACAATATTTTATGCTTCCATGGCATAGAGGAGGTCGAGATCTTTCCAATGGTACCAATTTTGTCACATTTGGAGCTCTGGTTCAAAAGATATGGCCATTTTGAAATTTTGAACCAAATCCGTCAAAATCAAAATGTAGCCTTCAAAATCGTCCAGGGCCCGCAAATACAACTTACTCCCTTCTTACGAAGAAGAAATTCAAAAAAAAACCCAAAAACCTCCACTTCCCGCAGCTCTACCATACAATTTTTCCCCAAAAGGCCTCGCGGGCCAAAAGTTGGAATTGTGCCCCTTTTTGCCAGAAAACGACAAAAATTCAAAGGTATGAAAGTCAACTACAAGCCCGCAAGCTTGCCACTTGTCAATTTTCTATTTGATGAAGGGTCACCAGGTCCTCGGGCCACAAAATTAAAATTGCGCCCATTTTTTCCAGAAAATGACAAAAAATCCAAAGGTATGAAAGCCCCCACTGCAAGCCCGTAAGCTTTGCCACTTGTCATTTTTTTTCATTGGTCCATGACCTTCTCGGACTCGCAGCCCGTAAATGAAAACTTCCTCTTTTCACCAAAATTTTTCCAAAGTGCCAAAATTATCTCCGCCTCCCATGCAAGTCCACCCTTGGAAATTTTGGCAAAATTTCCCTCGAGCCCTTAAATGCAGCTTTTGGGTAAAAATTCCTTCGTGGCCCCGCAAGTCTGCATTTTGGAAGAAAATCTCCCCAAGGCCAAGCTGAAACTTGGAAATTTTGTCGAGAAAACCTTCCCCGGCCTGCAAGCCCGCAAAACTTGTAAATTTGGGCAAAAATCCTTCTAAGGCCCGCCACCCGTAACTTGAAAAATACTTGGAGTTAGAAGGACTTCTTTACCTTTCTGGAAAGGGGAAGAAATTTCCCATCTGATGAAGCTATTTCTAGGGATCCTTAAGCACTTAAAATATGTGAAAATTCAATTTGAAGCACTAGAGGAGAAACAAAGGTGTAGTTAGCCAAAAATAAGTAGGGGCTTATTTTGGATAACAATTTGTGACTTACAGGGGTCACCTACCTACTAGGTGAAAGATCAATGGCCTTGAAGCATCCATTGGGCATGGAGTCAGCGATAAATACAAATCTGATCTGAACTTTAAAATCTGATCCCTGAGCCACTTGGAACACCATTGAAACTGAAGCTGATCTCACCAAAAGTTTTTCCAATACACTGACGACTGGAGCAATACGAGCAGAAACTATATACAAAAGATGAAATCATACACACCCCAAGTGGGATATGTAGAGTGTGCAAAAGCACTTCTTCTTCTGAAAACAAACCTACCTACTTTATACTAACCAAAGAGATGGGCAATTTTAAACAAAACCTACTACTGGTGATGAGAAATAACTGCCCCTCCTTACAATTTGTAGCCATGCAAATGATTTGGAGCTGATCATGGCTATTATAATGAGTGAAAAACTGATAAGAGGCCAATCCTCCACCCAAATCATCAAGGTCTCAACTGGAAACAAGACAAATACCTCTTTTTGTTGCTCTGTATTTGGATTGAAGAGGCATTGCAACTGATCCTCGGTACTTTGATGCTCTCCCTCATGCTTAGAAGCAAGCATGACTAGTTTTGGCTTCTCACTTGGCTCCAATGAAGCCAAGTATCTGATTGGGAAAGGTCTGATCCTATGGATGTGCCCAATGCTCTGAATTTCAACTCCAAAATTGAAGTCTTCCTACAAAATTTCTTGGATGGATGGTGTGAAAGAAATGGTGACATCCTCTTTCCCTTTCTCTTCCTCTATAGATGTTGAGGCCTTTGGAAGATCAAATTCTTCCAAATTTGATTCAAGAGGCATGTTGCAAACTGTAGGTTGTGCTTGCACGTTCTCTTTCATGGCAACAGGTTCTTGTGGTTGAAGGATGAATGATGGGGAAGAAAATTTACAATTCTTGCTGGCTCTTTCTCATCAAAACATTCTTTTAAATTTGATAGAAGATCAAACTCTTCACTATCCCGCTGTAGCAAAGTCTCTTCCTCTTACATGGTGATCTCATAATCCTCATTGTTTTCACCATATGAAGCTTCATCTTCAAACATGAAGCTAGTGAGCTCAAACTCATCCAAAAATTCAGACTTTTGGAAGAGTTGGATGGGAGAGAGATCTGTAATCTCCTGTGTAACCCGCTCATGATTCAATGCCTTTGAATCAGTTTTGGTCACCTTCATATGCTCCTTTCTAACTGAAATTGGAGCTGGTTGTTCTTCTTCTTTCATGGATTCATCAATCAAATCAGGTCCCTCAAATGAAAGAAAAAAATCTTCAATAATGCTTCCTTCATCAAGCAGGTTCAACTCTGATTTGATCTCTTCTAGTTGCTTCTCTCCAATAGGACTTGGAGCTAGTTTTTCTTCTTTCTGATTTGCAACTTGTTCACCATGGTTCCCTTCATCCTCAAACATGAAGTTTGAAAGCTCAAACTCCTCTTCAAAATTAGAGCTTGAAGGGGAAGAAGTAGGAGGAAGAACTAAAGGTTCTTCTTTAGCCCGCTCTGCACTTAAAGCCTCTAAAATTGTATGGCTCTCCTCCATAACCAGAATGCAATCCTCCTCTTTTGGATTTGGAGTAGCTTCCTCTTCTCTTGCTTGGGCTGATTGTGTGGTCTGAATTGAATCAACATTCGTTTCAAACAAAGTGTCGACATGGACACTGCATTTAGAGCTAATTTATTATTGATCATCTTGGTCCAAGGCTACTACAAAATCAGCCTTAGCCACCACTTGTGGCTTAACCTCGCCTCCTCAGTAGGCTTAACCATCAAGGTGATTTTTGTTATCCGAAATCTAAGAGCCCCTCTTCATATTTTCTATCATTTCTTCTTTGTTGGGTTCCTCTTTTTGTTACGCTTGACTGGTTTTCTGAGTCTGTTCCCAATATGGATCCTGGGAAGGCGGGAGGAGTGGTGGGTAGGGTATCCACTATTATTTTTGGTTTATCTCGTGGTGGGGGAAGTTATTAATTTTGGCTCTTATGGAGGGACTTGGATTTGGAAGGGAAAAGGGCAGAGAAACTGAGATGGGATGGGAGACTAGAAGATGGAGAAAGGGAATCAACACTTGGGGCAGCATATGAGAAACTTGGAAATTGAGACTCAAATTGAGATGGTGCTGCTTGGGGAATGGAGAGAAAATTACCAGATGATGGTGTAGGACTTACCCATTGACAAGGTCTCTTGGCACCATGCTCGTAGGCTTGTATCTCCTCAGTCCACTGTGCAAGTTGGGGCAACATTTCAACCATGAAGTCAAGCTTCTCTTGAGGGTTGTAGTGTCTTGGAAGAGGGGCTTCCCATGGACAAGGTGCCCTGCAACCGACTTTGAATGCTTTCATTTGTATGGTAGCCCTTATTTGAACCATATTATCCTCCATTTTTTGAATCTTCTCCAACAGATCAACATTCTCCATTTGACTATTGTCATTGTGTGCATACCCTTGTTCTTGATAAGCTCCATAGCCAAACTGGTTTTGACTCTTCTCATATGGGTAAGCATGAGTATTCTGAATTTGATCATAATGTTGATCTAGGAGGAGTTGTGTAGTACATTGGAGGTGGATTGTACTACTGCAAGTGTGAATTCCAAGATGGAAATGAAGTCATGATTGCACAACTTCATGGGATGGAAGAAAATGAAATATGTGGAAAGAAAGATGAATGAAAATGGATGGAAAAGGATGAGAAAAGGTCTGCAACTTTAGAGATTGGGTTGTTGACCAGATGGAGTCACCAGATGTGCTTTGCATGTGCCTCCAAAGGCTGAATCTCACCAAGAACACATCAACTTGATGAAATGAAGTTGTAAGGTGCTTCAAACCTCTCCCACCGGGCATGCCAGAACTATTATCACCAAATTATAACACCCCAGAATGATTCCAGTTCAAATAGAGCATTCAAAGTGTAATTTGTGTAAAATGGCTACTATCCCCAAGTTGTGGGATTTGCTACTTTGGATAGACCTCTAGCGAAAGCTGGTTCTTATTCCTCTGTTTAGGTGCATGCATTCAGATTGCAGAGGTTTCTAATCCTAAAATCTATTCTAATTTTCCAAGGAGACAAAGTTAAGAAAATGTAGGAAAATAAAACCTAGACTAATAGAGGTGATGCACCAAGGAATGAAGAACATCTACTCGCCAATAGACACGGACCGAAAGATGTAATACTATCACCATGCACGAGATAACCAAAATGTAATGAAAGATCAGAAAGGATGCAATGAATAAGAGAGAGGGTCGAAAATCATCCACAAACATGTATTATTTCTCCAAAGGTTGGATACGATGCATTACATTGGCCAAGAGGACGAATTTGGCATTACACAGCTACTGGGAGGCCTGAAATTCCACAACTCCACTTATAGAGAAGAGAAGAAGGGAGAGGCAGAGCAAAAATGTCCAACATTAGAAATGAGCCGAGCTCTTACATTTATAGATCGAGCAGAGAGAAGGAAAGAAGAGGGAAACGAGAAATTAAATTCAAAATCTCAACCATCAAAGCTTACAAATCCACCCACAAGATGTCAAATTGGTTCTCCATGATGCTCTATGTGTTGAGAAGAGAAAACGACATTATCCAATCGAGATCGATCTTTTTGAAGCAATCTAATCACATATTAATGTGTGAAAGACATTTTCCAAATCCTTACCCACCAAATCGGATATCTAGTTGGTTTTCCATGATGTTTGCATGTTGGATTAGAGAAAATGACGGATTGATCAAGATCTCGATCATTTTGAACAATCAAACATTTCTCAACTTTTCACCCACCGAGATCTTGAAAAAACAATATTTTATGTTTCCATGGCATGGAGGAGGTCGAGATCTTTCTAATGATACCAATTTTGTCGCATTTGGAGCTCTGGTTTGAAAGATATGGCCATTTTGAATTTTTGAACCAAATCCGTACAAAAATTGCGAAATGCAACCTTCAAAATGAATCCAAGCGCCCCACAAATGCATCTTACTCCCTTTTTGCGAAGAAAATGCAAAAACCCAAAAAACCTCCACTTCCCAGCTCCGCCATACAATTTTTCCCCAAAAGGCCTCGTGGGCCAAAAGTTGGAATTTCACCCCTTTTTGCCGTAAAACAACAAAAAATTCAAAGGTACGAAAGTGAACTATGAAGCCCACAAGCTTTGCCACTTGTCAATTTTCTATTTGATGAGGGTCACCGGTCCTCGGACCACAAAATGAAAACTGCTCCCATTTTTTCCATAAAATGACAAAAAATCCAAAGGTATGAAAGCCCCCCTGCAAGCCCGTAATCCTACCACTTGTCATTTTTTCATTGGTCCGCGACCTTCTCGGGCTCATGAGCGAGAAATGAAAACTTGCGCTTTTCACCAAAATTTTGCCAAAGTGCCAAAATTATCTCCGCCTCCCTGCAAGTCCTCCTTTGGAAACTTTGGCAAAATTTCCCTCAGAGCCTGCAATTGCACTTTTGGGTAAAAATTCCTCCGCGGCCTTGCAAGTCCGCATTTTGGAAGAAAATTTTCCCAAGGCCCGCCGAAACTTGGAAATTTTGTTGGAAAACCTTCCCCGGCTCATGAGCCACGAAAACTTGTAAATTTGGGCAAAAAATCCTTCTAAGGCCCGCCGGCCCATAACTTGAAAAATACTTGGAGTTAAAAGGACTTCTTTACCTTTCTAGAAAGGGGAAGAAATTTCCCATCCGATGAAGCTATTTCCAGGGATCCTTAAGCACTTAAAATATGTGAAAATTCAAGTTGAAGAACTAGAGGAGAAATAAAGGTGTAGTTAGCCAAAAATATTTAGGGGCTTATTTTGAATAACAATCATTCATGCATTATAAGACAAGTTAGTGCAAAGTAGCTCCTGCCGAATGATTCCACCCACTTCGCATTTTCAAGACAAATTTTCTCGAAGAAATGAACTTTCCTATATTATTTTTTAGTAAGCCTTGCTATGTAACAAGATCCCAATGGGAGTTATCAAATTTTGACCATAGATTTTTTTATCACATAACACATATTTTCTTTAAGGCCAAAAAATACTTATTGAACAAGTTGGTCATTGCATTTGGGTTAGAATTTGGAAACAAAAATTCAAAGGTCGAAACTTAACTATAAAAAGATGTCAAATACAAGCCCAACCTACAATTTTTTTAAAATTAGACATTTATTACATTGATTTCAAGAAAATCCTAATTTCACCTAACCATTAGCACTAAACAAGAAAATAATTCTATGTCATGATTCAAATCAACTAGGGCTCCTAATTTTTTTGCCACATTTTCTAGTGCAAATTTTTTTGGCCCCCACTTACTACAACCCCTATAAAATTATTCAATCATTATCAACATGCCCTTCCTTTCGATAAACCTCCACCTTTTGATTTGCATGATGATACATTTTTAGTAAAAATGATCCGGTCACTTATACTCGCTACTACAAACATAGGTTCAATTCATTGAAACAATTGCTTTTCTAAGATAGTCACTTCTTTGGATAAATAAATGACTACTTTTGGATAATTGAATTCCGTAATCGAGGTAATGCCCATATTCATTGGCTGACCTAGACTAAAAAAGCTATTGTCCTATGGAGATAGTGATAGTCAAACCATCGAGGCCTTTATAGACAAATATATAGCCTATAACAATGAATTATTTCCTTTAAAGATATTAAAATTACAAAAACATCACCATACACAAATTTGTAAAATGAAATACACCCACGTTGTAGATACAATTTCCCATGAAGCACTAATGAAACAAACAAGGCTTCTTAAACCATGTTTATAAGAATAGAAAACTCTTACTACAAATGCATCTTCTATCTTTAACGCTCTTGAAAGTAGACAATATGAAAGTTGGGTTACATTTGATACATTCCTTAAAGATTTTAACATGAATGAGCTTAACTACATACGGAAATCCAAACATCACCTAAACAACCAACCTTATTCTTGAAAAGAAAATCTAGTCAATCATGGACTAATAATTTTGTAAATAAAATGCCCTTATTGTGGCAAGCAAACATTGATGAATAGTTTTTGCTTAATGCATATGCAACAACAACATATTGTTCTTCACATATGACAAAAATTGATCATTCCATGACAAAATCATTTAAAAAATTCATTCCAAACATAGGAAAATTCACCTTGATGTCATTCAAATGCTTTGTAACCTTGGAAATGCAATGCTAAACACGCAACAAATTTGTGCACAACAAGCAACCCATATAGTATTGTCCATTCCTTTGAACATATCTTTACGAACATGTAATTTCATAAACACTTCCAACTTTGAGGACCATATGTTCATCCTAAATTCCCTGCATTATCAATAACAAGAACTCCGACAACTTTGAAAACAAAAAATTCCAATCTATTGTGGACTATTACATGGCACGCCCGTCTGCCATAAACAACATGTCTTTGGCTGAATTTTCTTCCATATATAGCAAACAAAAAATTTAACCCTCAAAAAAATCACACGTCATATGATTTTAGAATTACAACAAACATCTAGACATTGAAAATTATTGTCGTGAAAGACTTGTGCTTTATGTGTCATTCAGAAATAGAGAAGATTCACTCAAAGATAACTTCAAAACTTGGATAAATGCATATACATTTCATCAAAAAACCATTAACCTAAATGAGTCAATTTTTTTCTATGGTATCAATACTAAATGGGGAGACATTGAACAATCTTGTTGACCGGAAAAAATTGTATTTAAGTATCAAGAGTGCGTTTGATAGTAGCGTGAATGAAGGAATTAGGCACAAAAAGTCTGATAGAGTTGCACCCGACATATTTACGCCAAGAAAGATAGAATTTGGGATGTAACCATTGCTGTATAAAAATAGACATGGAGTGATGAGCACGCATTAAATAAATATGGAAGACTTGGAGGATACGTAAAGCTATCTTTGTGATCAAGTGGAAGATCAAGTGACATGTTGAGTTAGGGATAATAATAGGATACAAATTTAGTGTTATTAATAGATGGTTTATTATTAGCCGAAACTTATATGTTTCTATAGTTAGTTTTGTAACGACACATGACTATTTTGAGCATGCAACCTATTTTGAGGATGTATAGGCAAGGTGAAGGGAAAGTCCCCACCCCCTATATATATATGTATTGATTTACATGGTTTTGTGAGATACGAAAGTATTAGAGTTATGATGTTGGTTTATGAGCGTACATGACTTTGTGATGGTAATTATAATGTATTCAACTATGGGTTTTGTTATGACTTAATATAATGGATATTTGTGGATGGATATTGATTGTTGATGTTACTTCTCATGGTTATTGTATGGTAAATTTGATCTTGATCCTTGTTTGATTCATTATGCACTATGGTTGTGAACTGATTATTGTTATGCTTTATACTTTAACTACTTACTTCTGGTTATGGAATATATGAATGATCATGCTAAATTATTGACAAATCTAATATAAAAAGATGGATTTGGTACCTTTCTGCAAGACTTCTCGGGTGAGTGCTCGGAGTCTGTCTGAGTGATGTGCCAACATGTCTAGGGTTTTGAGAAAGAAATAGAGACTACATTTTAATTCCATTGTCGGGACCTCTTTTTAAGCTCTTATAAGGATGTTGCTTGATGAATACCTACCAGCTTGACTTTGGACAAGCTATATTAAAATTTCCCTAAAATTACTTTAGACAAATATTGTTTATTGGCCTATTATTTAGGCAATAGTAGATGAAATATTTGCGACTAGGAGTTATTCATACTACCTAATGCCCATAGCGCCACACTAAATCACTTGAAAATCCTAGAATGTCGACCCAGTCTTTGGAGGGCACATTGATAGCGTCGGGAAGGCCGATCAAGTCGGAGGAGATTGTACACCAAGAAGGTGAGGGACGTTTCGACGGGTCATCCATTTCTTCAAAGAACTAGAGTACTTGATAGGCAAGTGAAATTCTATTAGGTTTTCTTGTGAAAGTACTATTGTAACTTACAAGTTTTGACTAGTGGAATAGTTCGAAAGAACTCGAGAGATGTAGGCAATTGCCGAACTCCGTAATCAATCATTGTGCAATTGTCTTTATTGTCTTGCATTAATTTTAAAATTGATTACTTAAAAGGAGCAAATTGTCGGCAAATAATTAAAGCCTACAAGGGTGCGAGATCGGAGTAGATATAACTTGATTATTTTCGATCGTAAACACATACACGAAAATTAATGTGTATTTAATAATAAACATGCAATCAAATTAATTTTGAAATGTAAGTAACTTGAAACTTACATTTGCACACACTGTAACATGGGTTGTAGTAGTTAGGATGTCCACACTGGATGTGTCCTTGACCAGCTCTTGTTGTTTAAAATAAAAAAGATAGTTTTTACACAAGTATGACATAATCAAGTATATATATTAAAATCTCAAATGAAATAAAATTTTCTATATATATTATTTATGTGACATTTACTTGTGAAAGACCAGGGATATTTGCAACACTTCCAAAAACATCTTCCATCATCAAATCTATAAAAAAAAGATCCCGTGACCCAAAAAAGAATGTCTCATCCAAAGTGCATACGAAACCACATGACTGCGGTGGTGTGATGTGCTAGAATTAATGCCTTCACCAACATCGCTAGATGATATCCGCTACTATCTTTGGGCTAGAGTGTTAGTGAGAGACCTCAACGCATGCAGTGTGTTGATCTCCACAACCTCCTTCACTATAGGAGGGATAACTGAAGGATGTGGGGGTTTTTGGGCATGGGGCATCCTAGGTTGACCACCGTAATACGTATACCTAGTCTAGTTTATGAAAAGCCACGTCCCGACCATAAAACCTAAAATAGTCAAAATAATGGGACCTCATTAAGCACAAACTCACAATACAATTTCTTCAAAAAATAAAGAGGAACCTTGTTGTTGTTGCATGGTGGATAATAAAAAACCATCCACCATCGGTCCCAAAAATTATTCTTAATCTGGTCGTCGTGACACCAATGGATAGGGAACCAGTTGCAATTAGTCGCGGGGGCATTGGTTATAGGGTCCGTAAATAGTGCACAAATGTGGTCTTTTCCAAAAAAATTTGTCTTTCAAAGATGCATGTGATAATTTGTCTTCATACCTACAATCATCTCTAAAAGTATTCCATCTATCTATTTGGTTTATTACAGAGTCAACTTTTCCAATCAATGTTTGAAGTGTGTTGGCTAAAGTCATTCAGACTTGAATTTGTGGAATGATTTTGTCTGATAGTGTGAATAAGGTTCTGAATGGAAATTTTATTTTCTCATATTTTTAATGATATCACCTTGGGTTTCGGTTGTTTTGTGGGGATGGTAGGAGCCACATGAGGTAGAGGAATATTCGGAGGAGGGTTTTGAGGAGGTGGAGGAATATTTGGAGGGTTTTGAGGAAGTGGAGGAACATTTGGAGGAATTGGAGGATTAGCAACTTGCCGAGAAATTGAAAAAAAAAGAAATTTTATACATAAACAAAAGATTGAAAAACCCATGAAAACCACAAAAAAACCTAAAATGTAAGAAAATTGATTTAAAATGAGGGCTTACCTCTTCGTCTTGGCGACATCGTGTAAATTATCATGATCCAAAAGCAAAAATTACAATTTGGAAGGGTAATGCAAAGCGCGAGTGTCAACAATGGAAAAAATGCACGGTTTGGAGAAAATGGTGGGGAAAAATGAGGGCCATAACTATTTTTTTGTATCGGAATCATCTGCGATCACGGTTTAGAAAAACCAAAATCACGGTTCATAAAATTTGGGATTTGATGTCCACTTTTTGGTCCCCCAACTTGCTACACTTACCCCCACCTTCTTGTGCATTGTCCTATTGTTGTTTCTTTATGGAAACTTATCTTTAACAGATTTGGCATAAATGGTCATTTTCAAATGATAATGTTCAAGAATGGGAACAGCTTACATCCTCCTTTCAAAAATGGCATGCTTTGGAAGTTTTGGTAGCTCATCTTTCCCCATACCATCTAGAGAATTTGGAAGGCTCGCAACTCCATCATTTTCTCGAAATACTAGAAAATCCAAGTAAAGGATCTTAAATGAAATCACAAAGATACTGATCAAGGACCACATTTTGAAATATAAGCCTCTTAAGAATTCCAAGTATCCCAAGGATGAGGAGAAATTCTTAATTACTTGGAATATTGATATTCTCGAATGTTCAAGCTCAAATACCCAACATTGACATATCTCCTATTCAATGTATTCACCCACCTAAAGGTTGGCAAAAATTGAATTTTGATGGTGCCTCTAAGGGAAACCTCGTAGCTGCTTTGGTGGTGGAGGTCTAATTAGAAATCATCTATGTTATCCCTTTGATGTTTATGAAGGTCCCATGGGTAAATAATCAAATCACTTTGTTGAGGCCCTTTCCACTCTCTGGGGATCATAAGCTGTTAGGGACCTCAAGGTGAACAACTTACTTATTGAGAGACTCTATTAACATTATAAAAATCTCATAGGCATCCAACCCCACTGGACCATAAATGATTTCATCAATGAGGCTAAGACTTTATGTAAAGGGTTTAATAATTTTAATATTGCCACGTCTATAGGAGGGGAATTGTGTTCGGTGCAAATGATGGCATCATCAATAACCAATTCAAAATTTGGTATGATCAATGGAAAATATCTCATACAAAAAAACCATCATTTCTAGGGAAGCCAAGGCTACCTATCCATTCAATTATGTCCCGCCGACGGATTAGGCATGTGTGGAGAATTGATATTGTGTACACCTTTGAGCATTCGAGAATTTTCTCTCCCAAATGGTCCTTTTTATCTACTTTTTGATTTTGGATGTGACAAATGAATCGCTAGAAAGATTACTATTTTTCATCTATTTTATCCTGTAGCGCTATGAAATCGTCTGCTTTGGGTATTTACGTTTGGGATCCAACATTTGTGTTGTTAGGGGCCAATATCTAGCTTATACCAGTCTATTTTTCCCCTAATTGTGTTTATTCTTCTCAAAATGGGTGGACCCCCTTGTTGTGTGGAACCAATTTGTGATCCCTCCTAGAAACAAAATGAAGAATTATGGAAGATCCTTGATGTGGATGGCTTCACCAACTTTATGCAAAGGATAAAAGGACGCGATAGGCATATCTCCATCTAATTCACCCACAAATGGAAAGATAGGGTGATAACCTTAAAGGGTAAGGAGTTTACCATACTAGAGAGCTTGATTTCCTTCATCATCGGTCTTGGTATGGATGGGATTAAGTTTTATAGAAATAAATTTGATAAAGATCTTTGAGGAAAAATATTCATGGAGGGAGAGGAAGCCTTACAGATTGGGAAGTTTGGTATTCTTTTCTCTTCTATCCCCATATGGAGATGTTGCTAAAATGGTTGTGAGGTACATTACCTTGGAAGGGTGCTACTCAACTCTACCACTCCATCACTTGGTTCTTTTGAACCATTTTAGGCATTATGATAAGTTCAGTTTCTCTTACTATATTCTTCATTTTCTTGAGAAATATGTCCTTGGTGTCCAAGTCCACTTACGTGGTCTCCCACTTCATCGGGGTTATATTCCTTCCACACCAATACTTTATTGATGTTGTGGCCAACAATCCTCCCCACCCTTTAGCCCCCTCCTTAGAACCCAAAATCCGCACCAAAAATCCTAAATTCAGGCATCCACATCTGACCCCAAATAAAAGGGTTTTGCATAGTGATACTAAGGGTAAATATATTGTTGTGGCTCAAAATATTCTTCATATTAGTCAATCTACCCTTGAAAGTCAAACTAGCTTTGATCTTAGAGCTCAATTGAAGAAATAGGATGATACTATCAAAGGAATAGAAAACAACGTTGACTTCTTGCTCAATGAAGGAAACAAAGAGGAATTGGACCCTTCTATTTTTTCTAAGCTTGAGGAGAAGATGGAAAATATCACTAAACAACACAGTGCCTTAGAGGAGAGAGTGCAACAAGTAGTGAACAATCAAACTAACTAGATCTCCATTCGCAAAGCAACATTGGATTTTATTCAAGTCCAAGTTAAGCAAATTTGTGATATAAGTGGCATTCGAGAAGATGGATGGAAGGATGGGAAACTCAAGAAGAAGTCCATTGCTGCAAGTAGCTAGGACCATGCTCAACAAACTGCCATTAATTTGTATAAGGCCTCCAAGGATGCACATAATTTGTTTAACAAGTCTCTCAAATAGGTCTTTGTTGTTTCTTTGATTTTGTCTCGACGTTGTTTTGATGCGCTTTTGCGAGATGTTGTTTAGCTGCTTTTTTCTATAATAGGGCTTCTTGCAGCAGTTTTCCTCTACCTTGATCGTTGTTGTATTATCTAGTTTTTCTGGCTTTTGCAGGGGTGTGGCCCCCTCTTCTAAAAAAATCACAATGATCTTATTGTATATCCTGGTTTTTGAGGCTTTTTGTAACACATGGTATGGTTCCCTTCAAAACCATTTACCATTAATAAAAAAGAAAACAATTATTAAAATTTAAAATTAATTTCAAAAATTAATAATGATATAGTGGTGGTGATTGGACTTTACGCTAATAAAGACACAAGTAAATAACAAACAATGGTAGTAGGTTTCAGTCTTAAATAAACTTCAAAAAAATCAATATTGTAGGTGTTGACCAATTTTGATCAATCATCAGATAGGGGTATTAAAAAAATTCCACGGTTTCTCATTTAGATGGTTTTGGGGACAACATAACATCAAATCTGTAACTCAAGTGTTGTTACAGAAGGCCATGCCTCATAGATGCTGCCATTCCAAGTTTTCACCTTCAATCAGAGTCTGTGCAATAGTCGGTGAAAGACCATTGCAGGGCCCAGATGAAGGCAGGAAGGGCAACATGTATCAAGATCACATTCTGGAACTACAATCAAGTGGCAGATTTGAAGGACAAGTACAATTAATTCAAGTTATTTCCTTATGCTTAGGTGAAATTGCATTATGTTTTGAGTTTCTTAAGTTCATTCCACATCACGATTACAAAAAGAAATGTAAAAGGAAATTATACAGCTCATAACATAAGGTAATTTCATATATTCATAAAGAAATAGTACAATTATCCCACACAAGCCGTGGGATATGGCTATGATCAGAAAAGAAAATGCAGATAAATACAAAGCTGAAAGTGTGAGGGATGAGTAACCCGTCATTTCCTGAGTGTGAAGGTTGCTCCAAGCTTTCTGGATTTCCCAAGTTGTAGCTCCAAGTACCTGAAAGAGAAAAATAGAAGGGTTAGAGCTCAGGGTCACTGATATCTCATGCTACCAGTTTCATATGTATATGCATTATCAATCAGATAGGTGTGCATGAGAGAGAAATAAAAACATAACCATCAAAGTACATGTCATTATCACTTAAGAGCATCTAAAGTACTGCTTTCAGAAGCATGTCAAAGAAGAGAAATTAGCAGTAAGGGAAAGGAATTTGCCTTTGTTTTCTAACTATTTCTTTCAGTGTGCAGGTACAGGCAATAAAAGCAAACATGCTTATGATTTAATTATGTTTTCACATTGCAACAAGAAGCATTAAAACTACCATGCAATGATGAAAAAACTACAACCATCAAGATGCAAGGTATATATCTTATGTGTATGCAGTAAATGGGAAAAGGTTTCCAAGCAGTTATGTAAGAAGAAAGGCTTCATCAATCCAGTCCAAAGGTTTCATCAAGAAGTATTCACGATGAATGAGCTCCAGAAACACATACAAGTTTATAAAAATAATAAATGCAAGCTACATTCAGACATTTCTTGCTTCCAGGAGAGGGATTGAACTCTGGAATGTACTTTTCCAGGTTTAAGAATCATCCCTTAATAAGGGAATTTTTAAAAAAAAAAAATCAAGAGAAATTTATCATCAGCTATTTAAACAAAAATTACTTCAAAGCTACAGTACTTTCAGAGAACATGATAAGGAAGACACAAGTGGAAAAATTCATATACTCAGGGCATAGTAACAGGCTTGTTTCATACATCTAAGAAGAGAGTAGTTACTCATGAAAAATAAATATGGCTTAATACAAGTTATAAATGCACAAAAGATTTTAGATATACAATGAGTTTGAAATCACAGCTACTAAATTCACACAGAGCCTTATCAAGTTACAGGGTAACTGCTCAAAGTACTTCAGATCAGAAATGCAATGTGTAGCCATGAAAAATGAAAGATATCATGCATTGGCATAATGTGGAGTGATCACTTACATACTTTTACAAAAAGAGATTTTACAATCAGATTGTAAATTAGAATTAACAGAGTGATTTCAACAAATTCAGTCAAACCATATCAGGGCAAGAAAGTGAAAATCTCAGAAAAGATATGTTGTGTCTATGTTTGAGAACCCAAGCCAGGCTGGTACCATTCAAATCTTCCTTGCAAATGATATAAATTTTACAATAACATGAGAAGTCACCAATTTGCAACATTTTTAAAATCAAATTCAGTGCCAACCAGGCATCGAAAGGATGGTAAATAAAAATAAAATAAAAATATAGATGTAGTGGTAGAGTTTAGCACTGAAGGAGCTTCTCACAAAGGAAATATTGTCGTTACTTTACAAGATGGGGAAGCTTGTAAGGAGAAGTTTTCAATGTAGTTTTTCAAACAAATATTGCAGTTGTTAAATCTATTCGAGGACTCCATTACCAACAACAAAGTTTGGCTCTTCTTCAAATAACAAAAAGCCAATGCTCAAACAAATAATTGATATAAATTAATGATAGAGAAACAGTTCCATTCATAGATTTAATCTCAAAGTATTCATTCAACAATTTCAAAGGATTATCATATAAAATCCACATCATGAGGGGTTTCTAGAGAATCACATCAAGCATAATTGAGCAAGGAAACTACATGAATCCAAAGTGTTATAGAAATTTTAAAAATGTCATTGCAACATTTTTTAAATAAATACAGCCAACACAGAGATAAATCCTTGAATAAGGGAAATAATGTAGTTTCAAACAATGGAATCCCTTACATATTGAAGAAATATGTTTCTTTTAGTGAAAATCAGTAATAAAAATTTCAGAGCATTCACTTTAGCAAGTACGAATGATACTTTTTGTTGAAGATAACCGTGCTTTAAGAAAATACAAATTTTCAATCTCTCAGATCAAGTATAACAAGGTACAACACAATGTTGCAAACATCATTTGAATTTTTATCCAAAGTACAGATTCAATACAGCTCGAGATTGAAGGAAGGCACCAATAAAAAAAAAATTAATTTGTTAAAATTAGCTTGGCAGAAGCTCAAGAAGACATTTATAATGAAGGCACAAGCATGAAAAATTGTCTACAATTATCTCAGCAAGCTAAATACAAAATAGAGTTTTCAAACCAACCAATTCTGGGCAAAGGACCCAGTTTTGGAAAATAAGGAATAAGAGCACACATTTCTCCAATGAAGTCTGAGCACATACAATATAACAGAGAATAATTCAACGTGCTAACCCAGATTTGTGTGGGTCATAGAAAAGCACAATGGAATAGCTCCAGAGTATTTTTTAATGGAGGTTAGAAAATGTATGAAACGTTCACACACAACCATCAAGCAAAAATAACACAAACCCTTGTGCAAATTATAACTGAATCAAGTGGCCAAGTCAACATACAAAGGTCGAGGTTCATAGAATGAATCGATCTATTAAAACAAGGCCAACAAAAAGAAGAAATGACCCATATCTACAAATTATAGAGAAAATGTGAGAGTCCATTCCAAGCCACAAACATATCAAATATATATCACAACCTTAGAGTAAAATGCAAAAATACTACATTGAGCTAGAATACCATGATGAGAAGGTGTTGACTAGATTTTAGTAGTGCCCAAAAATAAGAAGCATGTAGAGGTAAAATATTGAAATACTATAACAAGGCCAAACCCAGAGTGGGAGAATGTAAAGCCATCGTAAAACACCCAATGCAAAAGAGTAAGTCGAGCAATATTTTAGAGAATGGAAACTGTTAAAGTGACCCAGAAATGGTAAATACAGAGCTCCACATCCTTTTTAATGGTGGTTAGGAATACAACAGAAGAAGAATGAAAATCAAGTAGCACAACTAGTTCCATCCTGTTCAATATGACAGTTTTTCAGGATTTTACAAAAATCAGGGGAAGAAAGAACAAAAACAGATTTACCAGCAAACCCCAACAACCAAGGAGAATAAAGTTCCATTATTACGTCTACTTTCTTGTCTTCTTTATTTTTGTCTTTCTTAACTTTATTTAATTTTTCCTTTCCTCCATCTTCTTTTCTCTCTCTTCTCTCTCTCTAATTTTAGTTTATCTACCTTATTTTCTAGTTCCTTATTCTCTCTAACTAGCCTTGTTCTTTCTTCGATTCTCCTCATCTTAACTAATCCTTCACAAATTTCTAATCCTCCTTAATCCTCTAAATCTCTCTATCCTAGGTTTTTAATTTTTCTGTCTTTTTCTTTTTCTCATGTCGGCCTATTTCTGCCACCCCAACCAATGCCCCATTAATTATAATAATTCATGACTCCTGGATCACCCCACTTCACTTCTGCCATCCCACGATGCCTGTCCCCCTAAAGAAAATTGTCTACTTATCTAATTAATCCTTTCTTAATCATCAACACTTTAATTAAAAAAGGAACTGATTGAAGAAATCTTCTGCGGGCTCCGCTTAAAACCTCTTGTTTTTTATTGTCAAAACTTTTCCAACCTTGTATTTCCCATGTAATAATATAAGAATCTAAATTGGTTTCATACCAGTAGTCAATTTCTCTAGTCCACGGCTCATCGAGATATTTTACTATTGTCAATTTTTCTGTAGTCCACTCAAAAGGTTATCTTAGGTACATCCACGTCCATTCAGTTCTTTTTGCATGTGCCAATAAGAAAGGCCATAACTTATGTAGAAATTCTACCCAAAATTCCTCTCCGTATTCTCCAAATACATCATTTTATGCTACTCTATAAGTTATGTTCTGTCTTTTTGATTCTCCTTTAACAAATATATCGATCTACTTTTCCCACCAATTTTCAATTTCTAATAATGTAGGTTTCTAGTATCTAGGTGGTGAGATATTTCTTGACATCCACTTAACACGAGAAACCTAGGCTTAGACACCAAATTTTGACCTAAAACCCTAATAGACTTGTGAGGCTTAGGTGTGGATCGATCAAGGTTAAGGATGTACGTGGGAAATACACCACCACTATGCTAAGGACAGAAAATTAAAGAACAACATGTAAGATAATTTAATCCCAAAACTTCAATCTTTATTCATATATCAAAATGCATTACATTAGTCTAGTACATATACATTTCTTTCATTCTAACTCTCTCTATATTTCTTAAAAATCTCAAAATGGCACTCTCACATAAGTCTTCCATGAGGCACACTTTACATAATACATTGATTACAATAAATATACAAAATACAATCTATTTCAAAGGTCACTTCCTTTGACTCATGTCTCTGTTAGCTTCAATCATGATCTGGTTTGATTTGTCTTCACTTCGTGGCATTCTCACGCCTTCTTCCAGCTTCTTTGCGGCTCTTCTTAGTATTATGTTGCTTTCTTTGTGTAATGCAACTTTGTAGTCTTGAGCGTCATATTTCCTTTATGCGCCACTTTACTTCATTCTAGGGTTTCACTCTTTTAGCCATGGATTTCTCTACTTCTTCGTGGCTAGACATATCACTTTACGTTTATCTCTATCATTTTGCAGATTTATGTCTAAACTCCTACCAATATTAAGACACATAGGATGCCAAGATTCCATGACTAGTACATAGATATCATCAAGAGTTGGCTGAGGAAATTTCATATGTGGTGGAATACCTTTGATGGTAACTAATTTCTTGTTATGGATGAACTTGAGGCATAAGTGGTGCATGGTTGGGATGAATAGGGAGGCATGGAACCAAGTAATACCTAATAGCATGCCACATCCGATAAAGGAAGATGTAACAATGAATGGTACACACATGGTGAGGGGTACAAATATAATGGGAAGATTATCATGAAATTAATGATTAAGGACTGTAAATGTGATAATGGATGTTGGGCATTTGATAGCTAATAGGAGTGTTATGGAGCATACATTGTGCACTCGTCGATTAATAAACCATAGTATTGTTAATGGTATCTGTACCAATAGATGAATTCATATGCAATGAATCAAAAGAGAATGTAGTGTGATATTCATGATCTAATAAAGTAATGAATGGTGGGGCTACATCAACGAAGTAATAATAAAGTCAAGAGGGTGGTCTCGAGAAAGGAGGAGGATTAACATAATAAGTATGGTTTACCAAAGAATCGAAAAGATCTTGCTTGTTATTATTGGGAGAGGTTCATTGAATATTTTTATCTTTTTACCTGTCATTTATGGGATTTGAAGTAGATGGCTCATGGATCTCGAGTTCATTGTTATCAATGAGATCTTGAATAAAATTTTTAAGTTTAAAACAATGATGAGTAGAATGTCCATTGCATTGATGGTAGTCACAATGTGAATTTTCATCATAGTTGTGGCCATGGGGGTGAGAAGGATCAAGATTGAGTGGTGGAGGAAGAGTAATAAGATTATTATCGATGATATGTGGTAATAAAAGTCAAGGTGTGTAACCTAACTTACTAAAAGTACGCCTTCTAGGTTACAATTGAATCTTGTCATGTGTAGAAATAATGTTAATAGTTTAGAATCAATGGTCTTAGGAGATGGCTTGAAAGTAGATTTTTCTCAAAACTGAATAGAAGATGATGATGAAGAAGTATCATAGTATTTTAATTTTCCCATAGATAAAATTTTACTTTCACGTAATTTAAGTGTATGACATAGTTTATCAAATAAGGGAGAGCTCTTGCAGATGAAACTCTCTTGAAGTAGAGGTAAGAGACTTTGAATAAAAATATCTTTCAATTTAGAACCAATGAGTACATTAGTCATCTTAGCAAGGTTGTTCCTATAATGCAACACATAGTCTGCTAGACACTCATTAGATCCTTGTTTAAGTTGAGAAAGTTGTGCATAAGAGATATTGGTGCCAATATTGATAGAAAATGTGCAAGCAAAGCATCGATAAGTATTTGATTGAGGTTATTGAGAAAAAAGTATATCATAAAACCACCACATAGCGTAATCTTATAGAATTCTAGGAAACAATTTAGCCAGAAATCTAAGGTCATTTCAGATAGTCTAGACATGCCACATGAAAAGATCGAATATTTTCCTAAGGGTTGTCATGTCCATTGAAGGTTGGAATCTTGGGTATAATGAAGTTAGGAGGAAGAGGGTAGGAGGATATAACAGTGCAAAAGAGGTATGAAGGAATAATTAAGAATCTAGAGATGGATATGAGTGGGAAGTAGCTTATTATAATTGGAAAATTTTGAGTTAGGTATATTTGTATAAAGAGGATAGATCATGAGTTCCTGAAGTGGAATATGGTTGTGTGGGAAGTATTGGGAGGATGGAGAGGAGAATGAGTGGTAGCTATAGAAATATGAATAATGGAGGTGTGGATTTTATGACCGTCAAGGAAGAACCCACAAGAGGGTGAGAGGAAACATCTAGAGATTTTTTTGTAGCAAGTAAATAATTTAAGACATGTAAGATTTGTGTAGGGGATTACGTAAGGAAGAACAAAAATTAGTAAGATTATATAAATATTGGTGTCCTCATTATATTATTGTTCGCTATCATAAGTTTTGATGTTTTTAAGCGGAGCTTTGTTGGAATCAAGAAAATGATTAGAATATCTAACCATTGATTTAGAGGACCTACAGACAGATGGAGGAATCTCAATGTGTTCAAAAGAACCATGAGCACTATGGGTGATGGGCATAAAAAGGAAAACCTTGGAGGAAAGGAGGGTTCAAGTGATGGGTTCACCAAATGATTTAATGTTTTTAGAAGTAAATATAATTGTAAAGTAACTACAATGATAAATGATGCATAAATAAAATATATTAATTTGGACAAGCCACAAGCATGTAATAATGTTAAAACATAAGCAAGAGAGGGAGATAAAGAGACTTAGATGATTCCTGAGTTATATGAAGGTGATATGGGAAGATGAATGAACTAAACAGCCGAGAAGAGCATTGTCATGGATCTCTAGAGATACTGCAACACGAAACTAAGTAGGGTAGAAGTGCCTATGGACAGGGAAGGAGTGCGTAGAAACTAGTGACTATGTATGAGTGTTGGTGTCTGTGTGAGTGATCAAAATCTATTTTTTGTGTGTGAGGAGGTTATTTATTTGTCGATGGTTTTCATAATGGTTTTTCTCCTTGATCAACAAGTGTACCTGTAACCTACAAGAGATAAGTTCACCCGCACATACCCATAAACTACATCAAACCTAAAAATGAAAATGCAGCATGGGGAGTCGAACTGACCTTGGTGGTCACTCGAAGAGTGAAATTACAACCGAGTGCTGTACTACATCTCATACTCCATGTATTTTGTGTGTAAGTATGTGCAATGATGCCATTTAGGATTCCCTTGTGCAAGCTACACAAAAGATAACGAGCTAGATCTAGAATGTAGAATATGTATAATATGTGTGGATCGAATAGAACAAACTTCCCCTTCATGTGATGTGTATGCATAAGTATCCATTCCTTTCCCTTGAATGGGTGTGTTATATGATTTCCTTTGAAGTGTTTTCATGCCTTTGAATGCAAGATTAGGTGATAATAGTAATGCCGCTTTTGGCCCTTCATTTTAAAAGAATAACTATGTATTTATATGATTCCCTTGTTTAAATTTTGTAATTGACAACTGAAAGGCCAACCCATAGCAAAAATATTAATTTAGAAGTGAAAGGGGCCCAAAGTGGTAGGAAATAGATAAAGAGGTACAATAGTTCCTAGGAGGACATGATCACCTATCTTTAATTTCTAAACTCAAGGCGTTAGTGTCCAAAGCCATAGAAAAATAACACAATCAAATGTCAGCAGGAATAATAGATGTATAAATCTAATAAAAGTGCATAAGACAAAGAAAAAGGATGAAAGGAGTTGTTAATTACTAGTTTTCTTACTAAGGAATCATGTAAATGTTAGTATACTTTTAGGACCCAAAAATGTACCCAAGTGCATAGAATTTATGACTAAAAATATACTACCTAGCTATCATGATTATATATGGATGATTGTATGATGCATATGGATATTATCATATTGCAATTATTATGTTGGAAAGATACAATATTTACCTTGAGTGTGTTTATGATAGGTATTTGGTCATAGGAGAAGGTGGGATTCAAGAAACATATTCCAACTAGCATGAAATGCCTAAGAGCCAAAACTTTCTTCTCTTATCAATTACAACACCTTATTCATCATTTTTATACTTTGTCATATGTAGGATTTTCTTTTCTATGTGATTGTTTGGTTAACCTTCTAACAATGAGAAATGTATTCATCTTATTATAGTTCTATGGTTTGAATTTATATTCATCTCTTGTTTAATGTTATATAGTGTTTAATGTTCCTCTGTTTGTGGCTTTTGTAATCTCTTATGTCTTGAGATGTTTTGCATGGGTTTAGGAGTAATTAGGAAAATTAATCATGGATTAGGTGAGCCTAATTTCCCCTCCTAAATGATACATCTTTCACAAACTCGGATTTGGGAAAGATGTGTCATTTAGAAAGGGTAAATGGCAAGCGAATGACCTCATTTTATTTTAAAAGAGGCCCTATCCGCCATCCATAAGGGTGGGTGGGATCTTTTAAAAGAATTTTTCAAAGAAAATGAAGCCCATTAGCTCAAATTGCCTCTTCCCACAAACTTCTAATTCATGAAATTTTGAATTTAGAGAATTTGTTGGAATTTGGAAATTCTCATGAGTGTTTGATCTTAATTTCTTCTCCTTTTTTATTTTTGGATCCAAATTTGGAGGGTTGGTATTAGTTGTGGTTCTGGTGGGGTCACACTTTTCACCCTCCTATTGGTTTGTTTAGGTGAATCCCTTCCCTTCATAATCCCTCATGTACATGGTTATGGGGTTATTTTTCTAGGAAATTATTGGGAAATCATTGTTTTGAAAAAATATAGGAAAACATTTGGAGACTTCTCTGATCAATTGGATTAGGTTTGGGATTGAATATGTAAGGTAGGATCTTACACATTTTTACTTCCTTTTTCGTTTTGTGATTGAAATTTTTATGTGAAATGTTGATTATAAAATGGAAAATTTGAATGTCTATATTTGATTCATGTTACTCCATGCACCCTTAATGGGGCGTTTTGAAGCTCGATGGGAAGATGGAGTAATCCCTCCTTGTTTATTTTCTATGCTTGTTTGAAAATCTTGAAAGAATTTTGGTTTACCCACTACTTTTGGATTATAGGTAGGGATTGATTTTTATTTGGTTTGACTATCAAACCTTATCCCCAATAAAGGAAACTTGGAGTTTGAAAATCCTTCATAGGGAGGGAAATGGAGAGATAAGGGAGCAGATGGAGTGATAAGAGATGATTTTTTATGGAGTGATAAAGAGAAACTTGTTGATTAAATTGGAGGATTTTGGCTATCCTAATTGTGATTTTCCATACACTCTTCTATTGAATTAAGCATGGTTCTTATTAGTGGTTTTTGTCTTAGTAACATTTTCTTAATTTTTGATTTAAAATCATGTTTTGAATGTGAATAAACTTCTATTCTCCTAAGTGTTGGTAAGACTTAGGTTTCCTCTTTCCCATGGGATTGGGGGAGGCTAACATGTTGCTTTAGATTCCTTGGTGGCATGTGATGATGCCAATTGGTTGGGTGGTCAACTAAGCTTTCTTCTATGGATTTTTGGAGTATTTTCTCATGATTTTTTTAAGCTAGAATGGATTTTTAGGGTATACTTCCAGTTGTTTCTATTTAGAAGTTATTCAATTTTTTGGTAAAAACTTTTCCAAAATTTCTCCACTTTAGTTAAGGGGTTGTATTTATATGGTCACATAAATGACTAAGTATCGTAAAATGTGAAGGGTTTCACATAGTAGGACACACACATGAGATGAAAATATTATTAAATATTTAAAGGAACACACATGAGAGCATGGGAACGAAAGTGAGATAGGAAAGTGCACAGAGGTTCACACTATACGGTAAGAAAGGTCAGCGTGCATGCTTATCGAATATTGAGGACTTAGCTAATTTTGAAGGAAGGGATAAATGTAGAAAAGTAGAAGATGGGGTAACGCTCACACAAGATCCAAACATAAACTAAAGCAATATGAATTAGCATACATGTAAATCCTATTAATGGACCAAAAACATCTAGATAATGACAAATACGGTACATGAAAGTAGGATAAAAATAGGAATTAACGTATGGGTAAAGCAATATATTTATAGCTTGAATGTTGTTAAGAAATAGATGGAAAATCATGTAGGTTATGCTTAGAGCATACATATTATTAGTAAATTCATGTAGGTAGTGAAGGTAAAGTCACAACATCTATATAAAGGGGTAATGCATCCTTGTATGTAGTATGTACTAAGTAAGTATTTGAGTCCTTTGAACTCTAGATAATTTGTCTTTTGGGAGTATGTGACTCTATAAGAGCATTAGGTGAGCACATATGATGCAATGCATGATTGTGTCAGTGGTGATGTAATCAGAACTCTTGTTATGTAATGAATTTGGTTATGCAATGGATAATTATGTTTGGATAGCTAAAGTAACTAGATCTGAGTATGGAGTTATGGGAATTCAAATCTTGTTGATCATTCTTTATGTTGATTGAACTTCCTTATTATATGTGTTTCCATACTTATCATATTATAGTGTATCTTCTTGTATTATTGGTTGTTATGATTATTAGCATGCATGTCAACCTATTGTTAAGCAAACAAAAGAGGGACTTGGAGGCAAGTGGGTGCTTTAAGTGAGCTTATAGACTTATCTAGATGAAGTGCCAACACACCTAGGTTACATTGGTAAATAAAATACTACATTTGGTTATGTTATTGGGACCTCTTTTCAATATGTTCACCAAGATTTCATATGCACATGGTGTTCTAATTTTCTTTGGAGAATATTGATAGCTAGATATATGACGGTCGAGACTTTTTTTTTTCAAAGATATAACAATTGATATGACTTTAATGTGTGAAATTGGGTGGAATAAAATATACATGATGTAGTAATTTTTACCCTCCCACTAAATTATAACCCCATGCGCACTGAACCTATCATCCAACGAGTGTTGGGTGCTCACTGAGGCAAGCGCGCGTGTGTCAATCTCCTCCTTTATGTGAGCATTGTGAGAAGGGTTTTCCATTGACAGAGAATTAGTTATAAAAGCACAACATGAGCTATCATATCCTTATACCCAAGTATTTAACAACAAGATAAACATCATGGCATGAAATAAAAGAAAATATCTGCCATATAAAGGAAAAAACACCGGGCTTCCACCCTAAACCAAATATTCAGAAAATAACCATATCTTTATATAGATCATAGTTTCAGTAACCACATTACATTAAAAAGGTCATTACAGACCATACATATATATCAGAAGACTCAGAATCATCTCTTACATATCTTCCTTGGTGTGACATTCTAACTATGACCTCCCATTTCATCCCTTATTACAAGCCCTATGCCATATAGAGGCTTATTACATCCATTATATCCCTTAGCACTAATGCTATAAATCCTATTGTTCTACAACATCATATTCTCGATGCATTCCCTCATGATCCAAACCTCAAAGTATCTCTCACTGCGCAGGATTCTTACTTGATGCCTTCATCTTTCGGTTTTTAGTCCCCTCTTATTCTACCCAAGCATCTTTATATATAGGTTTAGCACCCATATCCATTCCTTCCTCCAGGAGCGGATCAGATGCCAAGTGTTAAAGTGGTCCTCCAATGGTGCATGCTTATTCTATTCCAATCTCTCCACTTTCTGTTCCTTGACCAATAAGTCTCCAGGATAGTACCTTATCCACTTAGCATGCCTAGTTGGGTCATGTTTTTTCCGTGCATTAGAATGCCAAATATAGATAAGTCCTTACACCTTATTGTCATGTCTTGCATGCATGCTCTGGTTTAAAACTTCTTAAACCCTTGTCATGCACGCTTTTCCCCCACATACCTTTCATCTTCCTGGCCCCACACGTGCATGTGCCCTTTGGCACTTAGCCAATATTTTGAGGCCCAACATCACCCCACACTAAGCTTGTTCTCCATCCTTGGAAACATACTGATCCTCCAAAGAATAAAGAATGGCGGGACTTAGATAGTTTGAATAAAGAATGAAGGAATGAAGAATGAAGAATTATGTTATTAGTGTAAAAGGAGTGGGAATTCCTTCCTCATTGTTGACTCGATATTCTCCTTGGCATCCACTTAACCCTCGCACTTTGCTGGAGTAGGTTGCCCACTATAGCACCGACCTCCTCAAAAATTAGTTCTTCTCCTTTAGTATTCAACATATCAATAATCTCTTCCACTTCTTCTTCTAAGGTCTTCAACCACATCCATTCTTTACTATGACCTAGGGAGTATAGTTCCTGCGATTCTTGACCGAACATCACAAGGTTTCGATGGCTTCCATTTTATTCTCAACTTTTGCTAGGATTTTATCCTGTTTTTCCCTATTCCCATTATTCTTCTCTTGAAACTCCTTCAGATCCTCCTCATGCTTATCAACAAGTATACTTGGCACTTTGTCCCTATCTTCAAAATATCGAGTGACAATCTCCCAGATATTCTATTTCTATTCCTCCTTTTGGCGCACCAACACTTCTTCTATTGACTCCAAAGCAAGCGAATGCCTCTCCATGGTAAGGATACATGTTAATTATTCCAAGCATTGCAAGGTTGAATCCTATTTGTACTCGGAGGTGCTAGGTCTCAGGTGTTTTAAGATGATGGTGTCTCGACATCATCTCAATCTTCTTATACACCTTTTGTGCCTTCACCTTTTCATCCCTTAGTTCGCACCTTAACGGAGCACCGATCAAATATTACTTGCTTCAGATCCTTGCTCTTCTCAAGGAGTTATTCCTTCTTATTCTCCGAGTTCTTCCTCCGAATCTAACCCTATCATTCCTTCCAAAGAGCCTCACTTTTACCTCAATTGATAACTTCTTTGAGGGCGTTATAGACTTACTCATTTGATAACTATTGAGCATTCACCAAAGTGTGTTTATTCCTTTGTTCTTTGGTACCTTCCTCGGTGCTCTGGCTAACCTTGAACTCGTGGCTTATCAACATGGGACTCAAACGCCTAAGATAACATCTTCCTTGTATGAGGGTATGATCCTTCTTCTTCGAATGAAGACCATGCAAGGAGTTGGTCTGCATAGGCATGGTCCTCTTGAAGCGAGTGCATAATACCTTACTTGGATCATTGACATAGCTCATTCCTTGCTCCCGCACCGCTATGCACTTTTTCCTCCTATGCGTGCTGATTTAGGAAAGCTCACTGCTAAGCTAGGATCTCCACCCATGCTCCCATACTCCTTTCCTACACTTTCCTCTTCTATCTCCTTGAGCACTTCATCGGCACTGCGCTCCATCTCTCACTTTACTAGATCCTTTATTATGTCCGCTACCTCTTTTCTGTGGCATCTTATATTTTCTCCTTGGTGAGGCTTGGGGTCCTTTGGTCCTTAGTATTTACCTCTTCACTTTCCCCCTTGCCTTGAGTGCCTTCTCCTTCCCCATCCTTCATTTTCTTCATCCTAGGAATTGTGTACATCATACACAGGATGGTCTGAGCTTCTTCATGCTTGTCATCATCTCTTTCACCTCTGTAGGCCTCCAGGATCTCTATTTCTTCTGATTCAACCTTCTCTGCTACCTTCTACTTCTTCCTAACTAGTGATTCTAGTATAGGAGATTATTCCTTCTTTTCTTCTTCAACAAGCGATTCATTCCTTGGTGATTCTTCTTGTGCAAGAGGCTCTTCTTACTTTGATGCCTCTTCTTTGGGTGTCTTCTCTTTTTACTTAACGAGGGACATATTCCTCCATGCATATGTGCTTAGCTTAGCGCCTAACTCGACATACCCATAGATTGTGTTAGATGCATACTTGGTGCCTCCTCTCTCTCCCTCTTCCTTGGTGCGGCCTTATTTCTTCCGGCGGGTCTTTTGGGACGGAGACATCATTCTCTAAGTAAGTGCCCTTCTCATACTTGGGCCTAATGCATAAGTATAACCTCTATGCACGGTCCTTTTAGCAATTAGCAACGCTGAGACTTCATCATTTGTATCTCATTGGAGACATACTTATCCACATACACACGCTTCTTAGGGTATAATAGATTCCTTCGTGAGGTTTAACCTTAGTATTTTTTCCTCCTTAAAGCGATTGACCCTTGTTTAAAAGTATTACGTGGTGAAATAGAAAGGCATCTTGCACCATGTACTCTTGATCTCATCTCACAAAGTGAATCTACCAATGCAGAATGCTTTGGTGCACTGATGAAACTTCAGCTTCTCCATGTACTATTGCTAGAAAGCTCATTGGGTATCCTCCATTTATCCCCGAACGTGTCACACATTCACTTGTACCATTTCTCCAGGTGCACCTTGTGGGAGGCCGTCATGGTGTCACAAGTGTACTTCTCAAATATTTTCGTGGGGGAAGGGTCTTCATCTGGATAATCCCATACAAAATTCTCTGGCCCATCAGAACTCCAATTTATGAGAAGACGATAGTGAGGAGGATATTTCCAAACATAATATTTTCTCCTTCTTACTGCAGTCTTGATGATCTCCTTTGCAATGTAGGTGAACAGGTTATAGATGGTTCCTTCGAAATTTTCTCGACACATATTTAGCTTTGGACCTTGTTTATCTATGTCCACCTCTCTTTCCCATTTAGCCTAGTTACTAGTGCACGCGGCCATCCTCATCACCCATGGTCGAGATATACAAGATATCAAAGTAGCAAGACCACTTCTTATATTCATAATCCTAAAGCTTGTCTCCTTGATGGCCTTCTTATCCTCCAAATCATCATCTAGCAACTCCCCTTCGCAAACAAGTCTAGTGAACTTAGAGATCGAGTTGAGGGGTTATGCACATCCTTTAGCCTACGAAGTAGAATTGGTCCTCACGCACACATGAAATCAACCATTGGTAAAGTCAATTGGAGGCTAAAAATTGGCTCACCCAGAATGGAGTCGGAAAATTCAAGTCTCTCTATAATACCTCATCTTATGGAGGCCAGGTTAGGTTTTATTATTTCAAAGAATCTCGTGGTATAATATACTATTATCATTCACTTTACATCCACTTTTATCAAACCACTCGCCGATTTTCTCTCTGCCACCTCATCAATTCCTAGTTTGAGGGGGATCACCTTCACCCTCACATGGGGCAACCACATCTTATTTTTGTTAGCGTCACTTACCAAGTACAAGCCACGCAACAAAAAGGGGCAAAATGTAGACATCAAAATCAGGTCACGCTCCCCTTAGCCCCTTGTTATCACTCGACCTAAACACATTCACCTAACCATGGCCCTCTTTCACCCCACACTATATTAATTTAATTACTTTAATTAAATTAATCATTTACACTCATTATAATTATTATTTAATTACCCTAATTAACTAAATACCTACCCCTCCACCTCACCTAGCCACCTCACCCTAAGCCTATTATTAGCAAGTTTCCTTAATCAACTAAAACCTAACTAACAACCTA
Organism: Taxus wallichiana var. yunnanensis; assembly: GCA_018340775.1. Classification (NCBI taxonomy): domain Eukaryota; kingdom Viridiplantae; phylum Streptophyta; class Pinopsida; order Cupressales; family Taxaceae; genus Taxus; species Taxus wallichiana. Next base: position 473,637,957 of record CM031243.1, on the reverse strand, counting down.
AAATTAAAGACCTAAACCTCATTCTCATGCAGACACAATGGTCACTCCCACTCATGTCCAGATGAATAGTGAGATCTAGCGACCATTAGAGCCACGATATCCTATTTTTAGCATGCCTAGGGAATCCTGCCTTAACCAATGCCTTGGTCACCCTTGAATCGACATCGGTCACCATGTAACAACCGTTGGTTACCATTAATGCCTATTTTCTTACCTCATTCGGAGGTTGGCACATTTAGAACAAACATTCTCACATGTAAGCAAGAAAAAATGACATCTCTCTCACACACAGACAACCAACATCCATCCAGAGGCCATCCAACACACATTCCAGCTGAGATTTGAGTAGAACCAAGCAAGAAGGAGCCCAAGCAGTCCATGCAAGAGCTCTACAACACTTGGTGATTCCTCCACACCACTCAGCTTCATACCAACACCTCCAATCCTCCTACACATCCACATGCATCAGTCTCAAGGTAAGTAGAAAGTCTTTACTCTTCTATTTCCTTTCCTTTTGCATTGTATCTCCTTATTGCTGCATTTACATTCCTTTTTCTATACATGCATTTATTATATAAACCTCCCACAGATCACCCTCCATATTTACACCCCCACATCCCTGCAAATCTTGCTAAAGCCCATTCAAACCTCTCGAAACTCACCCCAACTAACCCTGTCCTTTGTGTAATAAAAAGGAGATCTGGAACCACTGCTGTAGGATTTTCAATATTCTACAATAATTGACATCGTTTTACCCATAACCGGTGTCGGTTACCACTGCAGCGTGCCTTAACCTCACCCAATCTTTCCTTAACTCACCTAATACCCACCTCATCTCCACCAAAACCCCGCAAATCCCAACTCCGACTTGCTAGCCCTTCTAGACCTCACTAGGACCCCATTAAGTCCCCTAACAACCTCGAAAACTCTCCCTCGACCTCTGTTTTGACCTCTCTGTCAAACTACCAAAGTGACGCGCGTCGATCACCGCTAATCGGCACCGGTTACACTCTGTACTAACATCGGTTTCGTGTTTCCTATTTAGACCCGAACAAAACTATCAAACACCTTGCCTATTGACCTAGATTACCTTAATCATACCCCGACCTATACCGCACTCTATGGCAAGATCTTACCTATATGGATCCGATCGTACCTTAGCCTGTTACTTTTAGATTCGTTTATTGTATTTAAGTGAGATAACTAAATCATTTACTTGCAATAGGAATTTATTTATTGTTTTACATTAATTTGTTTTAAACAAAGGGACTGAAAACCATCTAAGAGGTATCGCACTTCTGGAACTAGCACATGCTAGGCAGTCCACTGTCATATATCGTTTAATCACTTTCGTGGTCTTGCTTTGTCTTTCAGGTAGTTCCTCCCAGCCAAAAGGAAGCTCTCACGGTCAGCTCTGGATCGAGGAGTCAGTACGCGCGCAACAACCTTCAACCGTCTATAACGGTGTATTCCTCATATTCCCAATATCTTATTTTTTTCACAATACTTCTAAGAGAAACTAAGAAATCAATTGAAACAACCACCTTCAAGATCTTTCTATGCTTCTTTCTAAAAAAGAATCCAAGGAGGTATACATGCCCAAAGGTCTTTTTACACTTTCCAGAAGGTCTTTTTATAGTTTCCTAAGGTATTTTACAAATTCTAGAAGGTATTTTTACAAAACCAAGTTCCATTAGGAGATGACATTTTCATGCACACTCCCCCTTAATGGAAACTCTAATAATCTGAGTTTTTTGCGAAAGTGACAACTATTTACAACACTCAAGGATTTTTGAAGATTTCAATAACTCTGTTCTTCAAATCGCACGAACTTGATATTTATCTCACCACTTAGCACCTTCTCACGGATGAAGTGTATATGTATCTCAATGTGCTTCATCCTTTGATGTTGTATTGGATTATGTGCAAGAGATATGGTGCTTTGGTTTTCATAAAACAAAGGAAAACTACCTGGATCCTTCATCTTTATCTCATCGAACAACCTCTTTAGCCATAAAGCCTCTTTTGCAGCTTCCATTGCACTTCTATACTCAGCTTCTGTTGAAGAGATAGAAACAGTTGGTTGTTTTTTGCTGCACCAAGTAATGGCACCTGCACCAAATTTAAACACATAACCAGAAGTAGATTTTCTATCTAATACATCACCAACATGATCAGAATCACAAAATCCATATAAGTTAGCATTTTCATTCTTAGTATAATGCAACCCATAATTGATTGTTCCTTTAATATATCTAAGAATCTTTTTACAAGATTCTAATGATCTCTATAAGGTTCCAGCATAAACCTCGAAGAAAATACTACATAGGAAATATCCATTCTGGTGATAGTTAGATAAATCAAACTACTAACTAACTGCCTATATAAAGTAGGATCAATTTTTTTGCATGCGAGGTTTAGGATCAATTTTCACTCCAACTTCCTTAGGAGTAGAAATTGGTTTACAATCAATCATGTTAAACTTTTTCAAGTACATTAGTTTCATATTGTGCTTGAGAAATAATAATAAAATGCTTATCTTGAAATACAACCATGCCAAGAAAATGATGTAAGAGACCTAAATCAGTCATTTCAAAGTACTATTTCAATTTTTCTTTAATTCTACAAATTAAAGCAGGATTATCACTAGTCATAAGAAAATCATCAACATATATACAAACAATGATAATATGTAATCCTTCTTGCTTAATGAATAGATCATTGTCAGAAGAATAATTAACAAATCCTAATTGTTTAAAGAAAGAATTAATTTTTGCATACCAAGCTCTAGGAGCTTTCTTTAAACCATACAAGTTTTTTTCAATTTACAAACATAGTTTTCTTTACCAATTTCTTCAAAACCTTTATGTTGAGACATGTAAAGTTCTTATTTTAAATCATCATTCAAAAAATAATTTTTCACATCCATTTAGTGTATTTCCCCAACCAAACCGAGAAACAATAGAAAACAAGGTCCTCACATAGAAAACAATGCTCATTTTAGCTACAGGGGCAAAGGTCTCAACATAATCTATCCCAGGTTTCTGAGTGAAACCTCTAGCAACAAGTCTAGCTTTATATTTTTCAATACTACCATCAACATTGTATTTTACTTTGTATAACCATCTAGACCCTATAACGCTTCTTTTCTTAGGAGGTGGAACCAAATCCCAAGTTTGATTTTGAATTTATCATCCCAAGAAGCTTCTTCAAAACTTTGTAGCTCAGGTTCATACAAGGTCATTAATGCATGGTACATATGATGGCTTCTGGTCATTTTCCTAAGGTCAATAGGATTAGAACTTTCTAACATAGTTTGAGCCCATTTTGGTTTCTTAGCTAGGGAGACGGAGATTCAGAAACATCCATAGCATTAACATAAGAAACATCATCATGATCTTTTACCATATTTTCATTATCAAAACCAAAACCATCATTAGGAATATTGACAGATTAAGAATATCATTACTATTTGAAGATGAACAAACATTTTTCTAAAACAATAACATTGCAATTTTCAGTTACTTCCCTTTTTACAGGGTCATAAATCCTTAAACATGTAGTGTTAATACCATATCCAATGAAAATACAAGAAAAAGAAGTCATATCAAGTTTATTTCTTTTCTTTTTAGGGATATATAAGGAGGAAGGACTACCAAAGACTTTTAAATGTGATATATCAGGTTTTGATTCGACCACTTTTCTAAGGGGTGCGAATGGTGAATAGTTTTGGTAAGAACCCTATTTAGGATATAGACTATCATGTTCATTGCTTCTCGCACTTTCGAAATTTGGGAAGACCAGCAGAGTGAAGCATCGTGCGAGCCATTTATAAAATAGTCCTATTTTTCCATTATACAACACCGTTAGACCTAGGAGAAGTTAATTCTCTTTTAATACCACAATCAATACCGAATTTTTCAAATGCCTTGCTAACATATTCAATTGAAATGTGGGTGATTGTTTTTAGTTTTTCATATAAAAGTTGACGATGATTTAGTCATCGGTTCATTAAAAAAACTTCACGTTATCATTAATTTAATAAAATAATTTAAACAAGATTTTATTTGAAAATAACTTCCCTCATTTAAAAAAAAAGATAAAATTAAATTAATTTAAATTTTCCCTAAATAATTTCTATTCATTAGATATCCAACAATTTAAAATGTGAATAATTCAATTTATTAAAAAAGAACCAAATAAAATACAATTAAAATTCCCAAAAAAATCAAAATGGCTTTTGAACCCTTGACCCCTATAAACCAAGGTTTCTTATAAAAACATATATACCAAAATTCCCTAAAGGAATTTTACAATTATATTTATAACAAAATAAAAACTGGATTATTACACCGAAAGTGTTACCCCTATGGGAAAAGGCTTCTGCAAACATTCATAAGATCTGTGCCAAATTTGACGGTCTAAATGACGGTTTTGCTATTTTTAACAATTTTGTTCCCTATTTTTTAACAAATTTTTTTGTTATTTTTAACAATTTAATAATTTTTTATTGCTTTTCTAACAATTTTGCTTTTATTTTTAAATTTTATTTTATAGCTTATGCATACATTAACCTTTGCTTTTGCTATTTTTAACAATTTTACTTTTTGTTTTTCTAACAATTTTACTTTTCTGATTTTGCATGTTGCTTTGACTTTACTTTTAATGTGAAGGTTTTGACGTTTTTAATTTTTTTAATTTTTTAAAAGATATTTTTAGCTTTTCCGTTTTTAACAATTGCATGTTTGCTTCAGTGGGTAAGATTTCTGTTTGGTAATGGTTTTGGTATATAATTTGTATGGACTAGTATATGGCTTCACCGACATGAAGAATTTGTAATGTAAGACTGGATAATTATTTCACCTTGACATTATTGGGACTTTGTCAAATTTGACGGTCTAAATGACGGTTTGCTATTTTTAACAATTTTGCTCCCTATTTTTTAACAATTTTATTTTTGCTATTTTTAACAAGTTAACAATTTTGTTTTTTTACTTTTCTAACAATTTTGCTTTTATTTTTAAATTTTATTTTATAGCTTATGCATACATTAACCTTTGTTTTTGCTATTTTTGAAAATTTTACTTTTTGCTTTTCTAATAATTTTATTTTTCTCATTTTGCATGTTGCTTTGACTTTACTTTTAATATGATGGTTTTGACGTTTTTTATTTTTTTATTTTTTAAAAGATATTTTTAGCTTTTCCGTTTTTAACAATTGCATGTTTGCTTTAGTGGGTAAGATTTACTTTTGGTAATGGTTTTGGTATATAATTTGTATGGACTAGTATATGGCTTCACTGACATGAAGAATTTGTAATGTAAGATCGGATAATTATTTCACCTTGGACATTATTGGGACTTTGTCAAATTTGACTCGGTCTAAATGACGGTTTTGCTATTTTTAACAATTTTGCTCCCTATTTTTTAACAATTTTATTTTTGCTATTTTTAACAAGTTAACAATTTTGTTTTTTACTTTTCTAACAATTTTGCTTTTATTTTTAAATTTTATTTTATAGCTTATGCATACATTAACCTTTTTTTGCTATTTTTTTAAAATTTTACTTTTTGCTTTTCTAATAATTTTATTTTTCTCATTTTGCATGTTGCTTTGACTTTACTTTTAATATGATGGTTTTGATGTTTTTATTTTTTTTTTTTTAAAAGATATTTTTAGCTTTTCCGCTTTTAAAATTGCATGTTTGCTTCAGTTAAGGTAAGATTTATGTTTGGTAATGGTTTTGGTATATAATTTGTATGGACTAGTCTATGGCTTCGCTGACATGAAGAATTTGCAATGTAAGACTGGATAATTATTTCACCTCATGTTAAATCTGGGTTTAATCTTTTTGTTTAAGAATTAGTGGTTTTTGAATGTCAAAAGTGTTAGACAATATTTTATTTCACATATGTTTTTAAATATGATGTGTTTCCTGTATGTCAATTTTGCCAGAATTTTTGCTCAAATGAGCGTTTCTTGCTTACATTACTGTCTGGACAGTGTCTCTCTTCGCGGCGATGTAAGTTTTGGGAGTTTTTTTTCCGCCTCCTGTTAAATCCGCTCTACTATTTTTTTAAAGCCAGTTTTCCTGAGTAAATGAACATTTCTGGCTTATTTTACCGAATGGACGAGTGTTTGGCTTGTTTGTGGTGAATGTGTAGGTTAAATGGATTTAATGTGTATTTTGGTAGATTCCTTGTGTTTATGTTGATGCACCCGCTTTCGTAAATTTTATGAGCAAAGGTGCATATCCGCATTATATTCACGTACGGAAGGAGTTAATGGTGAAAGTTATCTTTTTAATGTAGGCATGAACGATTTTTGAGTTTGAGAATGCACTGTGCTAGGTAATATTGAGATTTTTGATATGCCAATTTTTTAAAGTATCTCCGCAAATGCTCGCTTCGTGCTTCATTTCTTGCGTGGTTGAGCATTACGCTTCATTGAGAAGAAGAATCTGTAAGTTTGGATACCGCATGTTTCTCTATTGTTTAGAAATGCATTCAACTACCTCGAACACATCACCCACGTGTCAAAACAATTTTTTGGTTTTCATGGCCATTGTTTACCTTCTTAAGACAAGAAGCTCAACAAAACTTCGTGGGTAGTAGTAGTGGAAGTTGCATGCTATATTTGCAATTTCGAATTTGCTATATTTATGAACTAGGGTTTCGAGGTCACTACTACTATTGGTTTTGGATCACCAGGAAAAACTAAAATGTTACATGGACGTCTCTCTCTATTTGAAGTTCCTTGTTCTTGTTTAATGTTCTTGGTTTTGACAGAAGCAAAAAAATCAAATCAAGTTGCAGTGATCTTCTTGTTGCAACGTGTGTGCACTTGTTGGGTAGTTGTAGCCATGTTGAGAGCCTTCAGTTAGTTGCAGCAGCACTAGTGATCTTCGAGGGAGTTACGTTGCAATGGAAACCAAGGTAGGCAAGTAGGAATAAAATGAGATTTTTTTAATCATTTTGTAATGCTATTGTTTTTAGGTTTGGGTTGTGTCTAGGAACAGTTTGGTGTTTTGGTTATTTCCATGATGGATTCCCTACAACTCGGGAGAAATCTTAGGATCAAGAGGATATTCTTCTTAGAGAAGTAGAAATTCATTTTTTAAGGAAATTTTGGGGCTTCCCTAAACTTGGTGGTGACTGCAAATTTCTGCACTTTTATTTTTGGTGCTTGCGAGGTTCAAATTTGAAGTTGGCAGAAAGCTCAGGGAGAAAAACAAAACAAAACAAAGGCAATATAATTACTTACCTGGCAACTTCTTCGGTTTGATTTTCTGTATTACATGAGAAAACCAGAGAATCCCATGATAAAACGGAGATTATTTTGTTACTTCAATACATTCAGTGAGTAGAATACAATTATTTCATGGTTGTTTAATCCTGGGACGAAACTGAAACTGCATGTTGGTATTCTCAATTAGTTAAGGCTCATCTAGCTACCCACTATGAACTACCCATCGACACATGTCTAGTGTTAACCTGATTGAGGCCATATCAGGGCCTCTTCGGCTACTTCCATTAACCACCCAATCACACATAGTTGCATTTTGGCTAACCATTTGTAGGCTTCTATTTCTCTATTTCTGTAAAATGAGAAATATATCAAGGAACATACTTCCTATGTTTGTAGTCTGATGAAGGCTCCTTTTCTTTTGTCGTTATAGGTTGGAAGGCATAGGAGAAACAAGCTATTTGGCCTTCTGATTGCTTATAATGACCTTTGTATGGAGGCCATCTTCCTCCCTTATAAAAGATAGTACCATTCTCCTTATAAATTTCTAAAAAAAATTGGTACGGAAGGGTTCTGGTCCTTCGTTGATTTTATCATCTTCAAATTCAATAAAAACACATTTCCCCTATTGTATTCCCAATGGACCTTCTAGAGGATGAAGAGAAAATATATCTAGGGGACTCAAAACTGGCTTGACTAAGAAATAGATGGAGGTAAGACATGAATTAAGACTAAGTTGTCCATCTCTGAACCCAATTGAGACTTGGTCTTAACCCAAACATTACTAACAGTTTCTCAGTACCTGTTTTCTCTCAAACTTTCACACCATAATGGTAATAAAACTATAAGGAATAGAAAATGTTCAAACGTGAATGTCTATGGAAATTTAAAATATTGGTTCGATCTAACAATTACCAGATTTAGCTGCCAAGTTCTTTGTTTAAAGTATTCCTTCTTGACATCCTTTTCTGAATTATTTTTGTAAGCTTCTTGTCCACCATTTCTTCTGTAAACACACTTGGGTATGGCATGAACTTTGTCCATCAACTTATCATTTTCTCCTAGCCACCCACTTCATCTTGGCCCTCCCCTATATCTTCATCCTCATTAGACACTATATTAACAGCTGATTTGGCATGAGCATTCTACTATTTAACATTGCTTAAAATTGGCTTGATCTGCCAATCACTTGTTCAACAATCCAAGAAATAAATAGCAAATATAGAAAAGAAACGCGTAATAGAATCAAGGTCGTCTTTTTTTTATAAATTTCAAATAGCAAACAATATTAGTGTCTGGAAATCGAAAGTTAAATTTTTTGGAGTCAAATGATATTGATTCTATGTAATGCACTGCACTGCACTTCACCATTTAGTCTATATGTTGTAGCTGATATTTAGGGTTTTATTTTAAACAAATATAACAAGTTGCATGTGTAATGTTAGAATCCAAAACTTTTGGCAAACTATAGTAGAAAAATATTTGGTTCATCCCATGCCTCAATTTTGTTGAATATGTGCAAGTAAACTACAATAGAAAAATATTAATTCAATGGAAAATTAATTTACTGGTAGAATATTCCTTTTTAAAGTTTTTTATTAGGTGGATGGCTATGAACCTTTGCTTTTGAAGCGGTATATTTGCTTAGAATAATAGTAGTGGAGGCTATTTAGTTTAATGAAGCATGATGAATGTTTTTATCAAAAAATATTTTTTAATTTTGTCCATTTTATTTGTTGTGTGAATTATTTTTTCAAGTGGGGGTAGTTTATGCTTTTTTTCCTATTTTTTAAAACTAGGAACATTGTGCATTTGGGTGAAAACTTAACAGGTAAGTTTCCCTGATGGTCCTGTTTGGTCTGTTTTGATCATTTTGTCTATTTCATCATTCTCTTTATAAAGGGGATCCCTTTTCTCAATGCCAAAAATTCATTACCTTAAGCACACCTTTTAAACATTGTAAATATTATGTCTTTTACTTCCTATAAGGATCCTAAAAAGGGTAATCACATCTTCATCTAATCAAATGATATAAGAGGACTTATCCATCTCTTAGAATGCTTTGGTGTTCTTCCAATAAGAAAAGGTTGCTAATTATGGTTTGTTGCTCATAATTTGCAGAGGAGAGTTTGGTAGCCATCTCGCAAAATCTTGAGTGAATTGGGTCAGGTCAATTTCATCTTAGTGAATTGGGTCAAGTGAATTTTCATCTTAGTTGTACGAATTTGTAACAAATTTGAAATGTAGAGATAGAACCTTTAAATGTAATGCTTCATCTATATTCCTACACTTACAAAATCAATCACACCCCTTATTTATCAACATCAACTACAAAACTAATAACTATCCCTGTAAATCAAATAACATATACTGTTCGACATTCACATTGCATTGTAAACATGCGATTGCTAGTAACTATACAAAGGTGGACCGACCAACTCACTACGGTGGAGAGGTGAGCCAAAGTTACTATGCATATGATATAAAAGACCCTTAAGAATAAAATATGGTCAAATACCACCATGCCACGCAAACTACATAACCTCCCACCGCACATCCCATGGTGGACGGCCATATAAAATCCAATGGAAGCAGTCCCACATCATTCATAGCCATGCACAGGATAAAAGTGGCCACATTTCAACATTAAATACCATGTCCACAAAAGGAAATGCACAATATGTACACTCCTAGGATCAACGTAGTTGCACACTTTGCAACAATGAACCTGAATCAGAGGAGCACTTTATATTTCGTTGCCCTATGTACTATGAGATCCGTGGCAGGTACTATTGTCTCTTTCGAGAAACTCAAGGCTCATTACGTGCCCTTATTCATTATGAAGACCAGAGGTGTGTTGCTTTATTTATCAGGGAGATGACCCAACATAGATATGGCCTCCTCAAACATCATCATGGCAGCCTTGGGTTCCAGAATATTGGTGCATTCCTTCAGCCTTCTACACAACACTGGAGGCATAAACGGGCACATGACTTCACACAACAGTCACGATCTACCAGGCGTAGAACCTCCTAAGCTTGGCACATAGACCTGTTGCTTCCCGTGTCTTTCCTGTTGCTTCTCGTATTTTGTTTTGTATTTGTTTTTTTCCTTCATGCATTGTCTTGTTCTCTTTGCTCCTCTTGTAGTCCCTTTAACCTTTTTGGTTACTTCTAGACATTAATTTTTAAATTAAATTAAATTAGTTCAGCAAGTCCGATGAATTAATTACTAAGCGAGGCTCGAGGGAAACCCCTCTCGCATATTGTTTTTATCGAAGACAAATGAAAGAAGGGAAATTTAATAATTTAAGTAGGCCATGGGTATAATTTAAGCATAAATGGGTAGGATAAAGTATATGATAGAAAAGAAGATAGGCTTTAGGTAAAAAATTAAGAATTTTTAATACTTCAAACACATAAGTATAAAGTGATTTATTCATTAAAAATTGGTTATGAATTTAAAACGGTTAGAGATTATAAAATATAGGATATAGTTATAAAAACATAGGTCTTAATACAAATATCTTTTATAACCAAATACCTTTTTTTTTTACCTATGTTAGACATAGGTCTAGCATAACATTCAAATTAAATGTTTTATTTGGTCCGTTTTAAGGGTATAGAATTGGATAAACATATAAATAATATATGTTATATAAAGAGTAGAGTTTTCATTATATAATGTTTTTAGAATTATTTCAATTGTAATTAATTTAAGAAAGGGTACTTGGAGGAGACATACACATTTGTTTTCGATTTTCAAAGGTGAAAACAACTTTACCAGGGTTTTATCAACTACTAGGGAACATTGATAAATGATAAACCAATAGAAAAAATTTATTTCCTATTCTTGTGGGGTTTGTCTCCTGGGCCTAAACTTTTCTTTTTACTTTAATTTACCCTTGAAAATATTTATCTGCAAACATTTGAAACTATAGAAAAAAATAGGAAATATTTAACACATTATTTAGCCCTTACCATTTCTTTCACTCGAGTTTTCACTGAAGTTTTCAATTTTTCATCTGTGCATTCATATTAGTTCTTCACAAGACAAAAATATTAGGTTACACAAAAATGGAAATAAGGGGGGCTTGATCATTTTAAATAACCTTTCGGGTTGATTAAAAACCCGTAAAAATTATAAATAGATTAAACACAATAAGTTAGACATAACCTATTTGATTTAAACTGTGCTCGATACCATGTTAGAATTTAGAGGATTCTAAATATTATGAATTTAAAACATATTAATTAATTAATACATACCAAAATTAAGAACACAGTGACATAGTGCTTATAGTGGAAAAACCCCAAATAGGGTAAAAACCACTTTGTGAAATAACCTTTTACTTTCCAAGAACCAAACTTACATCCATTAACTTTCACCTCCTCCTTTCAAACCATAAAATAATATTCACTTTTGATATTTCTTTCAAACATATCAAATGAAGACCTAAAGTCCTGTTTATATTAGGTGATCGGGTATGTCTCCCCGACCCACCTTTTCAACCTTATCGGTTGACACATATACCTAAATTTATAATATTTAATATTAGAAATATAATCTTTTATGATGTTAAATATTTAACCGAAAGTATATACCTAGGTTAGCATATTTAATAATAGAAATAGAAATATAAATATTATTAAATATTAACCTATATATATTAGTGATGGACCCATATACATTAAGGGTTGTCTAGACCACTTAATAATTATGTTCCAACAAGAGGTTGTGCCTACAAAGGATTGCACGATAGCTAAGGCAGCAAGGTTACTTTGGGAGAATATTATCAGCGGTATGGATGCCCGTTAAGCTTGACTAGTGATAAAGGAACTCTTTTCTTGACTAAAACAATCAGAATTTTTTTAGTGGAGTTTATGGTGGCACACCATAAAACTACCCCTTATTACCTTCAATCTTATGGAAGTGTTGAATCTTTCAACAAGATCTTGGGACAAACACTTACGAAGATTTGTGATGTTAGAAGGAAGGATTGGGATGATAAAGTATCAGTTGTACTTTGGGCTTATAGGACCACATATAAAAGGTTGAACAAGGCCACACCCTTTCAGTTGGTGTTTGGCACAGAGGTGGTACTACACTGTGGAATTTTTGTTACCATTCCATGTATTGTGCGTGCATGAGGTTTTTCAGATGAAAATGATGTGGAAGAGTGAATTGAGAAACTAATACAACTAGATGAGCGATGCGCAATTACATGTTGGATAGAGAAGATAGATAAGGCATGATAGGAGGCTTGGTATGATATGCACATCAATAATAAGTCATTTTTAGTTGGAAAGATGGTACTTCTTTATGACTCCAAGTTTGTGCACCATCTAGGGAAGTTGAAGGTGCATTGGTTGGGACCATTTTTAGTAACCAAGATACTAGAATCATGTGCATGTCAATTATAGGCGTTGGATGACACCATGTTTCCCGGTTACTTCAATGGGAGTAGGTTGAAGTCCTACTATAAAAAATATTATTTTTGTTTGTAATAAGGTAGCATTGCCACTTAGATTATATTTCCTTTTATGTTTTTGTCTTGATTGTTTTGTTGTAATAAGTGCACTCACGTGCAAGAAGATGATTACTATCCATTGTGTTGATGTGCAAAGGGATGTACATACGTTTAGTATGGGGTGGAAGTAGGTGTAAGCTGTTGAACAAAAACTTAGATGCTAGTGGAGTTGTACACGGAGGGTGTGCGAATTAATCTAAGGAACATATTCTTCATGAATACATGTTAAAGGTGTGTGAAAGAAATATAAAAAGGTATTGCAGGTGTTTAGGAATGATTGGGTGTTTGAAAGTAATTTCTCATATTGAAGACCACATGAGGAAGAATCCACACAATGTAACACCGGTAGGTAATAGAAATATGAGCTACTTGGTATTTAGTTCAAAGGAAGATGTGTTGTGGAACTAAGAAGTGTGTGCGAGGATTTCTGCTCCCAGTAAGTAGCTAGGTGCTAAAAGGTTACAACTATTGTGTATGGAAGAAAGAAAAAAGTGTGCATAAAGAAAAATGCATATTTAAATTTGCAGTTTGGTGGTAGGTGAGGAGAAATTAATGTGGGAAAACTATGGAAAAATATAAAAGAGTTCATGGGGGAGTCCATTCTCACCTTGCATGTTGAAGCATTTGAGCCCTTGAAGAGCAACTTAAGTGTGAACTATTGTGAAGAGCTTGTGCAAAGAGAATTTGGATGGACCATAGAAGATTTGCCACACCTGGGATTGGAGATCCTTTAGAGGAAGTGTGAGTGCAAAAAGGAGGCGTATGGATACAAGAATATGGGGTTTGGAAGTTAAATTGTAGAGCTAGGGTTTGGAGAAACAAAATTCATAAAAATTCTTAGTTCATAGCTAGGGCACATGGGTTCAAAGGGTGAACTAGAGTACGAGGAGAAACAAGAAGTGAAGGGATTTGAGAGAGAAGTGAACAACTTGGAAAGGAAGCACACAATCTAGGTATGAAGATCTAAGCACCTAAGACACATCATACTCAAACATGATTGACTTATTAAATTTTGAAGTGAAATAATAACACCGAGAAATGCATCCACTGTATCACAAAAGGGTAAAGGAAAAGGAAAGGGGGAGCCCATGATAGAAGAAGCACCAAAAGAATGCTTCCATGAAATGTAATATCCATGAGAGGTGATCATTGGGAAATTTTGGGAATTACACTTGACTAAGTGTAAGGTTAGTGACTTCAACCACCACTCGAAGGAAAATGAGTGTGAGATAGAGAATGAAGTGATAAGGAAAATGGATGAAAAGACCCCGAATGGAAATTTGATCTATAAAGACCAGTACAGAAGGATTCGAGAGGGCATGAGAGTCATACAAATTTATGAACTACCCTACTTTGGGAAGCTTTGAGTGCTTATATAATTGGTTATTATTTTCACTTTGAAATACACCGTTTGGATAATGGTGTGATAACTCTCCTTTCATAGACAAAATCGAAACACTCCTAAGATGTGGGTGACCTATATGTTAGAGTGAATCTCCAAAGAGGGATGGTTCCCTAGTGTAACACCTGTTGGTACCCGATTTAATCCTTCTTCAAGAATAGAGCAAAGATCAAGGAATGAACAAGACACTCGGTGGTAGATAAAAATTGTGTGTCATTTTGTAGCTGGGGAGGGAGTTTATCTGGCTCTTTAGTACTCATGATCTGAAAGAATTGGGTATCACCTTAAAAGGATGTGATCTTATCCTAACTAATTTTGGTTGTGCCTTTCAACCAAGGTAAGAGAACCTACTTTTTCACCTTTAAATAGTGGAGGAGATGGTGATATCCTTCTTTTGCACAAGTTTTATATAGAAGACCTTGGGCAAAATATGATCAACACTCCAAATTTGAATCTCACGAGTTATCGAGTTCCAGAATAAGGAGATATTTTCAACACAAGGCTAAGGTTCTCAAGACATTTGGAAACTGATATGTTCTATATATTTTTCAAATGGATTTTGTTCTTCTGTGGATATATAAGACAAAATAGGTGTAGTTCGGGGTAGGATTGGTTACTTGAATATTTTTGGTGGGACATCAACAAGAAAAATTGGAATTTGCCACTCCTTGAGAAACTTCACAACAATGTAGAAATCAACAACAGAAAGCTTCAAAGTAGTTAAAACATTCCTTCAACTAGAAGGTGTGCATCAATGGAGGCCCAGATTTGCACTTTTTCACACAATATTTGAGGTTCTAGCACAAAGGATCGAGTTAGAAGGCCCAATAAAACATCAAAATCTAAGATGAATCATGCCTGAGGTACACCCAGAGGCTTACAAACAATCTCTGTCAACAAATGAAGAAAAGTGATTTTAAATCGTTTATATCATTCCTAGATGAAAGCTCTTCTAAAAAATGAAATTGTAGATGCCACTAAACTATCACAAGGATTAAGATCTATGTGATTGAGATAGATTTTGATACAAGATTGCAATAGGAACAAGAAAAACTACTTACAGACATTCTGAAAGTGAAATAAACACAGAATTGCCAGAGATTTAACACAAATTAACTCAAAGTTTATCAGATTTATTCAAAGAGGGGAGAGTTATTAAAACAATATCAGAGCTTTTTGATGGATATACACTTCTAACCAACTCAATGTGAATGGAAATCTAACAAAGAGGAAGTTAACTTGGTTTCTCGAAAGGTTTCTCGAGAGAGATGAGCTTTTCTCAAAATTTTCTCATGAAAATGAACTCCCGACCATTTGCAAGTCTCAAACATGTACTATATAGCATATTTTTACATTCAAGTCTTCTTTCCCAAGAAAACAATATGCCAAGCATCAAGTTTGTTAAAAAATTTCACCATGACTTACAGAAAGGGACGTTTAACGAAAAAACATTCGAAAGATGCCAGTGCCTTAAAAGGCTAATATTTGCAAAACCCACATCATTACTTCAATAGGGGGCATGTTTTTTATCCTTGGTGCATGCATACCCTTTTTGTTTCATCATTACATCTTTTCCCTTTCCAAATTTGCCTCTGTAACTTTTGGATTTGGCTTTTCACATTTTTACACGAGCCTGAGAAAAAATCCACTTCAAATATACCTCAGATCTACAAATTAAATCTCCAAATCGATTCCATTGATCTTTGCAAACCAAAACGACATGAATTTGCCAAAAATTTGATGAAGATTGATGCAAAAATTGCATCTCCAAACATCCTGGAGCTCAAATGGCGGTCAATTTGAAAAATGCACAATTACCGTTGATCTTCTTTTACCTTTTAATCTGAGCCCTCCACATGGTAGAATGTGATTGGAAACGGGCTGGGAACTCCTTTTGACATTTTAAAATTTTTGGAAAAATGTAAAAATTGACATTTTCTCCACCCCTTGAATACGGGCTTGACACGTGTCCCAATGTGGGTCCCAAAGAAAATCGTAGCTCAATTATGTTATTTTACCTTCTTTTTGGAAATTTTTTTCCAAATTTTCCTATGGGCTCACACTTCCGCGTTTGATCATGCTACATGTTCATCTCGTGATTCTGCTATGGAGCCACACTTCATTTTTAGAACTTTACAACTTTATAAAGCCAAAAATATTCAAAGTATTCCGCCAATCCGCCATTCTTCCCTTTGACTATTCAAACCTGCCATGTGTCCACTTTTGATTTACTACGAGGTTGCGGTTTGTTTTGTAACTTTAATATTTTTACTAAATAAAGTCGAAAATCTTCAAAATAGTTTGACAACCCGTGCAATTCCTCTTTGGTTCTGAAGCCACCATGTGTTCCCTTCTGATTAAACTGGGGCCTTAGGCATTTTCTTTACATTTTAACTCTTTTTCCAAAATGCCTTAGAGCACAAAAAAGACCCACCTTTCCACAATCGCTCAACATGCGACACGTGTACATCCTCGGGAAAAATTAAGAAATTTTCTCTGCCACTTGAATTCAGCCAATCAGAACTTGGCGGGGCACGGGGCGATTTAAATTTTTTAGGCAAAATAGCCAAAAGGAACAAGTTTTCAAGATAAATCCCCACACCTCAACCAATTAGAAGAAGCCACGTAAGCATCATTAGAACCAATTAGAAAGAAGCAGAGCCATAGGACCAAAAATGCCTTTTTGCCAAAAAAGCAAAAAGTGATAAGTTAAAGCATTGCCCACCCCTCGACCAATTAGAAAGATGCCACGTAACCTCCCAAGCGTCGGGAATAATTTGATGGGTAAAATACGCCCGTCAGACCGTCAAAAACACAGAAATTTTCCAGTTATGCACAGAATCCATTTTTTCACTAAGGATGGAAATTTTTTTGAAACAAAACCAAGTGAAACATGATTCCAAGCATTTTTCAACCATGGGGATGGATTTTCAAAGGCATACAAGTATAAATCGATCATTTTCGAGCTTCCATGATCGGGAAAAATAGGAAAAATGGCAGAACCCTTGGATTTTGAAAATATTTAGGGCAAAAACAGGGCAACTTGGGGACTTCTTTCAAGAAAGGGCATAACAATGGATTTGGAAAACAATTCAAGGCATTCAAATGGAGGTAAAAGCTTCATATCATCCATTCAAGATATAGAAAATGTTTGAAATACGCAGAGTGAAGGAAAATTAGGGCAAAATGGTGTAAGATCAAAATGGACACCAACATCGGCTCCTTCTCGGGGATGGGCACTCCCAGCGAGTGCCATAAGAACAAAAATTAGACCAAGTGCCAAAAACATCCATTGGGCAAGCGGAGTCAATATGCAAAGCAGACAAACCAGAACCAGCTTCCAAAAATGAACCGAGAGACCAACAAAACTAGGTCACCAAGGACCAGAATGAGTAAAAACACAAAAACAGAAAGAAACCAAAGAACTATACACTATAAAATGGTGCATACCTCGATTCTACGAAATCAATCAAAGAAAGATTTCAGATATCTGTCATTAATAGGCAATTCGATCAATTCCCCATCTAATTCTTTCAAGAAGAAGGTATGTTCACCGATCCGAATGTCAATGGAGTAAGGGCCCATCCACAATGAATCAAATTTACCATGCTTGCCCTTATCTTCATGTCTTCTATCCCACAATAGCACAAGATCTCCAACACTGAAAGCCCTTGGAGTGACCTTTTTGTCAAACAACTTCTTCAACTTTTCTCTGAACTATACATGCCTTTGGTGGGATGTCCTTCTTTCTTCATCTAGCTCAACAATCTGATTTATTAGAGCTTCATATGGACTGACTTATTGGTCTTCAAGTTGTTGAAAAAATTGAAATGAAGACAATTGCAAGTGCAAGGGGCAGAAGAGCTTGAGTTCTATACCCAACTCAAATAGACTTTTACCAATATCTCTCTTGGCGGTTATCCTATCAGCCCAAATAAAAAAAGTTCAGTTGCTCACCCCACTTCTTCTTGTTCAGCTCCAAGGTTTTTCTAATGATCTTCAAAAGTTCTTATTGTTGGACTCAAATTGTCCATTACCTTGGGGATTTTAGTTAGAGGCATATGTCATATTGATTCCATATTATTTGCATATTGCTATCAAAGGTTTGGCTCTAAAACACATGGCATTATCAACAACAATCTTGATTGGTACTCCAAATCTGTAGATGATATGATTTAGCATGAAGTCCATGACAACTTGGTGTGTTGCTTTCTTAGTGGGGATTGCTTCCACCCACTTAGTGAAGTAATCAGTGGCTATAAGAATCCACTTATGGATAGCACTGGAAGGGTCTGAAATCTCACCAATGAAGTCCATTCCCCATTATTTGAAATGAGCTTCAATTGATACAGATGCTATAAAGAAGGGAGCTTGAAGCTTTCATTCTTCCAGAAAAATGCTTGCAACTTTCACATCTTCTTACTAATAGAGTTGTATCTTTGAAGAGAGTTGGCCACCAATAACCAACCTCAAGATCTTGTGTTTTGTAACTCTTCTAGCAAAATGTCCCCAAAAACTCCTCCATGGATATTTGCAATTATCTTTGGTGCTTCATCTCGCTTAATGCATCTTAGGAGCACTCCCTCTGGGTTCTTCCAAGCTAACCCAAAATCAGTTATGACATACTTTTGAGAGGCTAGCTTAAGAGCTCTTTTCTGATTTTTATTCAAATGATCAGGGTAACATAGATGTCTAAGATAAAATATTATATCTTTGTACCACTCAGAACTTACCAAATTTTCAAGCACATGCACCCTTTCTTCTTCCACTTCATTTACTTCAATGGTTTGCAAGTTTCTCTCAGCCATAAGCTTAGCTAGACCCAAACCTCTTACCAACTTTGTGGTTTGGATGTCCATGTCATATTCCTATAACTTGTTCACCCATCTGCATAATTTTCTTAACACCTCCATCTTTATAAGATATCTTTAACCATGGTATGGGAACATAAAAAACAACTTTAGAACTCAAGATATAAGGTCCGAAAACACCTTTGTTGCTTTACTTCAAGGCAAATGCTTGCTTTTCCATAATGGTGTACTTCAACTCACTTCTTGTAATGCCTTACTAAAAAATAGGCAATTGGTCTCTCAAGAAAAAAAACATTTGAAATCATTCTTGTAATTTGGAGCTACCAAAACAAGTGCATGCTTTAGTGCTTCTTTGATTCCATCAAAAGCTCTAATGGAAGCTTCTTCCCATTTGATAATTTGGTCTTTCTTGAGCATGTAAGTAATGGGAAGGGTTAACTCATCAAATGTTAGACACAAATATTCTAATGAAATTGATCTGCCCAAAGAAGGATTGGATTCCCTTCTTGGTTCTTGGAATTGGAACCTTGCTGATGGCCTCTACCCTCTCGAGATCAATCATGACACCATGACACAATATGACCAAGAAATTTGGCATTTTGCACTCCAAAATGGCACTTCTTTGGGTTCAATGATATACCAAATTCTCTACATCTAATCAGCATATTTTCCAAGTGTTACTTGTGATCACTTCTCTTCTAGAAACCACGCTTATATGATCTTGATAAACACCAATGAATTCATTAATGTAACTAGCAAAAGCAACATCTATTTCTCTTTGGAAGGTAGCTCTAGCATTCATCGGACAAATGGCATCCTGACATAAACATATGTTCCCAAAGGAGTGGTAAAGGTAGTCTTTATTCTTTTGGATTCCTTCACAACAACTTGATTATAACAAGAGAAACCATCCAAGGTATACAACAATTCAAAACTAGTTACTAATTACAACATGTTTTCCATGTTTGGAAAAGGATAATTATCTTTATTGATTCTCTATTCAGATTTATAAAGTCTACACAACCTTACATCACCATTCTTTTTCTAACGGCATTAAATTTGTAACCCAAGAAGAATACCTTGTGGGCTGAATGATCCCTCCATCCCTTAACTTCTTCAATTCATCTTGCATCTTCAAGAAGGAGTGGATTAATCCCTCTATTTTTTCTGAATGGTTTTACATTAGATTCCAAAGGAATTTCATATTGGAAACAAATCCTCTATGTATGCTTTCACTCGAGAATAAGACCAAGCCAAATAGTCCTTGATATTTCTTCAACAATTGACATAGGACTATTTTTCTTCCTTCTTAGATTGCTTCCTAACTAGATATTCCTTGGTTTCTCCTTTGTGCCAACGTCATGCTCTTCAACATCCCTTGAGGATGTTATATGTCTATTAATAATGCAATCAACATTATCAAAGTTTGATTCAAGAGAAACCAACCCTCTAGGAATGGTATTAGTTTTCATCAATGAAATCTTTTCCAAAAAAGTATCCTTTCCTTCTAGCTGCACTCATCATTGGCTCCCAATCAATACATTGATCAAAAAACTCTCCTTTAAATTGCAAAAGTATTTTGACTTGAGCATCATCATCAAACACTTGCCAATTTTTAACATTATCGAGATACAGATGGCCTTGTTAGTACTTCAACATCATATTCAAAAATGGGGATGTTACACATTTCAAATGAGATCCCAAGATTAAAATTGTCTGCAAATTAAACTTCTTATCATGGTGCAAATATTAAATGAGTAAACATTTCAAGAAAATCCCAGTCGCATGCTTATATTGTTTCATTCTTCGATTATTGGTAGCATAAAACTTTCTCGATTTGTTTGATGTTTTCCCCCTTTGACAATGATATCTTTAATATAATACTTCCATAATTATTAAACCTAACAACAATGCTTCATATTTAGTAATGTTATTATTACATTCAAAGTTAAGTTTGAAAGAAAAAACAAATTCTTCCAAGCTTGGAGAAATCAGAACTACACCAGCACCATTTCAAAATTTGGAACAAGCCCCATCAAATAACAAGGTCCAAGGAGAATCTACCTATTCAAGACACTTACATTGATCTATCTTATTCTCCTTCCCATTAGCAAAGCCAACAAAATTTTCAGCATCAACATTAATATAAAATACTTCATAAGAAGCATTGTTGGGATCCTCAATAAGATGCAACATGTTCTTTTCCCCATATAATTTGACAAAATGCCCTCAATTGGGATGGTGGCATAAAATATTCATCCTAACACTCCCACCAACACTTGCAGCCCACTTTCTTGATAACATAATGCCCCATTGGTTGGGCAATCAACAATGACATCAAGTTTCATCAAGTTTCAAGTTCTTACCGGATATGCTGCAAGTTTACCACCAAACCTTTTACACATCCTACAACAAGGACTTCTCTAGAGTCCATGGTAGTACACTTTCCATATGTTGTTTTCACTTTGATATCTAATTAATTCATGACCTCAAAGGCATGACATTGCATGATGCTCCGAAATCAAACATACAATTGTGCATCATTCTATTCTTAATAATCAAAGTTGTAAAAATGGATCAACATTTAATTGAGACTTAACCATGAAAAGAGTTTGCGAGAATCGAATCGGAAGAGAGCGAGGCACCTTGGTGAAAAGAGTTTGCGAGAATCGAATCGAAACGAGGCACCAAGTAGTTGCACTGATCGAGTAATGGAAGAACTTGCTCAATAGAAACAAAGCTTGCATAGAGGAAAGATAGCGGAGTGTCTTGGCATGCTCATAAATGAATAGAAAAGGGGTACATATAGGGTGTTGAGTAACCTAGTGCATGACACATATGAAACCTAAACCTAACCCATGTGAGATGACCCTCCAACATGAGAGGAGGACACATAGGATAACTCACACTAACACCCCCCTTCATCAAAGCTGGGTAGTGGTTGTGATGAGTCGACGGAGGAAGACACTCTAAACAACTAAGAAAGATGTGTCAATGGGGCCCGAAACTAAAGGCACGATAAGGTGCCCATATCTGAAACACAATCTTCTAGAAGAAGAAGAAGAAGAAAGGGACTAAATAGCCCTAAGAAGATGGGCAGCTGAAGACCTCACCCCGAAGAAGAGACCCAAAGTGAAGAAACTTCATCTCGGTGAAAGGCTTGGTGAATAAGTCTACAATCGATCAATTTATCTGAATGTATTGAATGTCGATGATACCATCATGAATAAGCTCCCATATGAAGTGCATATGGATCTCAATGTGCTTCATCCTGCGATGTTGAACTGGATTTCTAAATAGAGATAGTGCTCATGTTATCACAGTAGATAATGGTAGGCCACCAAAGTGGATGCCAAACTCTGTCAGAATACCTGTAGCCAAATAGCTTATGTGGCAGCGTTAACTTGCTCCTCTGTATTCTACCTCTGTAGATGATATCACAATTGCATTCTACTTCTTGCTAGACCAACTAATAGGACCCAAACCAAGAGAGAAACTATAGCCAGAAGTAGATTTCGATGATCTAAGTCACGGCCAATCAAAATCTGTGAATCCAATCAAGTCAATATCAACCCCTCCATGATAGTGTATGCCATCAGCATAAGTGCCACGAACATAATGAAGGATCCATTTAGCTGCTTTCCAATGTAGCTCATGTGGCTCTGCATGAATCTGGACATGATCCCAATAGCATATGATAAATCCGGTCGAGTGTGAGTCAAGTAGATCAAGCTCCCCACTAACTGTCGGTAAAGAGTACCATCAACCAAGGGAGTAGAGCAATCTGAAACCAACTTAACCCCAAAAAGAAAAGGAGTAGGAGAAGACTTGCAATCAGACATCTAAAATGAGCTAGCAAATCAAGAGCATACTTAGGTTGTGAAATCAAGATTCTGAGTCAGATTGTGAAATCTGGATCCCAAGGAAGTAATGAAGCAGACCTAAGTCAGTCATGGAAAACTTGTTGGCTAAGGCGATCTTCACATAATCAATAATAGAGGAAGAGCTTCCTGTGATCAACAAGTCATCAACATATAGAACAAGAATGAGTATGGAGTCATCTTGCCATAGAATATAAACATTTGGATCAGAGTGACACCTAGTAAACCTTGATGTAAGTAAGAAGGAGTCCATCTTGGCATACCAAGCCCGAGGGGCTTGTTTAAGGCCATAAAGAGACTTCTTTAACTTACAAATGAGGGAGGAATCTTGGACATAACCGGAGGTTGTTCCATATAGATCTCTTCCTCTAGGTCACCATGAAGGAAGGCACTCTTAACGTCCATTTGATGGACTTTCCATCTGTTTGCTTTGTGCAATGATAGCTAGGAGTCGATCGAATAGAAGTCATCTTCACAACCGGAGCAAAGGTTTCTGTATAATCAACCCCAGCTATCTGGGAGAAACCCTTAGCTACTAATCGCGCTTTAAACTTTTTGACGTCTCCATCTACTCCATACTTTGTTTAGAACACCCACTTACACCGAATGATTTTTCTTCCTTTCGGAAGAGTGGTGAGATCCCAAGTATCGTTCTTCATGAGAGAGAATACTCCTCATCCATGGTAGAATCCCACTCGGGAATACCGAAGCCTCCCGGAAAAGACTGTGGATCGAGAAGCGAGAGGTGAAGAAAGAGTGGGGTCAATGAAATCTGAGTGAGTACGTCGTCTCATATCCAAGTATCTCCAACTAAATCTCTAGCACTTTGCAAAGTTTTCCTGCCCAAAGGGGACCAGGAGGATCAGGCTCAGAGTCGGAAGATTCTTCACTTGAGTGAGAAGGGACATAGTCCTCATCATCACTCTTGTCGTCAAATCGAGAAAGACTCAAAGGTCTGATGGTCGGGAGGATCGGAAGAGGAGCACGCTCAACAGTATCATCATCTGATGAGTCAGAATCTGAATCAGTGAGCTGAAGAACCTCAATAGGTGGAGAAGTAGAAGTCGAAGAAGACTCATCGAACTTAACACTTCTCTCAATATATAGCTCATGAGAAGTAGGATTCATCAATCGATATCCCTTCACGCCATCAGGATACCCTACTGAAGATACAGGTTTGGATTGTGGTTCCAAGGCCTTGCATTTCTTCTTGGGAATCCGAGCCATAGCCTTGGATCCGAAGACTCGAAAGTGCTCAACATCAGGCTTGCATCCAAACCAGGCTTCAAAGGGTGTCATCCCTCTTACTGCCTTGTGTGGAACATGGTTCTAAATGTAATTTGCACAATTCACTGCTTCAATACTGCGGAGGAAGAGACTTCGAGTGAATCATACAAGTGGCCATCTCCTTGAGTAGTACGGTCTTTCTTTACTGCGACTCCATTACAGCGAAGGGCTATAAGCAATTGTATGTTGCAAAGAGATCCCTTCAGAAGTACAAAATCCATGAACCTATTGTTTACATATTCACCTCCATTGTCGGTTCGAAGAACCTTGATAGACCGTTCCACTTGTTTCTCAGCAAGAGCCTTAAAGTCCTGAAAATGTTCAAAGACTTCAGACTTAAGCTTAAGAAAATATACCCAAGTATATCACGAATAGTCATCAATGAAGGTTAGCACATAAAGAGCTCTAGTAAATGAAGGAGAAGGAAATGGACCAGAAACATCGTTGTGAACAAGATCCAAGGGACGAGTGGCTCTCCAGGCTTTTCCTTTGTCAAAGTTCTTTTCGGGATGCTTTCAAGTCAACCCTCACAAAGACCCTTAGAAAACTTGACGCGAGGCAACCCATTGACCATTTCATTTTTGACTCAATTGTTCAAGTAGCGATAATTTAGATGTCAAAACGCTCATGCCATAGCTTACTAACCTCATTTGCATGAGTGAGCAAGGCGGTGGGCGTAGAATCGAAGTAAAGTGGGAGAAGGTGTACTACCATGAATGGTGATCTACCTTTCCCTCAGCCACTGTAGTGTCATTGTTAAGCTCACGAATAATCACCGAGTTAGGACCAAATTCCACTCGCATTCCTTCACCAAGGTGAGTAATTTGGTAAACTGATAGGAGATTGGTAGAGATCAGGAACACTCAACACTTGGTTAAATGTTCCCCCATCCATCTCTACTGATCCACTACCTGAAAACCGACACTGTCGTGTCATTACCCATCGTGATTTGGGACATTCCACAAGGTTCGATGTTGGAAAACTCAACATGTGAAGAACCCATGTGGTGCGAGGCACCGAATCTATAATCCATGTCGATGAAGGAGCAACTTTGGCTACTAAGGGCTTTCCTTTCTTCTTATCATTTTTAGCACCTTTTGCAATAGAAGACTCGGCCTTCGGAGCACTTTGTTTTATGGATTCAGGAACACTTATTTTATTTTTCTCAAGTAAATGAGATAAGTGATCAATCTGTTTCTTAAAATAGTGTTTCTCGTCGTGACCAGATCTTCTTGCAATAGGAACACAAATACTTGCTTTTCTGCCTTAGGCTCAGAAGTCGAAGTGTTTGTGTCATTTTTAGGTTTGATCTTGGTTTCTTTCTTAGGTTGATCCTTAGTTTCTTTCTTCTTTTCAGTCTTCTTTCCCTTGCTAGTACTTGCTACAAGGGCATGTGACTTGGACTTGAGAGACCCCATTTGAATGAGTTTGTCCTGTTCTCGAATGAGTTGGGATGAAAAATAGTCAAAGGAGGGCATTGTCCAAGTATCGCCCAAAGCAGCTTTTGTAGCGTAGAAAGTTGACACGAAGATAGAATATTCGGGACCTAGCTTAGAGAGAATCGACAAGATCAGTTGAGAATCTTTCTTTTCTACTTGACATCCTTTTAACAATAATCTAATGTGGACAAATTTTGAGAAGAAGGCTTGTAGGTTTTCAAAGTCACTAGGATTTAACCCTAGTAGTTCATTTTCCAACTCATGCACTCTCATGTCATCTAGTTGTCCAAACATCGCATCCAACATTTTCCACGCAGATGTAGGTGTTTCAGATGCCTCAATGTGGAAGAGCAAGTCAGGAGAAATGGACATGCAAAGAAGACCTAAAGCTTCATCACTACGGTTTAACCACTTAGATTTTTCAGGTTCATCATCTGGTTCAGTCTCAGTTCCCATGGTGATGCGGTATAACCCTTTACCCCTTAGTTTCATTATTATTTTCGATCTCCATTCGAAAAATTTGAACGGCGTAAGCAAAGGAATTGAAAGTGCATCCATAGTGAGAGAGAGAGAAAGAAATGCAGAAAAGAAACACAACCACCCAGGACAATAACAACCCCCTGCTTTTGGCACTTTATAGTTTAGTGCGTTGATTACAATCGGGTCCGTGCGTGTGGTTTGAAACACTTGGTAACTCATCTTGCAATTAGCGTAATAACGCATAAGAGAGGAGACCACAATAGTGTTTCGTGGAGCGCAAAAAAGGAACACAAAAACAAGCACAAGCAAAAATAGAAAAAGGAGGAAAGCCAACCACAGTGGTGGTGAGAAAAAAATGTCTCACGTCACATGAAAGAATCCCTTTGTCATAAAGCTGTGTGGCGGACGCTCTCACAAGTCCACGAAAAAAGGAATAACAAAGCTCAAAAAATGAGCTGAATTAAGCAATCAAAAACACCCCCAGAATGCGGCACTTTATAAAATTAGTGCATTTATAAAAAGCTAATGATCCCATCATCTAGAGTGTGAAAAAAACATGCAACTTTGACTAAAAAGTGCTCAAAACCGAAAAACGAGTCAAAAGTTATAGCAAAAACCAATTCCACATTGATGATGAAAAAAAGCCAATAAGCCTGCAAGCGGATTAAAAAAGTGCCCTAAACGCATGCAAAGGTGTCGTATGTATGCTCGTTGGAAATGAATGGAATTTGAGATAGGGTTTGTTTGTATTGCGAGGGGGATTAGCCACTGCCAATCCGGACCTCACCCTTCGTCTTGACACTCGGACGGAAGGTTAAAAAAACACAAAAGCCAAAAGACCAAATTTTATAATGCCAAAGAAATATATTTTTAAATAATGTGAAATTAAATAAAATAGATCTAATTTAATTAAATCTAATTAGATCTAATCTAATGAAGATTTTTAGAAATGAAAAAAGCACTTTTTAAATATTTTTAAACTTTTAATTAAAAAAACAAATTTCTAAAAAAATGGAAGATTTTAGAAACTTGATTAAAATAAAAATTTAAAAATTAAAAAAAATTTTAAAAACTTCCAAAAAAAGAAAGATTTGATTTTGTTTTACAAAAAAACAAAAAAAAAAAATTTTTTTTTTAAAAAGAAAAAAAAAAAAAAAAAAGGCTTTTTAAAAAAGCGGAAATTTTTTTTTTAAAAAAGAAAAAGTAAAGTTTTGAAAAAAAGCGAACCAATTTAAAAATTTTAAAAAAGCAAAGTGAAAAAAAGCCGTTGCGTTGAACTTACCAAAAGCTTATTCAAATTGTAAAAATGTGACCGAAAAGCAAAAAACGTGCAAAAAAAAAAAATTGACCAGAGTTTTAGCTTGCCCAAAAGTGCTTCAGCGAAAGGAGCAATGAGTTGCCTTTGAAGAAAAATAGAAGAAACGTGAAAAAAAAAAAAGCAAAAAAAAATTTAAAGAAAAATTTAAACCAAAAAAACTGCTGAGTAAAAAAAAATGCAAAAAAAAATGGCAGAACTGAATTTTAAAATGAAAAAAAAAAAAATGTGGCAGAGATGATTAAAAAACCCAAAAAAAAAAAAAAAAAAAGCGTGTTGTGAAATGAAAAAAGAAAAGCTGTAAAGGTTAGCAAAAAAATGAAAAATGATGGTAGCGTGAAAAGTCCAAAAAATGGTCGAGATGAAAATGAAAAGTTCCTCCATGAGCAAACCACATGTGAAGAACACAAAATCCTGCTGACCACGAACAATCATGCATGAAAAATATCCTGCAAAAAATAGAGATCTTAAAAAAATTTCACTTCCATTTTAATAAATTTAAAAAAAATGAAAAGAATCTCTATTTTGGATTTTGATACATCCAACTAAAAAAAGTAGTTTAAAAAACCTCTAATTTCTCAAGGTATTTTGAAAAAACCTGCACATGCACAAGAAAAAAACACAAAAAAACTTTCCGAGAAAGCTTGTTAGAGATATTAGCAAGATAATTTCCAGAAAATAGTGATCAAAAGACTTGCATGCAGAGTAAAATAACGAAACCAAGTAAGAGTAATAGCAACAAAAAAAAAATCAAGTGCACGTTTACCCGATCTCAGCTCTGATACCATGAAAAGAGTTTGCGAGAATCGAATCGGAAATGAGGCACCCTACGAAGTAGTTGCAAGTAGTTGCACTCCAGCGGAATCGTGAAAGCTCCGATGCGATAGCGAGAAAAAAATGATCGATAATGGAAGAACTTGCTCAGCGAAACAAACTTCTTGCTTGCATAGAGGAAAGACAGCGGAGTGTCTTGGCATGCTCATAAATGAATAGAAAAGGGGTACATATAGGGTGTTGAGTAACCTAGTGCATGACACATATGAAACTTAGCAAAAATTTTAAGGTGTTGATCACCAAAGATAGCATTATTGCCTTGAAACTTTGGCAATCTATTCCTTACATCTTGAGGGACAACATTTGGATAACCATCCATTCCTCCAAAGTTTATAGGACCAAATGTATTAACAACAAATGGAGGTCTGGGTGGGGGCTGAGCCATATTGTGATGTGGAGGTGAATTTGTAGGAGATACAAGATGATGAGGACTGAGGGGTCTGCGGGGGATAGGGATATAGTTTTCAAAAGGATTATCCCCTAATGGTTCTACTTCTTGGAAAACTCTATCAGATTTGGAAAATATAGGGACAGAACGAGAAGCAAATTTTTTAAATATAGATGAAGGCCCTCACTAGATGGAGAATGTAGCTCCACAAGAGGACTACCTGATTCATAGCTGCTTGAGGAAGAACTGCAAATTTCAATGACAGGCTGATCACTTTCAACAATGGAGATCTCTTTTCTTGAGCTCTGATCTTCAACTGCCTTCCAAACTTTTCTTTCTCTAGAACCTGATTTTCCTAGGTCTAAGAACAACCTCCTAGCAGGGTCCTTAGCGAAGACAAATCTTCTTCCTTCCAGATTTGTAGAATTTAGTAACAAATTTTCAAATGACAGAGGTTAAGACACTGGCATTTATCAAATCAAATCAATACGGAGTTGCCACTAAGGATTTTCACCCTAGTTGTGCAAATGCACTACAAATGATCTGTCAAATGTTTGTTTATACTGAAATCATGCAAAGCTTTATAGATCTGATCCTCTTTTTACCCAAATTTATCAAATACAATCCAAACAAAGTGCAACAACTGCTAGAAACTGGGGAAATTGCTGATAGAGCTAATAACTTCACTTAATCCTTACAAATCTGCTCATAGAATGGTGCTTTAACAATGTATTTGCATGCATCATTTGCAAGAAACATTACCAAGGTTTGGAAACTATAAATTCTTCAAAGAAGTCCCCGAGCAAGGTGGTGCCAGAAGCGTGTTGGTACCCAGATTTAATCCTTCTTCAAGAACAAAGCAACATCAAGGAATGAACAAGGCACTCAGAGGCATATAAATAATTGCGTGTCATTTTGTAGCTAGGGAGGGATTTTATCTAGCTCTTTAGCACTCAAGCTCTGAAAGAAGTGGGTAGCACCTTAAAATGATGTGATCTTATCCTAACTATTTCTGGTTGTGCCTTTCAACCAAGGTAAGAGAACCTACTTTGTAACCTTCAAATGGTGGAGGAGATGGTGATATCCTTCTTTTGCACAAGTTTTATATAGAAGACCTTGGGGAAAATATGATCAACACTCCAAATCTGACTCTCACGAGTTGTCACTTCTAGAATAAGGAGATATTTTCAACACAAGGCTAAGGTTACTGAAGACATTTGGAAACCTGATCTGTTCTTGTATATTTTGGCAAATGGATTTTGTTCTTCTGTGGATATAAAGGAAAAAACAGGGGTAGTTCAGGGTAGGATTGGTTATTTGAATATTTTTGGTGGGAGATCAACAAGACAAATTGGACTTTTCCAGATCCTTGAGAAACTTCACAACAATGGAGAAATCAACAACAAAAAGCTTCAAAGTAGTTAAAACATTCCTTCAACCAGAAGGTGTGCATCAATGGAGGCCCAGATTTGCACTTTTTCACACAATCTTTGAGGTTCTAGCATGAAGGCTCAAGTTAGAAGGCCCAATAAAACATCAAAATCTAAGATGAATCACGCCTGAGGTACACCCAAAGGCTTACAAACAATCTCTGTCAACAAATGAAGAAAAGTGATTTTAAATCATTTATATCTTTCCCAAATGAAAGCTCTTCTGAAAAATGAAATTACAGATGCCACTAAACTATCACAAGGATTGAGATTTGTGTGATTGAGATAGATTTTGATACAAGATTGCAATAGGAACAAGAAAAACTACTTGCAGACATTCTGAAAGTGAAATAAACACAAAATTGCAAGAGATTTAACACAAATTAACTCAAAGTTTATCAGATTTATTCAACAAGGGAGAGTTATTCAAACAATCTCAGAGCTTGTTGATGGCTATACACTTGTAACTAACTCAACATGAATGGAAATATAACCTAGAGGAAGTTAACTTGGTTTCTCGTAAAGGTTTCTCGTAGAGATGAGATTTTCTCAAAAATTTCTTGTGAAAATGAACTCCTCGACCATTTACAAGTCTCAAACATGCATTATATATCATTTTTTACATTCAAGTCTTCTTTCCCAAGAAAATATATGCTGAAGCATCAATTTTGTTACAAAATTTCACCATGATTTGCAGAAAAGGACGTTTAACAGAAAAACATTCGAAAGATGTCGTGTTCCTCAAAAGGTGAATAATTACAAAAATCTGCATCATTACTTCAATAGGGGCACGTTTTTAATCCTTGGCGCATGTAGACCCTTTTCCTTTCATCATTACATCTTTCCCTTTCCAAATTTGCCTCTACAACTTTTGGATCTGGCTTTTCAATTTTTTACGAGCTCGAAAAATCCACTTCAAATATACCTCAAATCTACAAATAAAATCTCCAATTTGATTTCATTGATCTTTACTGAGACTGAACAACATGAATTTGCCAAAAAATCGATGAATTTTGATGTAAAAATCACATCTCCAAACATCCCTGGAGCTCAAATGGCGGTCAATTTGAAAAATGCATTATTACCGTTGATCTTCTTTTACCTTTCAATATGATCCCTCCACGTGGTAGAATGTGATTGGAAATGGGCTTGAGAACTCCTTTTGACATTTTAAAACTTTTGGAAAAATGTAGAAAATTGACATTTGTCTCCGCCCCTCCGCCCCTTGAATATAGGATTAACACGTGTCCCAATGTGGTCCCAGTGAATCACGACTCGATTCTACTATTTTACCTTCTTTTTGGAAAAAATTAAATTTTCCAAATTTTCCCCGTGGGCCCGCAGTTCCACCTCTCGATGATGCTACATATTGATCTCGTGATTCACCAGGAACCGAGCTTCATTTTTAGAACTTTACAACTTTATAAAGCCAAAAATATTCAAAGTATTATGCTAATCCACTATTCTACCCTTTGACTATTCAAACCTACCACATGTCCACTTCGATTTGTTTTGGGGTTGCATTTTTTTGTAACTTTAATCCTTTTACCAAATAAAGTCGAAAATCTTCAAAATAGTCCTCACAACCCGCAATTCCCTCTTTGGTTCTCGAAGCCACCACATGTTCCCTTCTTATTCGTTGGGGCCTTAGGAATTTTCTTTGCATTTTAACTCTTTTTCCAAAATTCCTTAGAGCACAAAAAAGGCCCGCCTTACCACAATCGCTCAACATGCGACATGTGTACATCCTCGAGAAAAATTAAGAAATTTTCTCCATCGAGCTTGAATTCAACCAATCGAACTTGGCGGGGCCATAGGGTAAGTTAATTTTTTTAGGAAAAATATCCAAAAGTTGAAATTTTTCAAGATAAATCTGTGCATTTGGCAACCAATTAGAAGAAGCCATGTAAGCATCATTAGAACCAATCGAGAAAGAAGTAGAGCTAAGGGACCAAAAATGCCTTTTTGCCAAAAAGGCAAAAAGCGATAATTTAAAGCATCTATCTTTTGCCTCGACCAATTAGAAGATGCCACGTAACCTCCCAAGCATCAGGAATAATTTGACGGGTAAAATAATCGCGTCGCCGGCCGTCAAAAACATAGAAATTTTCCAGTTATGCCCAGAATCCAATTTTTTCACTAAGGATGGATTTTTTTGAAATAGAACCAAGTGAAGCATGATTCCAAGCATTTTTCGACCATGGGGATGGATTTTCAAAGGTATACAAGTATAAATCGATCATTTTCAAGCTTCCATGATCGGAAAAATAGGAAAAAAGCAGAGCCCATGGATTTTGAAATATTTAGGGCAAAAACAGGGCAACTTGGGGACTTCTTTCAAGAAAGGGCATAACAATGGATTTGGAAAACAATTCAAGGCATTCAAATGGAGGCAAAATCTTCATATCACCCATTCAAGATATAGAAAATGTTTGAAACACGCAGAGTGAAGGAAAATTAGGGCAAAATGGTGTAAGATCAAAATGGACACCAACAACACCTAAACTGATTCTATCTCCTAAAGGCTAACTCTATTCTACCAAATGACTGGGAAAAGGGAGAAGAAAAGGAAAGAGAAAATTTAAAAGTCTGGTGATACACCATAATGTTTTGAGAACTTCAGAATTATTTTGATCACACGGATGAAGTCGATGACGCCACACACACCATACATAAACTAAAATTAATTGAGTCAAATTTAAAGTGATTCATAAAAGGGTTCTGGAATTGATTGTCACTAGATAAGAAGGGGAAACAAATGACACCACAAAAAAATCCTACAAACAACTTTGTCAAACACAATTTATGACCTATAAAATTGACACAAGATTACATAAAGGCATGAGAGAATCAAATTGATAAGAAAAGGATAGACAAGTATCACAAAATAAAATCAGTCTAAAACAGAGTATGCACTAAATACAGATTGTAGAAGGTAAAACACAACTCCTTTATTGCTCCAAGAGGTGGAATAAGCACAGATAGTCACTCATGACCCTTGCTTTCTCACTTAGAAAGACTGAATTGCTCCAGAAATATGAATGAAGAAGTAGAGATGATTTTTACAATGTTTTATGAAGCTTTTATAGAAATCGAGAGAGAAAGGATAATAAAAGCCTAGACATGCAAGTTTGACTTCAAAATAAGATAAAAAACAATGTAGTTTTTTTCCTTTCTCATAAAGTAACTCCTTTTGTGTAAAAACATGCATTCGGCCTTATTTTTATTCTTTTTCTCAAAAATAAACTCTACATGTTTTAAAATATATTTTCCTTTGTTTGCATGATTTTTTCTACTTTATTTAATTTCTCTACGGATGACAAAACAAGCTTTTCATGTATGTTTTTCATCTATCTTTAAAATTCCTTATACATATGTTTCTTTTGTTACATAGATTTTCATCTCGAATGTATTAAATCCCTGAAACAAATGATGCCAAATTGAAGATCAGGATGAGAGATTTCCAATGAGACCAATTTTATAAAATTTGGAGTTATAGAACACAAGCTATGGCCTTATGAAGTTCTTCTTATCATGATGTGCATAAAGATGACATGTTTTATCTCTTAATTATCTCAAGAATAGCTCTTTACTTATGTGTCTATGGATTTGACCTTTTGAAACATGATCCAATAAAAATATACCACATATGCTTTGTATTTCATAGCATTGGGATCAATGAATATTTAATTATGAAGTACGAACCAATCATAACACTCCACGTGCTTTCACAATGTCGAGTCCTCTATTTTAATTTGACCGAGCTTTGCAAAACTCAAACCAAATAAAAAAACTCCACGTAATTTAGTGTTAGTCTATCAAATTCCTAATTGATAACTTTGAAACAAAAGAAAAAGGTTCCATGCTACTTCGCCATTTGCTTGATTGACCACTGAAAAATTTTGACTGATAGAAAAGCACCACATTTTTTCGGTGTCACCGACCGAGTTTTGTGAAAGCTAAGCCAATAAAACAGCTCCACGAATGTATCCTTTGTGTCATCTTGTCCTTATCCCTATTAACAACTCTGAAAATTAAACCAATAGAATAATTCCACACTACTTCGCCATTTGTTTGACCGACCACTACGAAATGTGAAAAAATAAAGAAGCTCCATGTACTTAGGTATCATCATGTCTAAGTCATAATTGACAACCGTGAAATACAAATAAATAAAAATATTCCACGCTACTTTGACATTTTTTGAATGAGTTATATGAAATAAGAACCAATAGGATAACATCACGCCCCTACGGTGTCGGGGTAAAGTATGTCCTTATTGTTGGCTCTATAGGATGTTGTCATGTGTCTAATTGACCTCACTAGCCTACAATGGACCCAAAATTTTGTAAATTATAGCTCATTCTACAAGCTTATGTTCATCGGAGTTTTAAAAAAAAGGAACCTAAAATGGTTCTCGCATGTCCCTATCTTCTTCATAGATTTGTTTTCATGTGACCCCTACATTCGTATGATGTCAGAATCTTGTGGCTTTATCCACTACAAAGGCATAGTATGTCAGTAGCTACGTTAAGCTAGCAAGGAGATGATATGGATGAGTAGGTTCATGGAGGAGTTGGGAAAGGAGCATGATGATTGCAAGTTATTCAGTGACAGTCAGAGTGCAATTCATTTGGCAAAGAACTCAGCGTTTTATTCCAGAACGAAACACATTCAGTTGAGGTATCACTTCATATGATAGGTATTGGAGGATGGACAGTTGAATCTAGAAAAGATTCATACAAGTAAGAACCTTGTGGATATGCTAACAAAGCCGTTAGCAAAGGAGAAGTTGGAGCTACACTCCACTTCTGTTGGTCTTCAAGTTTGAGGCTCGAGGAGGAAGAAAAAAGTCAAGGAGGAA
Organism: Taxus wallichiana var. yunnanensis; assembly: GCA_018340775.1. Taxonomy (NCBI): domain Eukaryota; kingdom Viridiplantae; phylum Streptophyta; class Pinopsida; order Cupressales; family Taxaceae; genus Taxus; species Taxus wallichiana. The sequence goes on along the minus strand of CM031243.1, from coordinate 473,603,051 downwards.
CCAAGAATGGTGTTGTGTCAGATGTATGCATAGTGTGCAGTAATTAATCTCGAAGTGGGATATTGTTGAGTATGGAGCTAAATTACTCATGTTTTAGCATAAAAAATAGAACTTGCTGGAAGTTGACAAAGAATCAGCATCGGTTAAGGTGTGACAAGCATCGGTTAGGGCAAGTTGGAACCGATGACAAAGTTGGGCAAAACCGCATCGACACTGTGTAACGAGAATTTATTTAACTCTCGAGATAGAGGATGCAGATAGAGGATTATGTTGAGTATGGAGCTAAATTACTCATGTTTTAACATGCAAATAGAACTTGTTGGAAGTTGATAGTAATCGGCATCGGTTAGAGTGTGACCAACATCGGTCATGGCAAGTAGGAATCGGTGACGGTTAGGGGAAGAACCGGCATCGGTTACCTTTGTAATGAGAATTTATTTAACTCTTGGGATTTATCTCTATTTTTAGGATTAGAATAGATATAATGAATGTAATTGCATGGCTAAGTGGCCTAAAGTCTTAAACGACTATTTAAAGCATAAAGCTAGGGTTTAGAATGAGAGGATTGATCATAATTACAAGATAATTGTGAGGCGAAGAATTCTTGGAGAAGAAGGAAAAAAAAATCTTGTGGAAGAAAGTACTTGAACATCTCGAGAGGCGTGAAAGATTGTAAAATCTTCATTGTATATCTTGTCAAATCTTTGGATAATAGATTGGCTTGTTTCTTGGTGGAATTAGCCCACACTTGGGTGAACCACGTTAAATCTTGTGTTGATTTATGTCTCTTGTTTGTATATTTCTTCGGTAGAATATCTACTTTTATTTTCATGTATGCTTAGATCTAATATATTATCTCGTATAACAACTGGTTTGCTAACCCCAACAACTCAGTATCGTGAGCCTTGTTTGAGGTTTTGTGTGTTGACAATTTACTCACAGAGGGTTTTCGATTGAGTGGGAGTTACAAAGAATGGTAGAATAGAACAAATACAAGTTAGAGGAAATTTATGGCCGAAATTATCAATTATGGAAGATGCAGATAGAGGATTATTTATATCAAAGAGATTTGTACTTACCGTTTGATGAGAAGTCTAGACCTACGAAGATGATTGATGAAAAATGGAAGATTCTTGATAGAAAAGCTATGGGATCTATAAGATTGAGCCCAGTAGCATCCATGGCTTCCAATATAATAGAAGCGACTTCTACGGTAGAGTTAATGAAATCTCTTGCTAATTTATATGAAAAACCTAGTACTTCAATAAAGTTTATTTGATGAAGAAACTATTATTTCTAAGATGCATGAAGATGAATCTGCATCCAGTAATTTGAATGATTTCCAATCTATAGTAAATTAGTTAAAATCGGTTAATACTTTTGATGATGAAGTAAAAGCACTTTTATTCTTATGTTCTTTTCCTGATAGTTGGGATAACTTGGTAATGGTTGTTAGTAATACAACATCTACTAATAATGTTTTGAAGTTTGATGATGTGGTTAGTATAATCTTGAATGAAGAAATTCGCAGGAAGAGTACAGAGGAATCATCATCTAGAAATGCTTTGAATGTAGAAAGTAGGGGCAGGCAGAAGGAGAGATCCAAGAGTAAGAGTAATGGGAAATCAAAGTCAAGGGATAGCATATCTAAATCCAGAAGTAAGGGAATTACTTGTTGGAAATGTGGAAAGAAAGGACATGCAAAGAAAGATTGTTGGTCAAAAGATAAAGAGAATCAACAACCAGACAAAGGTAAAGAGGTGAATCTTGCTACTTCAGAGGTAATGCAAGATGCTCTTATTCTTTCTTTAGATAATAGAATTGAATCTTATGTTTTAGATTCAGGAGCTTCTTTCCATGCAACCCCTAATAAGGGTTATTTCAGAAATTATGTCTAGGGAAATTTTGGGCATGTTTATTTGGGTGATGATGAACCTTGCAGTATTACTGGTAAAGGGAAGTTCATCTAAAATTACATAATGGAAATACATGGGTATTGAAAGATGTGAGGCATGTGCCAAGCCTCAGGAGAAATCTTATTTCTGTAGGGCAACTAGGTGAATCTGGTTGCATGGTTACTTTTACAGGAGACTCTTGGAAAGTCACCAAGGGTGCTTTATTGTGGAAAAGGTAAGAAGGTAGGAACATTATATTTATCTACTTGTGTTACTGATTCCTTTTCTACATTATCTACTTCAGATTCAGATGCATGTATGTGGCATAATCGGTTGGGCCATATGAGTCAAAAGGAATGCAGATCTTAAAGGCTAAGGGTAAGTTATCAGATTTGAAAGATGTAGATCTTGATTTCTATGAGCATTGTATTTTGGAAAGCAAAAGAGAGTGAGATTTCTCAAAGTCAGGGGCAACTAAGAAGGAACATAAATTAGATGCTTGTACACTCGATGTATGGGGACCAGCTCGTGTAGCTTCTCTTGGTGGATCCCAAGTATTATGTTACTTTCATTGATGATGCTACAAGAAAGGTATGGGTTTATTGTATTAAACATAAATATGATGTTTTTAAGACTTTTAAAAGATGGAAAACCCTTGTTGAGAATGAATCAAATTCAAAGTTAAAGTGCCTTAGATTTGATAATGGTGGTGAATACTGTAATAAGGATTTCAATGATTATTGTTCAGTGAATGGAATACGTAGAGAAAGAATGGTTCCAAGAACACCATAGGAGAATGGTGTTGTAGAAGAATGAACAGACAATCATGGAACATGCTATAAGTATGAGGATACATTCTAGATTGCCCTTACAGCTTTGGGCGTATGCTTGATACAATGGTTTATTTGATTAACTATGGTCCTTCAAGTTCACTAGATGGAGGAATACTAGAGGAAGCTTGGACTGGAAAAGAGGTAGATCTTTATTTTCTTAAATTTTTGGTTCAGAAGCTTTTGTGCATGTTGATAAAGAAAATAGAAAAAAGTTGGATGCAAAATCCAAGAGATGCACTTTTATTGGTTATGGATCTAGTGATTTTGGATTCCATTTTTGGGATTTAGACAATTCTAAGATTGTTAGGAGTCATGATGTTGAATGGAATGAAAAGAGAATGTACAGGGATCAAATTTTGGTACCCAAGGATGAGAAAATTGAGAAGTTTATTGATGAAAATGAACTCTCGGGTTTGAAAAGAACACCTACGAAGTACACAAAGAACCGTGGTTGGTTAGGCCCTAATCGGCGCATGGTCGATGGACCAAAATTGTTACTAGAGGATCAAAATTGGAATCGGCGATGGTTAGAGGTGACCATCATCGGTCACTATCAGAGTTGGACACAAATGTTCAAGAGGCCCAGATTGAGCCTCCAGTACCCCAAACTTCTATGAGAAGGTCACAAAGGGTAAGTAAACCTCCAGAAAGATTTACACCTTCTCTATTTTATTTGTTATTGACTGATAATGGTGAACCAAAAAGCTTTGAAGAAGCAATGCAGGATAAGACCCACGTGGAGTGGGAGCATGGCATGAATGAGGAAATGGACTCTTGAACAAAACTAGACTTGGGATTTGGTTAAGTTTCCAAGGTAAAAGGACATTGCATAACAAGTGGGTTTACGGTAGATCAAGGAAGATGAGGGTGGACAAAAAGGTACAAGGAAAGACTTGTAGTAAAGGGATTTACATAAAAGTAGGTATTGATTTTGGTGAAATATTTTCTCCCGTCTTTAAGATGACTTCTATTCATAATTGTATTGAGTTGAGTTGCAAAGATAGGATTTGCATTTAGGAAACTAGATGTGAAGATGACTTTCCTTCATGGTGATTTGATGAAGAGATTTAAATGCAGCACCATTTGGTATGAAGTCAAGGGTAAGGAGAAATTAGTGTGCAGGTTGAAAAAGAGTCTATATGGACTCAAACAAGCTCCAAGGCAATGGTACATAAGGGTTTGATAGTTTTATGCATGAGCATGGTTACTTGAGATGTGAATCGACCATTGTGTTTATTTCAAGAAGCTTGAAATGGGAGCTATATTATTTTGTTATCAGTATGTGGATAATATGCTTATTGTAGGATCTAGTATGTAGGACATTGGTGAGCTTAAGAAAAGCTAGCTCACACATTTACAATGAAGGATTTAGGAGCTACAAAAGAATCCTTAGCATGCAAATACACAGAGACAGGAAAAATAAGAAATTATATTTGTCTCAGGAAGCTTATATTAATAAGGTGTTAGAAAGGTTTAATATGCAAAATTCAAAACCTATTAGCACACCTATGGCTTACACTTCAAATTAAGCAAAGATTAGTGTCCTTCATCACATGAGGAGGTTTATTACATGACACATGTTCCCTATGCTTCAAGCAGTTGGAAGTCTTATGTATGCCATGGTTTGTACTAGACCAAACATTGCACAAAGTGGGAGTTGTGAGCAGATACATGGCTAATCCAGTAAAGAGACATTGGAATGTAGTCCAATGGATACTCAAGTATTTGAGAGGGACTTCTAGCATGTAGTTATGTTATGGAGGTTCAGATATTTCATTATGTGGCTATGTTGATTCAGATATGGCTAGAGATCTAGATGGTAGGAGGAGCACTACTGATATATTTTCATAGTAGGTGGAATGACAGTTAGCTGGATTTCAAGATTACAGAAGGTTGTGGCTTTGTCTACTACAGAGGCAAAGTATGTTGTAGCTACAGAGGCTAGTAAGGAGATGATATGGATGAGTAGGTTCATGGAGGAGTTGGGAAAGGAGCAAGGATGATTGCAATTTTTTCAGTGATAGTCAAAGTGTAATTCATTTGGAAAAGAACTCAATGTTTCATTCAAGAATGAAACACATTCAATTGAGGTATCACTTCATACGACAAGTATTAGAGGATGGATAGTTGAATCTAGAAAATATTCACACAAGTAAGAACCCCTTGGGATATGTTAAGAAAGCCGTTAGAAAAGAGAAGTTGGAGCAAAACTCAACTTTGTTGGTCTTTGAGTTTGAGGCTCGAGGAGGAAGAAACAAAGTCAAGGAGGAACCAAGAATGGTGTTGTAAACAGTATGTATATAGTGTGCAGTAATTAATCTCCAAGTGGGAGATTGTTGAGTATGGAGCTAAATTATTCATGTTTTAGCATGCAAATAGAACTTTTGGAAGTCGATAAGAATCTAATTCGGTTAGGTGTGACCAAAGCATCGGTCATGGCAAGTCAAGGAATCGTGTGATGGTTGGGCCAGAACTAGCATCGGTTACATTGTGTAATGAGTTTTAATTAAATCTCGGAGTTTATATCTATTTTTAGCATTAGAATAGATTTATTAAATGTAATTACATGGCTAAGTTCCCTAAAGTCTAAAACGACTATTTAAAGCATAAAGCTAGGGTTTAGAATGAGAGGATTGATCATAATTACAAGATAATTATGAGAGAGAATTCTTGGAGAAGAAGGCAAAAAAGCTTGAAGGAAGAAAGTACTGAACATCTGAGAGGTGTGGAAGATTGTAAATCTTCATTGTATATCTTGTCAAAGCTTTGGATAATAGATTGGCTTGTTTCTTGGTGGACATAGCCCACACTGGGTGAACCACGTTAAATCTTGTGTTGATTTATGTCTCTTGTTTTGTATATTTATTCTTGTAGAATATCCACTTTTATTTTCACATGTATGCTTAGATCTGATATATTATCTCATACAACGATGTGCTAACCCCAACAATTCATATGCTGAAATTAAGGTGCACATCCATTCGAACGTATCACTTCTTTTATATAAATCATTTCACCAATGAATTAAACGTCTTCCCATGACCTAAATTCCTTCACCATTCTAAGAAATCCTTGACAATCGCTTGAACATCCTTTTCTTTATAAATGGCAATTTTTTTTCACCAAGTATGATCTATGCATTAAAAGATGTTTATGACCTCATGTTTAAATTGAGTTCTCATAATTATAGTCTTTATATTTTACAACCATCCATATAATTCATTTCTAGGAACTCATTCTAGGTGATGTAAAATCATATATGATTTATAAAATCCATTTTACCTCACATTTAAAAAAGTTTGAAGATATCCTTCTTACACAAGTGATCAATGTCAACATTTCAAAAAATTATAGGGAATTATGTGGGGTCAAATATCCCAATATGTGAAATTTTTACCTCCTACATACATTTTTCAATTTCCACATTTTTAGAAGATCTAGTGCCTACTTTCATGCTATCACATGGGCATTTTGAGTCAAGAACCCCCAATCACCACAATTACAACTACTTGAATCAGAAAGATATTGAAAATATTCCAACAAAAGGAAAACATGTGCGTATGCAATGAACTTTTAAAAAATAGCCTCAAATTTATCATAAGAAATTGAAAAACATTGTGCATGGAAGCACTTTATTTTCAATGAAATCCTATTTAAACTACCTAACTAGAAATCCTTAACAAATTTTTTGTAAAACAAGAAGCCACCATTGAAGAAATAACTTCCTTTACTTAAAAGTGTGCCCATGAATCAATTATGGATGAGATCATTGAGGGTATCAAGCGAAATTCATGGCTTTATTACTATATCTCATTAAAGATATCAGTGAAGAGAAGAATAAACACCACCGATAGATTCCATCCCTATTTTTGTAGATGTTAGGCTGAATTTTGACAATCTTTAAGCTCATTCTTATGTTTTGAAATGATCACAATAGATGGAACTCCTTTCATCTATAAATTAGAAAAGAACCAAATTCTCATGGTTTTCTCATAGGTGATAAATAATTTTCTTAATCTACCCTTCTTCTTTAAACAAACTGAACTCATTTGATTCTTTCTTGAGCTCAAAGAAGAGTACTTATAATAAGAGATTTTGATATTGAATAAGTTAGATGATCCAAAATGGAATACTATTTTATAAAATTAATGCTCTTCTTCATCATCGAAATCTTCTAATTTTGGATAAAATTCTTATCTTATTTATTTTCAACATGCATGAAGATGAGAACTCCTTTTAAATTTGAATTTCTTTTATGATTTCCTCCTTGAGACACTCAATTATTTTTAACCTTATTTGGAGTTAATAATTTTTCTACTTAATTGCCTTGATATTCTCAATTACTCAAAAATATTCATTCTCGTGATCGAGGTTCTTCAAATAAGAAGATAGAGAGCTCAAACTCATCTTCTTTAAAATCTCAAGGCCCTTCTTGGATATTTGGAGACTAATGATGTTATTTTTAATAACGGATAATCGCATTGGGGGACCAAAAAGTGGACAAAAACCTCTTAAAAATCGAAATGTAATCGCATTTTGCAATAACACGATCGCGTTTATGTTTTGCCCTTTTGGGAATTACATACCTAAAACATGTACACATTATAGCATGCTTTTTATGCCTAAACGTGTCATATTTCTATGAACATCAAAACACATACGCATATTTTCTCTAAAACATGACAGTTCCTTAGGGGCTGAAGGAGCCATAATTCTAAAATAAATGTTAAGTCATAAGATTACTTAATCTTATACTTAAATTTATTTTACTAAACATAAGAAATTAAGGTCACTCAATTGATGGAAGTGGTCCCATAGTTCCTTTACTGATGATCTAGTAGATAGTTTTTCAAAATCTAATCTTTATGTCAATTTAGTCATTTTTAGAAATTCAAACATTGACCTAAAACTTTCAAAAGCCATATATATCCATCAGTAGTTGGTCTTTTTTTTCGCGATCATGAAAACATATAGTCATTTTTTTAGGTTTTTTTTTTAGCTACCTTGACATGATTTGATTTCATTTCCTTTAAAACTACTTGAATTCATACTAATTTTATAGTTTGGTCCATAATTCAACTTTAAAGGGCTCCTTTCTTAATCAACTCATGATTTTTTCTCACTTCTTACTAAAATAGATCCTTACTAAATGATTATGTTTAGGGTTTAGGTTTAGTTTTAGAATTTAAGGTTTAGGTTTTAGGATTTGGTGTTTAGGGTTTAATATTTAAGTTTTATTTTAGGTCTTCAATATTTAGATGGTTTGGGTTTATAGGGCTTGATGGTTTAGGAGTTTTTGCTCGTGGGTTCAAGGAATAGGGTTTTGGGGTCAAGGTTCCAAGAGGTTTAGGATGATCATGGTTTAGTTTTTGGCTCATTTGGTTCAAGGTTTATGGTTTAGGTGCAAATCTTATGGTTTAGGGTCGAGGGTTTAGGTCTCAAGTTGAGGTTTAGGGGTTAATGGTTCAGGGGGCTTAGGGTTTAGTTTTTCAATGTTTTAAAGGTAGGTTTAGGATTTAGGTTTAAGGTATATCTACATATATGATATCTTTAGGTTTCATAGTTTGGGGTTTAAAGGGTTTAGTGTTTAGAATTTAAGGTTTAGGGATTCCACTGTTTAGAATATTTCCATTTAGGTTTTAGGCTCGTAAATTAGGGAGTTTTTAAGGGTTTAGGTAAAAAACAAGGGGAATGATTTAGGATTTAGTGTGTATGGTTTAGGGTTTAGGTATTTTCTTCGTAAAGTTTAAGGTTTAGGGCTTAGGTTTAGGTTCGTGAGCTCATGGAAAAGGTTTTAGGGTTTTTATGTTTGTGAACCTATTTTCATGTTAGAGTGTGGTACACCTTCTATGTGTTACACTCGGGTATTTTTACTGGTTATTCCCGCACTCGCATTTGGTGAGCGGGTCAAGGGGGTTTGGGGTGAAGCCCCGAAGTAAATTTTCATGGGTGGTTTATTAACCCATGGGTAATGGGTAACTTTCATGGGTTGTTTATTGGGCCCATGGTTTTTCGGTACCCATTGTTTTGTAAACCGCTTCTTCTGGCTACCCATAGGTTTATGGGACGGTTTTATTTTTTGCCCATTGTTTGATACCCACGGTTTTGTAAAAACTACTTAAGTATTTGTCTATTTATATGGTCTTATGCATATGATAGATACACAAGCAAATGTATTACAGATGTGTTTTGAATTCGGTGTGAATTCCGTAGAGTTTGTTGAGCATAGCTCCAAACGGATCTGGTATTGTATTGAGAGAGTGGAGGCTTGTAATAAAATCTGAGCAAGTGATTCTTTGTGGACGTAGCCCAAATTGGGTGAACCACGTTAAATCTTGTCTCTCTATGTTGTGTTATTTATTCTACACTTTTATTTGAGATCTATAATATTTTTTGCATATTAGTTTCTACTGTTGCGATTCTGTAAGGGATTATTCCACATATTTTATCTCTTATTTCCTAACAATTGGTATCAGAGCCTGGTTTGGTTTGCTGAAGTGTTGAATCACAGGGAAAGTTTTAGCTTGAGTGGGAGCTATGGAAGATGATGGAAGATCTAGGGTTGATAAATTCAACGGGTAGAATTTCAGTCTTTAGAAGATGCAGATGGAAGATTACCTTTATCAAAAGGATCTTTATACTCCGTTATCTGAGAAGGTGAACAAACCCTCGAGTATGACATATGTGGAATGGGATTTGTTGGATCGAAGGCACTTGGAATGATCTAGCTTGTGTCTTTCATCTTCGGTATTATTTAATGTTTCAAAGGAAAAGACTACAAAATATCTAATGGATGCATTAGGAAGTCATGAAAAACCCTTTCGCTCTAACAAGATATTTTTAATGAAAAAGTTGTTTAATATGAAGATGTCTGAGAATAGTTCAGTAGCAGATCATTTAAATGATTTCAATATGGTTGTGAATATGCTAGCTTTGGTTACAATAGAATTTGATGAAGAAGTTAGGGCTTTATTAATTTTGTGCTCTTTACCTAAAGTTGAATAGCCTGTAATGGCGGTAAGCAACTCGGGCCCAGCTAAACTCGAAGTTGAAGTTTGAGGATGTTGTAGGGGTGATTCTAAGCGAGGAAATGCGAAGAAAAAGCTCTAGGGAATCTTCTACATCAGATAATGCTTTGACAGTGGAAACTAGAGGGAGATAGAAGAATAGAGGAAACCGTGGAAAATCAAAGATCGGGCAAGGTCAAAATCCAAGAGCAAGATTGTATGTTGGAACTGTGGAAAGTCTAGGCATGCAAAGAAGGATTTTTGGGAGCTTCGGATAAGAAGAAACAACAAGAAGAAAACAAGGAGGCAAATGTGGCATCGGGTAATGTATGCCAGGATGCTTTGATTCTTTCTTTGCATAATATTACTGAATCTTGGGTTTTAGATTCAGGGGCTTCTTTTCATGCTACTCCACATAGGCATTATTTTGTTGATTATGTTCAAGGGGATTTTGGGCATGTTTTTCTTGGTGATGATGAGCCTTGCAGTATAGTTGGAAAAGGTTTTGTTCAGGTTAAGATGCAGAATGGGAATACATGGCTATTGAAGGATGTCAGACATGTGCCTACATTAAGGAGAAATTTGATATCGGCGGGGCAATTGGGAAGTGATGGTTGTACTGTGATATTTATAGCTAACTCTTGGAAGGTTACCAAGGGTGCTCTTGTGGTGGCAAGAGGTAAGAAGGTTGGAACCTTGTATTTAACCACTGATAGTACTAATGATTGTAATCTTGTGGCTTCAGATGTAGATACAACATTATGGCACTATAGGCTCGGTCATATGAGCCATAAGGGCATGAACATCATAAAGAAGAATTTTCCTGGATATACAGAAACAGGTTTGGATTTCTGTGAGAACTGCATATATGGGAAATAGAAGCGAGTAAGGTTTCTCAAGGTTGGACCTACGAAGAAAGAGAGTAAGTTAGAGCTAGTACATTCTGATGTGTGGAGGCCAGCTCAGTATCATCTCTTGGGGGTTCAAGTTATTATGTTACTTTTATTGATGATGCAACAAGGAAAGTTTGGGTTTATTATATTAGAAACAAATCTGATGTATTTGACACTTTTGTTAAATGGAAAGCCTTGGTAGAGAATGAAACATGTCTTAAGCTAAAATGTCTCAGTCGATAATGGAGGGGAGTATCATGCAGCAATGAATTTAATGATTATTGTTCTAAGAATGGAATCCATAAGCAAAAGATGGTTCCAGAACTCCGTAATGAATGGGGTATCAAAAAGGATGAATAGAACAATAATGGAACATGCTAGGAGCATGAGGTTACATGTAGGACTGCCTCTTTATTTTTGGGCAGAAGCGGTGAGCATAGCTATGTACTTGATAAACAGAGGACCCTCAAGTGCCTTGATGGAGGCATACCTGAGGAGGCTTGGTATGGTAAGAAAGTTGATTATTCATTTCTTAGAGTCTTTGGATGTGAGGTGTTTGTTTATATAGACAAGGATGATAGGACCAAGCTAGAGGCTAAATCAAAAAAATGTACTTTCATTGGTTATGGTGGTGATGACTTTGGATTTAAATGTTGGAGTATTAAGGACAAGAAAATCATTCGGTCTAGGGATGTGGTCTTTAATGAGAAAGTCATGTATAAGCAACAATTGTAGGAAAACAAGGAAGAATCCAAGAAAGAATATGCAGTGGTAGAGGATCTTCCGGATGGGAAAGTGACCCATGAATCAGTTTAAGAACCTACTCAACAGGAACCCCAAACTCCTACAGTGAGGAGGTCTTCTAGGGTAAGAAAAGAACCTGAATGTTTTTCTCCTTCTCTTTATTATTTATTACTCACTGATAGTGGAGAGCCAGAGAGCTTTGATGAAGCAATGCAGGTAGATGCCAATAAGAAGTGGGAGCAAGCCATGGATGAGGAGCATAAGTCTCTCATGGAGAACTAGACTTGGGATTTGGTGAAGCCTAAAGGCAAAAGAGCATTGCAGAACAAGTGGGTGTACAGAGTTAAAGATGAAGGAGGAAAGAAAAGATATAAGGCCCGGTTGGTGGTCAAGGGGTTTGCACAGAAACAAGGTATAGATTTTGATGAGATATTTTCTCCTGTAGTAAAAATGACTTCTATTAGAACTATTCTTGGAATAGTGGCAACAAAAGACTTGCACTTAGAATAGTTAGATGTAAAGACTGCATTTCTCCATGGTGATTTGGAGGAGGAACTATATATGCAACAACCAGAGGGCTATGAGGTCAAAGGTAAAGAGGAGATGGTGTGTAAACTAAAGAAGAGCTTGTATGGCTTGAAACAAGCTCCACGTCAATGGTATAAGAAGTTTGATAGCTTCATGATGGAGCAAGGTTATATTAGATGTCATTCTAACCATTGCATGTATACAAAGAAATTTGAGGATGGAAGTTATATTATCCTATGTTTGTATGTTGATGACATGTTGGTTGCAGGTAAAAACATGTAGGAAATAAAAGTACTCAAGAAACAACTAAGTGAATCCTTTGATATGAAGGATTTGGGGGCAGCCAGACAAATCCTTGGTATGAGGATAACTCGGATAGGAAGGAACGGAAGCTGACTTTATCTCAGGAAGAGTACATTAAGAAGGTATTGGATAGGTTTAACATGCAGGATGCTAAACCGGTTGGGACTCCTTGCGTGCCATTTTAAGTTATCAAAGGAGCAAGTGTCCCAAGACAGAGTAGAAAGAAACCAGATGTCCAAGGTACCTTACTCATCGTGAGCGGTAGTTTGATGTATGCTATGGTGTGCACTAGGCCAGATATTTCCCATGTAGTGGGAGCTGTGAGTAGATTTATGAGTGATCCGTAAAGAGCATTGCAAGCAAGAAAGTGGATCCTTCTGGTATTTGAGAGGGACCATGGGGATAGTTTTGTGCTACAAAGGATCGACACCACTTTACATGGTTATGTAGATTCGACATGGCCGGAGATGTCGATAGCAAGAGGAGGAGCACGATAGGTTATATTTACATCAGTAGGTGGGATAGCAAAGAGCTGGATTTCACGACTACGTGAAGTCGGTGGCTTTGTCAACCACGAGGCTGAGTATGTTGCTGCCACAGAGGCAAGCAAAGAGATGATTTAGTTACAACAATTGCTTGAGGAGTTGGGGCATAAGCAGGAGGAATGTAAGCTGCATAGTGATAGTCAGAGTGTTATACACCTAGCTAAGAACTCTACTTTCCACTCCAGGATGAAGCATATACAATTGAGATATCACTTCATCAGGACAACTTTGGAGGAAGATAAGTTTAAGTTGAGAAGATTCATACCACTAGAATCTCGTGCAGACATGATGACCAAGGTGGTCACAAGGGATAAACTAAAGCTATGTTCATTTTGGTTGGCCTTCACGCGGATGACAAGAAGGGTTGAGAAGCTTGCTTGTGGAAATCTCTCCAAGTGGGAGATTGTTATGTTTCAGGAGCCTATTTTCATGTTAGAGTGTGGTACACCTTCTATGTGTTACACTCGGGTATTTTTACTAGTGGTCCCGCTCACGATGAGTGGGTCATGGGGGTTCGGGTCGAAGCCTCAAGCAAATTTTCATGGGTGGTTTATTAACCCATGGGTAATGGGTAACCGTTATGGGTTGTTTTTGGGCCCATGGTTTTTCGGTACCCATTGTTTTGTAAAACTACCTCTTCAGCTACCCATAGGTTTATGGGACAGTTTTTGTTTTTGCCCATTGTTTGATACCCATGGTTTTGTAAAACTGCTTAAGTAGTTGTCTATTTATATGGTCTTATGCATATGATAGATAGAAAAGCAAATGTATTACAAATGTGTTTTGAATTCGGGTGTGAATTCTATAGAGTTTGTTGAGCATAGCTCTAAATGGATCTAGGTATTGTATTGAGAGAGTGGAGGCTTGTAATAAAATATGAGAAAGTGATTCTTGTGGACGTAGCCCAAATTGGGTGAACCACATTAAATCTTGTCTCTCTATGTTGTGTTATTTATTCTACACTTTTATTTGAGATCCGTAATATTTTCTCGCATATTAGTTTCTCTTTGTTGTGATTCTGTAAGGGATTATTCTCGCATATTTTATCTCTTATTTCCTAACAGTGGTTTAGGTGTTAGGTTCGTGGTTCATGGTTTAGGCTTTAGGGATCAAGGTTTAGGTTTTAGTGTTTAGGGTTTAAGATTTAGGGTTTCGGCTCGGGTTCAAGGTTTAGGTTTCATAGTTTAGGGTTTAGGGTTTAGTGTTTAGAATTTAAGGTTTAGGGTTTAGGGTTTAAGGTTTAGGTTTTAGGGATCAGTATTTAGGGTTTGGGTTTTAGGGTTTAGGGTTTAGGGCTCAAGGTTTAGGGTTTAGGTTTAGGGCTCAGTTTTAGGGGTAAAGAAATATTACCCAATACAGGTAGACCATATGTTCTTTTGCCCATCGCATGGGAAATATTTCACTCATTGTAATGTTTTGTGTCTTACCCATTCTTATTAGTAATTGATAGAGAGTATTCAAATGAAAAGGGTTCATCGACTTCGTAGGTAGAACATTCAAAGAGAGTCATCACAATTTGATGTCTTTCATTTGTTGATATTTTGAAGGAGGAAATGTCAGATTCATGAATGTCCAATCCTTCCATAAGACTCCGTAGTCCTCGATCCTTGGATACATGGAGACACCATTACTTGGCTTCCATTTATAATGATAGAGATATTTGTAAATTCATGTTATAAACTCTAAATATAAATTAATTTCAAGTTTCTAGAAATCACATCACACCCTTCACTAGGATTGGTGACTACCCTTATCTTTTTAAGGGATTTTGAAAACATCCATGGGTTTATCATATAAGAATTATCAATGAATGGAAGGTCACTAATTCGTAGAGACAGTGACTCCCATTTAGAACAAAACAAGAAAGATTTACTAGGTGATTGATAACCCCTTTGTGTTCTTAGCCATTCCCTTTTTCTATGCTTATTTTGAACACTTCATGGAAGTTCTGTCAAATTTACTATCCATTCTAGTAGAACAATAACTTTCTCTTTCTCCAAAGGAGAGGATACTGCAGGAAATTCAATTATGATCCTACACCTCTGCATTGGTATATTCTTTATGTTTATTTTGTTTCCTTTAAGATTAATTTTTGTGTTGTGATGGTTATTTTTTCCAACTTCCAATGGGTCATCCTAGCTTGCATAATACCATACATGGAAATATGAGAAATGTGAAATTTGTTTCAGAGTGTGAATAAATTTACATTCAAGAGCGCAAGTATATGTGGGGAGAAACAAGTTTGGAAGAGATGTGTAATATGCATTGAAGGAACAAGGTAGATGTCATATCCAAATAGTTACTTGTCCCACCTCTCATAAACAAGGTAGTTCTATGCTAAGCGAGAATCAACGATGGTTCTAGGCATGAGACTAGGAAATATTGATGTAATATGGTTTGGGGTTTAGGGTTTAGGGCTCGTGGTTCATGGTTTAGGGTTTAGGGTTTAGAGTTTAGGGTTCAAGGTCCAGGTTATGATTTATGATTTAGGAGTTTGGATTTAGGGTTTAGGTTTAGGGCTTATGGTTAGGGTTTACAGATCGGGGTTAAGGATTTAGGGTTTAATGTTTAGGGTTTAGGGTTTAGGATTTAGTGTTTAGGTTTTATGGTTTACGGATTCATGTTTTAGGTTTAGGGTTTAGGATTTAATGTTTAGTGCTTAAGGTTTAGGGTTTATGGTTTAGGGCTCGGGGTTTATGGTTTAGGGCTTAGGGCTTGGGGTATATGGTCTAGGATTTAGGGTGTAGATTTTAAGGCTTAGGGATAATGGTGTAGGGTTCAAGGCTTAGGGTTTAGGGTTTAGGGTTTAAGACTCAATGTTTAAGGTTTAGGGTTTAGGGGTTAGGGTTTAGGGTTTAGGATTTAGTTTTTATGGTTCAGGGTTTAAGGTTTAGCATTTAGGGCTCATGGTTCATGGTTTAGGGCTTAGGGTTTATGGTTTAGGGCTTAGGTTTAAGGCTTAAGGCTTAGGGTTTAGGGCTCACAAGTAAGGGTTGAATGTTTAAGGTTTAGGGTTTAGGTTTTAATGTCTAAGAATCATGGTTCAAGGTTTAGGGTTTAGGGTTCGGGTTTAGGGATCAAGGTTTATAGTTTAGGGTTTAAGTTTATGGCCTATAGTTTAGGGTTTAGATTTTAAAATTTAAATTCTAAAGCTTTAGGCTGAATGTTGAAATCCTAAAATTACCTATGTATTGACCAAATTATACTATAAAAAACTATCTCCTAAACCATGACTCATGGAGCTATGAGACTAATTCCATAAGGTGCAGAGTGACCCTAATTTCTTATATTTACAAAAATAAATTTAAAGTATAAGTTTTTCATTTATTATTATTTATATATTTATTTTTGTAAATAGAAGCATGCCAAAAGCATATACAATGTTTATACTATAAAGAACGCATATGTGTTTTACATTTTCACTTTTTCCAAGCCATGCCTCAAGGCTTGGGATCTAGTTTGGATCCCCAAGCCTAAGGCATGGACTTGCACAAACACAACAAACAACGTGTTTTTGTAGGAAAATGTAAAAATTCCACTTCCTCCATGATAAATCAACATAAAACAATCGATTCGTTTAAAAAACATTATACCATGACGTAGAGTAGAGTTTCTTCTTTCTAAAAATATAATTTTTCAAATTTTCTGACTAATATAAGGTTTCCATATTATTTATTTTCTAACTATGCCTTTTTATAGCTATTTTTAAAGTTTAAATATGTCTATCTTTCATCGTGTATCTTTTTTTGGGTCATCAAAATTGAAAAAAAATTATACTAGCACAAACTATTCCTAATTCTATACATACTCAAAAAAATGACTCAAAACTAATTTTTGATATTTTTATGGTAGTTAGGGGTGCATGGTCGAGCTCTATTATTTTTCAAAACATAAAATTTATGTACTAGAAAAATAATAAAAAATAAATATTTTCTAAAAAATATTTAAAAAATCTAGCACAAACTAGATGCTCCTATGCTATCTTTCTACTAAATGGTGCTCAAACAATGGTGGGGAGCACGAAAGTCACTTTTATTATGTTTTTTAACAAAAATAAGAGCACCTTTGTTGTATTTTAGTTATTTTACCCACTTAAACTTATTCATTTTCAATAAAATTTAGTAGCTTTGAAACTAGACTCAAAATGATATGATTCATGTTTATGCAACATTTTCCAATTTTGAGTGTAACTATTTCAAAAAACTCGTACAAGTTGAATTTATTTTTTTTTAGAAAAATCATGCACTTAAGACCCCTTTTAGCCCCCCAACTTGGTGCACTTAACCTACCACCGTAACCTTCCAAAATGCAAAAAT
The DNA here is from genome assembly GCA_018340775.1 of Taxus wallichiana var. yunnanensis. Classification (NCBI taxonomy): domain Eukaryota; kingdom Viridiplantae; phylum Streptophyta; class Pinopsida; order Cupressales; family Taxaceae; genus Taxus; species Taxus wallichiana. The sequence continues at coordinate 473,585,987 of CM031243.1, read as the reverse complement.
TTATAAACGTGTAGAGCAATTGGGATCATTGCATTCCTTTGAAAAATATTGCTCACTTTGTAGACATTCTTCCTCAAGGCCTTGGATGTCAATAGTGTTCAAAAACACTTTCTCCTCTCCTCCAGTTCCAATCTGATTTTCCTTCACATCTACCTGATTCTCCTTGAAATTCAGCACCTCCTTTTTCACATTTTGGATCCTCTCATCCTCCCAATCTAAATCAGACCAATCTTCAATAGATATGGAATTATCTTCTTTTGTAGAATTGGTAGGAGAAGAAGCATAAACAAGGGGATTCTGATTTTTGCATGCTTGGGATGAGATTTTTAATGCTCAAGAGACCTGATTTGACCAATTAGAGAAGCCAAATGATCCTCCAAAACATACTCCTTACTTTTTTGATCTACTTTCTCCAAAACAAAATCCTGATTTTGCATAAGGACTTGTTGTTTGGATTGTTGTATGGGTTTCTCTCTCTCTATCCAAAAGCATAGAAAACCTCTTGTTCTACAAACCTTATAAGATAACTTGGTCTAGTAAGGGTTGGGTAGAAACTAGGGACAACATTTGAAATATCACAACTTCTGAAAACATTAGTGCAAGGTTTAGTGAAGTTAGGTAGTGCCCTAGGTGGAGATGGGAGGAATTTTGCAAAGTTTAGGGAATGCTTTGGGCATGATAAAATTGTGGAGCATCAAATGAAGGACAAGGATGAAAATAATATTCTTTCTTTTGAAAAAGAACATTAGATATTTCTTTATTTTTTCAAGGAGGGGGAAGAATTTGAGATGATAAAGGAAGAATGGATGCATTAGGTATGTGTTCATTTTTTCCATCGTGAACGAGTATATTCTCACTTGTACTACAATGGAAAAGTATGAGGAAGACTACTGCCTCCTAGGGATTGAATTAACATATCTAAATCAAAATCCAAAGACCTTAAATAACACAAGAATTCCATACCTTCCGAGGTTCTAAACTCTTGATGAATTCTATGTCAAGTCCTTTTAAATCGATATTAAAATTAGAGATAAATTGCATTCGAGCCTGATATATTTTGTTGAGATGTTCCATGAGAGAAATGACATTTGTATTCTCCTTGAATATATTGTGTAGTTGCTCTCCCAACTATTTCCACGTGAAATGGATTGTGGAGCCGAACTGTTGTACCAATAGTTGAGTTGTGGAGCTTAATTACATCAAGTAAAGATGCAATGTAAAACTTGTTGGAAAGCACAATAACTATCATTGGTTATGTAGGGACCAAAATCAGTCACCTATGACTGAATCGATCATGAAAGGAGGAACCAACATCGCTTTAGGGCTAACCGACATCGGTTACCTATGTATTCTTTTTTAATTAACTCACCGAATTAGATATCTTTTTAGTATTAAAGAAGATCTATTCATTTTAATTGCATGGCTAAGTTCTCTAAGTTTTTAGACGCCTATATAAGCATGAAATATAGGGTTTAGAAGTAAGAATTTCAAGAATGAATAAGAACTTGTAAAATTTGATGATTATTGTAAGAATAATTATGAGAGAGAAAATTCTTGGAGAAGAAGAAAAAACTTGAAAGAAATAAAGTATTGTACATCGAGAGGTGTGGAAGATTGTAAATCTTCATTGTATATAGCTTGTCAAAGCTTTGGATAATATATTGGCTTGTTTCTTGGAGGACGTAGCCCACACTGGGTGAACCACGTTAAATGTGTTGATTTATGTCTCTTGTTTTGTGTATTTCTTACCGGTAGAATATCCTCTTTTATTTACATGTATGCTTAGATCTGATGTATTATCTGTACAACCAGTGTGCTAATCCCAACAATTGGTATCATAGATTTGTTTGAGGGTTTTGTGTGTTGATAGATTTACTCACAAAGGGTTTTCTAATTAAGTGGGAGCTACAACAATGGTAGAAGAAAACAAATACAAGGTAGAGAAATTTGACGGCCAAAATTATCAATTATGGAAGATGTAGATTGATGATTATCTATATCAAAGAGATTTGTATTTACTATTCGATGAGAAGTCTAGATCTAGGAGATGGCTAATGAAGAATGGAAGATTCTTGATAGAAAGGCTTTGGATCTATAAGATTGAGCCTGGTAGCATTTGTGGCTTCCAATATTACAGAAACGACTTCTATGGTAGGGTTAATGAAATATCTTGCTAATTTATATGAAAAACCTAGTGCTTCAAATAAAGTTTATTTGATGAAGAAACTATTTAGTTCTAAGATGCATGAAGGTGGATCTCGCATCTAGTCATTTGAATGATTTTAGATCAATTATAAATCGTTAAAATCATTGATATATCGTTTGATGATGAAGTAAAATAACTTTTATTCGTATGTTCTTTTCCGATAGTTGGGATAACTTGGTAATGGTCATAGTAATACAACATATGATAATAATTTTTTGAAGTTTGATGATGTGGTTAGTATAATCTTGAATGAAGAAATTCACAGAAGAGTATAGAGGAATCATCATTTGGAAATGATTTGAATGTAGAAAGCAGGAGCAGGAAGAAGGAGAGATCCAAGAGTAAGAGTAATGGGAAATCAAAGTCAAGTGGTGGAAGATCTAAATCCATGTAAGGGAACTACTTGTTGGAAATGTGGAAAGAAAGGACATGCAAAGAAAGATTATTGGTCAAAGGATAAAGAGAACAAACAACTAGACAAAGGTAAAGAAGAAAACCTTGTTGTAGCAAAGAGGTAGTGCAAGATTCTCTTATTCTTTCTTTAAATAATATAATTGAATCATGGGTTTTAGATTCAGAGCTTCTTTCCATGTAAATCCTAATAAGGTTTATTTCAGAAATTATGTTTAAGAAAATTTTGGGCATGTTTATTTGAGTGATGATGAACCTTGTAGTATTACTGAAAAGGGGAAGCTCATCTTAAATTACAGAATGGAAATACATGGGTATTGAAATATGTGAGGTATGTGTAAAACCTCAGGGAGAAATATTATTTCTCGCAAGGCAACTAGGTAAAGTCGGTTTGCATGGTTACTTTTGCAGGAGAGACTCTTGGAAAGTCACTAAGAGTTTTTTTGTTGTGCAAAGAGGTAGTAAGGTAGAAACCTTATATTTATCTACCTATGTTACCGATTCCTTTCTCGCATTATCTAGTTCAGATTCAAATGCATGTATGTGGTATAATTGGTTGGGCCATACGAGTCAAAAAGGAATGCGAGATCTTAAAGGCTAAGGGTGAGTTATCAGATTTGAAATATTTATATCTTAATTTATGTGAGGATTATATCTTTGGAAAGAAAAAGAGAGTGATATTTTTCAAAGTTGGGGCAACTAAGAAGGAGCAGAAATCGGATCTTGTACACTCGATGTGTGGGGACCAACTCAAGTAGCTTCTCATGGAGGATACCAATATTATGTTACTTTCATTTATGATGCTACAAGAAAGGTATGGGATTAATGTATTAAACATAAATCTGATGTTTTGAAACTTTTAAAAGATGGAAAGCCCTTATTGAGGATGAATCAAATTCAAATTTAAAGTGCCTTGGATCTGAAAATGGTGGTGAATATTATAACAAATATTTCAATGATTATTGTTTAGTTAATGGGATACGAGAGAAAGAAATGTTCCTAGAACACCATAGGAGAATGGTGTTACAAATATAATTAACAGACAATCATGGAACATGCTAGAAGTATGAGGATACGTTTTGGATTGCCCTTGCAGCTTTTGGGAAGAACCAATTGATACAAAGTGGTTTATTTGATTAACCATGGGCCTTCAAGTTCACTAGATGGAGGAATACCTTAGGAAGCTTGGATTGGAAAAGAGGTACATTTTTATTTTCTTAAATTCTTTTGTTCAAAATATTTTGTGCATGTTGATAAGGAAAATAAAAAAAAGTTAGATGCAAAATCTAAAATATGCACTTTCATTGGTTATGGATCCGTGATTTTGGATTCCATTTTTGGGATTTAGAGAATTCTAAAATTATTAAGAGTTATGATATTGAATGAAATGAAAAGAGAATGTACGTGGATCAAATTTTGGTACCCAACGATGAACCGGTTGAGAATTTTATGGGTGAAAATGAACTCTTGATTTAAAATTAATACTTGGACAGGGTTACATAGTAATCGGTGTCGGTTTACCCCCGACCAAAGATCACCATCATAACCGTATTTGTCACAAAGATACATACCAACATCGGTTAGCGTAACCAACGCTTGCCATTACAGTGACTAGTGTCGGTCACTAAAATATTTGGATACAAATGTCCAGAGGTCTAGATTGAGCCTCTCAGTACCCCAAACTCATGTGAGAAGGTCATAAAGGGTAAGTAAATCCACATAAATATTTACACCTTCTCTATTTTATTTTTATTGACTCGATAATGGTGAACCGTAGAGTTTTGAAGAAGCACCGAAAGATGAGACCCAAGTGAAGTGGGATCATGGCATGGATGAGGAGATGGATTCCTTAGAACAGAAACCAAACTTGGGATTTGTTTAAGTTTCTAGCGAGTAAGAGAACATTGCAGTAACAAGTGGGTTTACAAGATCAAGGAAAAGAGGGTGGACATAAAAGGTACAAGGAAAGGATTGTAGTAAAGGTATTTGTACAGAAAGTAGTTATTGATTTTGGTGAAATGTTTTCTCCTATTGTTAAGATGAATTCTATTCATACTTGTATTGATTTTAGTTATGAAGAGAGATTTACATTTAGAGCAACTAGATGTGAAGAAATATTTCCTTCATGGAGATTTGGATGAAGAGATTTATATGTAGCATCTATTTGGGTATGAAGTCATGGGTAAGGAGAAATTAATGTGCGGGTTGAAAAATAGTCTATATGGGCTCAAGCAAGCTCCAAGGAAATGGTAGATGAGGTTTGATAGTTTTATGCATGAGCATATTTACTTGAGATGTGAATCAACCATTGTGTTTATTTCAAGAAGCTTGGAAATGGGAGCTATATTATTTTTTATTGTATGTGGATGATATGCTTATTATAGGATATAGTATGCATGACATTGGTGAGCTTAATGGAAAGCTAGCTCACAAATTTTCTATGAAGGATTTAGGAGCTGCAAAAATAATCTTTGACATACAAATACACAGAGATAGGAAGAATAAGAAATTGTATTTGTCTCAAGAGGATTATATCTACAAGGTGTTAGAAATGTTCAAGATGCAGAATGCCAAACCCGTTAGTACACATATGTCCTGGCACTTCAAATTAAGCGAAGATCAATGTACTTCATCATAAGAGGAGATAAATACATGACATGAACTCCATATGTTTCAGCGAGTTGGGAGTCTCATGTATGTTATGGTTTGTACCGGCTAGACATTACACAGTGTGAGTGGTGAGTAGATATATGGCCAATCCAGGTAAAGAGCATTGGAAATCGGTCCAATGCATACTCGTATTTTAGAGGGACATCTATCATGCATTTATGCTATGGAGGTTTGGATATTTCATTGTGTGGATATGTTTATTCGGATATGGATGGAGATATGGATGGTAGGAGGAGCACTTCTAGATATATTTTTACAAAGGGTGGAACGAAAGTTAGCTAGATTTCAAGATTCCAAAAGGTTGTGGATTTGTCTACTACAGAGGTAGAGTATTTTGCATGGCTGCAGAGGCTAGCAAAGAGATGATATGGATGAGTAGTTTCATGGAAGAGTTGGGAAAGGATCGAGATGATTTCAAGTTGTTCAATGGATGTGACAGAGTGTAATTCATTTGGAAAAGAACTCAAGTTTCATTCGAGAATGAAATACATTTAGTTGAGGTATCACTTCATACGACGTATTGAGGATGGGCGCTTGAATCTGGAAAAGATTCATACGAGTGAGAACCTTCATGACATGCTAACAAATTTGTTAGAAAAGAGAAGTTGAGCTACACTCCACTCTGTTGGTCTTCAAGTTTGAGACTTGAGGAGGAAGAAACAAAGCTAAGGAAGGATCCAAGTTGGAGATTGTTGAGTTGTGGAGCTCAATTACTTCGAATAACATGCAATGTGAAACTTGCTAGAAAGCACAGTAACTATCATTAGTTATGAAGGGACCGGCATCGATCAGGAAAGGAGGAACCAAGATCAGCTTAGGGCTAACCGACGCCGCTTACCTATGTATTCATGTTTTAATTAACTCACGGTATTAGATCTATTTTTAGTATTAAATTATATCTATTGATTGTAATTGCATGGCTAAGTGCCCTAAGTTTGTATACGCATATATAAGCATGAAAGCTAGGGTTTAGAAGTAATAATTTCAAGAACTAAGAAGAACTTGTAAAAGTTGATTTATTATTATGAGAATAATTGTGAGAGAGAGAATTCTTGGAGAAGAAGCAAAATCTTGAAATAAATAAATTATTGTACATCTAAGAGGTGTGGAAGATTATAAATCTTTGTTGTATATTTTTCAAAGCTTTGGATAATAGATTGGCTTGTTTCTTGGTGGACGTAGCCCACACTCGGTGAACCACGTTAAATTTGGTGTTGATTTATGTCTCTTGTTTTTTGTATTTCTTCTGGTAGAATATCTGATTTTATTTACATGTATGCTTAGATCTGATATATTATCTATACAATCGGTGTGCTAATCCCAAAACTAATATCTTACTTTCTCTTTGAATGATGAAACTAGAAGTCCGAGGAAAACATTTTCTTTTGTGGTATTGTGAATGGAATAATGGTTTGCTACATCTTGAATGTGATCAATAGGAGATTGATCTCCATTTCTATGGAAAAGAGGCACGTTTCTTAGAGATATTTTAGAGATATCATCCCACTACTATAAGTATATGGGGATAGAATCAAGTGTGCGAATGGAAGATCTCTTTGGAGAGCCATGAGAAGATGGGGGCATGGAAATGAGGAGATGGAGAAAAAGGTATAAAAACTAAGAAAATGAGTCCAGTATGAATCAATGGAGTCTCCAGATGTGCTTAGAATAACATCCAAAGGTTGGAAATCACTAAGTCACACACTAGAACTTAGCAATGATAAAATTAAAGCTTTTAATGTTTTCCCATTGGGCATGCCGAAAACTATTTTCACTTTGAAATATACCCTTTGGGAATGGTGTGATAACTCTCCTTTTAATTGACAAAATGGAAACACTCCTAGGTTTTGGGTGACCTATATGTTGGAGTGAATCTCCGGAGAGGGTTGGTTTCCCCCATGTGAATCCTAAACTAATTCTAAATCCTAAATTCTAACTCTATTCTACTAACTGACTAGGAAAAGGGAGAAGAAAGGGAAAGAGAAAACTAAAAGGGTGGTGATACAACCTAATTTTTTGAGAAATTTAGAATTATTTTGATCACACACGAGATGAAGCAAGTAATCCACACACACCATACACAAACTACAAATAATCAATTCAAATTCAAAGTGATTCACAAAAGGGTTCTAAAATTGACTGTACCTTTGGACAAGAAGGGGAAAATATTATCACGCATCCACGAGGATTACTTTTATTTTGTACGCAAAAGGATGTGCATCATTGCACACTTGATAGGAGATTTACTGTGCTTGCACATCTCAGTCTTGAGATAGAACCTGATTTAGAATATGATACCAAAATGGATGATATTGCCATTGTAATAAAATATGAGAATGGAGGTCGTGGCAATGGATATTGTAAAAATATCTAGCCAATCAGGTAAGATTTGTCGCACACTTGGAGAGTCAAGTTGGACGCATTTGAAAGATGGACCTAGGTAAACAAAAGGTGGCTCCATGTCACCCAAAAGATGGATAAAAAATTGTCTACAACATTGATTCCTTCATTGTTAAATAAATTATTGAGGAAGTGCACAGAGGTAAGAATATAACTTGGGTCGCCATCTTCCTTACAATTGTATTTTAAGATATTGGGGTTCTATATGGGCCAAATGACAATGTATGGAAGTACCCTATGGAAGATAAGTCCCTCACAAAGAGGTTTGTAAAATATACATGTGATGGAATTACTAATGCCTACAAACTCGGTGTGGACAGATGATGGTATGAGACGGATATGCAAGGAATTCGAGAATGAGTGGAGAGTATCAAGAGAGTTTCCATCAGTTTGGGATTGTCGGGATAATTTTGAGGTATACCAACATTTCTCCTTAAACATATTTGTGATAAATTCTAGGGATAACAGCCACTGTGTAAACTTCCATTTTCCTTCATATTAAGATACTTCCAAACCTATGTGAACATGGTGTATGACATGCGAAAGCTAAAATTTGATGTGAATAAGGTAGATACGGACTACCACATGCTATAAGAAGTATATGTATCTACGTAAGTTGATATAAGTGGAAATAATAAAGTTCAATGACATAAACATCATACCTTAGACTCTTGTAGTGAGAAATAAAGAAGCATAAAGGGTATATATCTAATTGAAGCCTAGAATAGTCATGGAGAAGTACTTTGAAGAAGAATATCTTCCACTCCCACCGCCACCATAAGGTAAGTAGATTGTGGGCATAAAGAGGATGTGAAAGGATACCCCTCTAAGGAAAGAAGTAGAAGAAAATAATAAGGACAGGAGGAGGAAGTAGTAGAATAAGAAGATAGCATTGTGCTTGATCTGAGCCATAAGAGAAATCTATAAAGAATGCACAAAGCACAAGATAGTAGCATAGGGACCTCAAATCCTATAAGGAAATCACCAAGGGTCACCCCACCCAAGCCAAGTACAAAAAAGAATACCCCTCCAAAGAAGGAGAAGATGAAAGTTGGTGACCCCTAAGGCAAAGTTGATGAAGATAATTTTGAGGAACAGGGTGCATGCAATGTAGAAACTCCAATCATCCATGATGTGGAGGAGGAAGAAGAAGATCCCAAAGATGAGAATTTCTAGTACAATGTATAATAACATGAGGAATAGAGAGGAGACTCCGAGGAAGAAGAGGAAGGCGAGGGATATGGTGAGATGATGGAAGGTGAAGGAGTTTCATGCAAAGAATGGAAGTAATGGGCATGCAAGTACAAATAAGTAGGTGCCAATAGGTAGACAAACCGGTGGAAGAAGGAAAAAAGAAGAGATCTTATGCACATCGCAAGTAATTTATATTGATGATCAATATAAGGTGATGCATGCAATATTTAAGAGAATGGTTCCAACTAAGAAACTCTATTATTGGGAAATAATCAACCCATAGAGTACGACCATGTGCATGAGGAAGATGCTCTCTTGGAGTATGTAAACTCATATGGAGGAGATAAATTTTGATATTAGCGGTGATGCATATATTAGGCACAAAATGAAAAAATCACCAAATTCAACCCATGTGATTGTAAAGGTCACTAAGTTGACAGATGCAAAGGCTAGTAATGCCTTAAATAAGTTGGCGATAGAAGTGGCATGGAGGAATATAAATAAAGGTGCCACCATAAGGGTATTTATTAATGATAATAAGAACAAAGAACAAGAAGTGCAACAACTTGCAGAGGTGCGAGACAAGGTATAAAAGTGTGTGAAGTATGCATTCATCAAGGGTGAACATATTTTAGACTCAATTATTACAAAGGCACTCGCACATGGGAGAAAAGGATCATGATGAATATCTAACAAAACTACATTATTTGGAAGATTTGGGAGTGATGTTGCTTCAAGAACAAAAGTATAAATAGAGGCCTTTATAAGAATAATTGGTTGTAATGCAGAATAAGAATAAGAAAATGGTAACGTGCAAGATAATAGAATATGAGGCACAGCCACCACATTGAAGGATGAGCTAAGGAGTTCAATATAGGCATTTAACAATACCCAAGACCCTAATCCCATTCTTAAGGCATATACTATCAAGGAGGATAACAAAGTTAAATAGGCATAGGTAGTAAGGAAAGATGAAAAGATTAGGAGGGAGGAAATCATGGCTAAGATTACAAAAAGTGGGATGTGCTCAAGATGGTTAGAGAATCCTTTGACACAAGGCTTAATGAGATTGAGTCTTGTTTATGCAAAGTATGGATGCATTCGAAGGAGTGATCTCACACTTTATTGGGATTATTAGAGAGATCAAGGAGAAGGGTGAAAATATGGACCCCACACAAGTACCGTAGATTGCAAGAGAAATGCCGATGTAGCTATTAAAGAATTGAAATAATGAAAGAAGATGGAAAACATCCTTAATGTATATTTTCATGAATTTTTGCAGCCATCTTAGGAGTAAAGACAAAATCACACCTAGGTATTCTTTCATTCATTGGGTGTATGCCCCTTATTCTTTCACCTGCATATTCTTTATTCTATTCTTGTGGGAAAATTATTTGATTTGTTCATTCTTGGAGAGATAAGTTGAGCAACATATTTCCAAGGATGGACAATATCCCTAGTGTGGGGTAATGTTGGTAAAACAATCCAACGCAAAAAAAATGTACTGTAAAAATGACGTGGAAAACCGACTATTTATAATACCCTAACATTAATTACACCTCACTTGACGCATGTGCCAACTACCGTATTAACCTGACATTAATGACATGTCATTTTTCTTCGAGCTTCAAAACGTGATACAAAGGATTTGGTTTAATTCGGTTTTGGGTTTCGGGAAACATGAGGCATGATGCATGAGATGCTTGAGATGAGTCTAAATCCTGAAAAACCGACACAAAGGATTCATTTCAAGTTTCGGGTTTCAGTGGAACATGAGACATGAAACATGCATTTGTCAAAGCATGTTCCAATGGTTAGAAGTTCCGAAAACCCGATACAAAGAATTTTTAGATTAGTAATAAACATGATGCCTCACCTATCTTTGAGGAGAGATTTAATCCCATGTACTGTGGTTGAACCTCATATTTTGGCCTGACAAAATATCCAACCAACATTTTTGGCGACTCCACCGGGAATACAGATTGATAAGAATAAGCTTATCTTATTGGTGTCTAAATGACTCCGTATTTGCCTTATTTTTGGTAGATCCATTTTCCGGTTCAAACTGACTAGAAATATCTTCACTCGGTCAAGCCGAGCTAGGGGTGAAACTAATATGTTCTTTGATCTTCTTCAACAACACAATTTTAGACTCTCCCCCAATAGTGTTGTATCTAGCCGAGCAAGAAGTTCTTCTCCTATCCAAAAAACTCGGGTTCCTCAAGAACAAGAAGCATCTGCAACCTGCCATGCGTTATTCTTGTTTGATACTTGGATTCCTATATGCAATTCATTCATAAGAATGGTAGCACAACTTGTTCCTTCGGGTGCGGCTATTGGTCCTCTTTCTCTCGACTCTGCCATTGCATAAGCTAATACATGGATCTCGTAAGAATATTTCCAAATTCAACGGTGATGGGAAGAAGCACCCCTGATGAACACATTGCCTCATTCTTTGTAGCATGCGGCGTCCTTGGAGTAGTTCATGAAGATGTCTCTGTTTGACTCTTGATTGAAACATTATATGGTGTGGCAGCCAGAATAGTTCTACCATCTTCCTAGTGCATGCATAACCAACTAGGATACCATGAGATCCATATTTTAAGATTCCAGAGCTAGCCGCTCCCACTCTTGAAAATCAAAAGTGTTTCTTCATCAACGCTCAGCCCCTTGATGTGAGCTTCTTATTAAGAAGATCTATTATCCCTAATTTGGCTATTGCTCAAGCTACAACCACTCGAAATAGAAGATGATCTCATTCTCGCAGAAAGATCATAAGAGAGTCACTATTGATCTTATGATCCGTAAGATGGCCAATGACTTGATCACTTTAAAGAAGAAAATGTCTCAACAGTGGTCAACGTTCCTTATCGAGATATTCCTAGACGGAATTTTAACAATACCAATGGCGCTCCCGTAAGAGATAGGCATTGGTTGATTGCTTCTCAACCACCAAGGCTGGCCATCAAGCTCCTCCTATCAATGCAATAGTGGAAATAGTTGAGGAAGATGAAGAACCAAAAGATCAAGGTTCTCACGAAGCTTTTGAATCTTCGTGATATGGTGATGAGTCTTATGACAATTCAGTCCGACTCCAACATTGGGTACATGGAATACGAGGAAGATGAATGTGAGCATGATGGTCACATTTGCAGCCTACACTCGATCCTAATCCCGTAACCCCGAGAGCTAGTTGAAGGATCTAAGGAGAATGGTAAAGAAGCTCCCGTGGTTATGGCTAAAAGAGGCTCTCCTATCTCAAATAAGAACCGAAAAGGAGACAACTAAAAGGTAACTTCTTCTTATAACTCTCTTTCTGCTCCCAAGAACAAGACTCGAATCGACCAATGTAGCCATAACTAAGCCCACCATCATTCCTTCATATACGCTTTGACATTATTGATCATGAAAAGAAAACTAAGATCCAAATGTCGTAAGTTTGAGTACCTTCACCAAATCTTGAGAAATTTGAGATACTTGCCAAATTCATTAGACGCAAGGTTGTTATCCCTTCATCTTCAAAAGGAATTTTTCCTAGCACCACTTATCCTTCACCTTAGAATAATATGACCTTTGTTGCTTCTTCTGGGAAAGATTGAAATGTTTTATTTGTCCTTACTTATAAACGGGTTTAAACTTAGCAATTGCATAATCGACTCAAGAGCCTCCGATAACGTGATGCCGCAAAAGTATCCCATGACCTTGGACTTACCCCGACTAAATATTAGGGGTGATGTTACTCCATGGAAACCAAACAAGTCCCCTTGATTGGCCAAATCAAGGATGCACATTTGCATTTGTCACATTCCCGTAAAAGAGATTAAAAATGACTATCCTAGTTGATGATATCCGAGCTACTTATGGTATTCTCTTAGAAGAGGTTTTTCAAAGGTGTCTGAGGAGAAATCAATATGGACTGGATCAAAGTTAAAATTCCAGGATGGAGTTCCTCGTGTCCTCCACCCCGAGCCACAAGTGAAGTACCTGATCACTAAATTAAATGACCCAAAGGCTCAAATTCTCTTCAAAGATGCCGGCTTGGGAAATTATTTCATGACATCGAGGTACCTTCTATATATATAGAGGAAGAAGATCCTAATGCTATTTAGACCCTCAAATTCAACAGGATCTGTTCAACTACCAGATCGGGCGCTGGTGTGGTTCTTATATCTCCAATTTCAAGATCTTTCCTCTCGCTTTCAAGCTATAGTTTGACAACACTAATAACAAGGCCGAGTATGAAGCTTTGTTATTAGGACTAGAAATGGCAAGGCAAAAGGGAATCTAAAATATCAAAGTGTAGGAGATACCGAGTTGATTATAAATCAAGTAAAGGGATCTATTAGGTAAAAATGATCGCCTAAGACATTACAGAACAAGGTGTGGGACAACATAGAATGCTTTGATGCTTTTTCTACGAAGGTAGTTTTGAGGGATTACAATGATAAAGCTAATTCTTTAGCCGTGTGTACATCTCTTCTCCTTCCTCACCCAAAGTTCAAATAGGATAAGTATACCATTGAGATTGTGTATCGTCCAAGTGTTCTGAGATAATTGATCACATTAACAAGTGTTCAATGATGATCAACAGTATTGTCTTTTCTTGAGAAAGTTGATAATTTTAGTGAGCTTTATTTTGAAGGATTAGAATCAGCTTTCCATGAGTCTGTCTCAAATTCATATCAAGAGATTGATGGTGAATTGATCCAGCTCAAAGGCAATAAGATTCCAAAGGGATTGGTTTTTCTCGAATGTCTTTTTGACAAGCATGACCATTTTATTCATAATAAAAGGCAAGCTAAAGGTACTTCCTCGCCGAGGTAGATCAAGTTAATCTAGGCTCTTCGACTAACCACTAATGGTAAACATTAGAAAATGTTGTTCTCCCGAGGAGAAAGGAAGATTCACTTCACTCCTAAAGACATATATGGACATTTTAGCTTGGTCCTATGTGGATCTAAATTATTTTAAGCCCAAGGATGTGCAACATAGCATTCCTTTGAATTCTAATGTCAAACCCTACAGGGTAAAGCAAAGGCATTACAACCCAAAGATCTCGTGGACTATTCTTGCAGAAATTCGTAAGATGTTAGATGCAAGGTTTATCTTCCCAATCCATCATTATAGCTGGGTCAAGCTAACATCATCCCCGAAAGAAAGAATAATGGTGAGATTTGGATTTGTGTTGACTTCCGTAACCTTAATCAGTCTTCATTGAAAGACAATTATCCATTACCTATCATGGATCAACTATTGTAGACTCATTCGGATCAGAAATGTTATCCATGCTTGACGAATTTTCGCAGATAATCGTGTCGAGGTAGTTCTTGAGGATCAACATAAAACAACATTCACCACCCCATGGGGACCTTCGCTAGATTTGGATGCCTTCCAATTTGATTAACACTAGAGCCACATTTCAAAGAGCTATGGACTTATCTTTCGTAGATTTGATGGGGAAAGTCATAGTGGTATATTTGGATGACTTAATGGTCTTTTATAACAAGTGAAGTGATCATTATGATCACCTGGAGGAAGTAATCCTAAGGTGCAAAGGCCATGGGATTTTATTAAATCCTAAAAAATCCATGTTCGGAGTAACAAAAGGTAAGTTTCGGTCACATCGTGACTAAAGAAGGAACCAAGATCGACCCGCAGTGGGTGAAGGCCATCCAAAGCCTTACCCTACCTATAATTAAAACTAGGGTACATTCCTTTTTCGGAAAGGTCAATTTCTTAAGGAGATTTGTACAGACTAACTTTGCTGATAAAACCAAGGATATCCTTGGGATGATGAAAGGTAAAAATCCTTTTGATGGAACACTCAAGGGGAGATTTCTTTCAAAGAATTAAAAGGGAAATTGCTCATGGTCTTATTCTCGTATGGCTGACTTCAAGAAGAATTTCATCATGTACACTACGCTTCCACACATACAACGATGTCGACGCCATCCCGATGTAGGATAATGAAGAAGGAATTGAAGCTCCCATTGCTTTCATGAGCTGCCCACTAAAGGAACATGAATTAAATATTTCATAAATCGAAAAGCATGCTTATGTAGTGGTGAGAGCAAAGAAGCATTTCAAGTATTATGTGTTGAGTTATCACACTCTTGTTCTTGTTCTATATTACATTTAAATCCATTTTGACTCAACAAGAGTTGGGTAGTCAATGGGGTAACTGGATAGCCAAAGTACAAGAATATGACTTAGACATCAGACCTACCAAGTTGGTACGAGGAAGAGGCATGTGCCAATTGATCGCAGAAAACAATTCCGAGACAGACAAATGCGAAGAAACTCGAAGGTACTTCTTCATAATTTCCCATGGTACTTTTGTAATCACAACCAATGAATGGTACGTAGATATCGATTTATTTTTAACTTATGATGAATGTCCCCTGCATTTAAGCCAAAAAGAGAAAAGGAAAGTCAAATTATGGTCCACAAGATACATTCTATGGGATAATGGTATATACCATAAGGGTATTGATGGTATATTCCTCGTGTTGGGTGATAAGTCTCAAAGAGATAAGGTTGCTAGAATCTTTCCAAAATATAACATGTGGAGGACATTTATCTTCCTCTCAGTAAATGCTTACAAGATCTTACTGCTAGGTACTATTGGCCTACTCTCTTTTGAGATTCATCTAAATGGGTGGCTAAGTGTGAAGCTTGTCAACATTTCGTTGGCCGTCCTAAGTCGATACTCTTCCCTTAAAGCCTATGATAATTGAAGAAAATTTTCACCAATGGGGAATTGATTTCATCGTAGTACTCGAATCCTACCTTTGTTCCCGGTCATAATTATGTGCTCACCACCACAGTACTATTTCACCAAGTGGATGGAAGCTGCGCGAATCAAGCGAGTAACCTCCAAAGTTGTGTGCAACTTTCTCAAGGAGAATATAATTGTTAGATTGAGTGTGCCACACAATGTCGCTTGCTGAAAATGCTTCCAATTTCTCATCACATGAGTTGACAGAATTTTATTATGGATTTGGGATCATGTTGGCTCATTCATCTAATTATTACCCCCAAGGCAATGGTCAGGCTGAATCAAGCAACAAGAACCTGGTGACCATAATCAGAAAGTTGGTCGATGAGAAGTAGAGGACTTTGCACAAAGTGTTTTATGATGCATTATGGGAAGATCGGATTACTCCTAGGTGAGCTATTGGAATGTCCCCATTTAAGGTGTTGTATATAATTGATGTTGAGATTCCTATCTTTGAGAATTACCATCCTTACGGTTGGCTAAAGCAATAGAAGATGAAACTTTTCAAAGTTCCATTGATAAAAGGATAATGTACCAGCCGTGATGGAAGAATAATGGAGCAAGGTGAAAGATCACATTATGGATCATTAGAGAAAAGTTAAAAAGATATTTGACAAAAATCAAAGCAATGTGATTTCCAGATTGAGATCTAGTACTTCTCTCGGGATAAGAGAAGGGAACAAAAAGGGATGCATGGCAAGTTTGATTCTCAGTATGGAAATGTCCTTTAAAATCCATTAGCCGAACGATGAAAAATAGCTTATGTCTATCTTATCTTGATAGGTCTCATTTCAGGTTTCGGGTTTTAGGGAACACGAGACATGAAACATGCATTTGGAAAAGCATGTTCCAATGCTTGAAGTTCCAAAACCCGATACAAAGGACTTAAGCTATCGGGTTTCGGGAACACGAGACATATTGTATGCATAGAACATGTTTTCATGCAATGAAAACACAAAACCTGAAAATCTCTTTTAAAGGGAATTTTAAGAGATTTTTCCAAAATTTTACTATGTTTATCTCATTTTTAGCTTAAATCACTAAAATGGGATAACAAGCCTATTTTCTAGAAAGGATAAAAATAGAAAAAGCAGGGTTTGAGTGTCGACTAAGAAAATGATAGAAGCATGATGACTTATCAACCAAAAAAAGGGCTATAAGTGGAAAAATAACATGAAGAGAAAGAAAAAAATAATCATGCATGGGTTGAGCTAATAATAAGATTAAAGAAAGTCTTATATTTAGGATTATCTATTATTAGCATAGAATGAAAATCATATAAGCTATTTTTGATAGATACCTATTATTAGGAGAGTGCATGGGCAGTGAAGGGAAATTCCCCACCCCTATATATATATCTCGATTTATGTATTTGTTAAAGAGGGGAGAGATAAGAAGACTTGTGTATGAGCAGAGTTATGTTGACATAGATTTAGGGTTTAGGGTTTGCATGCATGGACCTGCATACTATTGTAATGACTGTTATATGTATTCAAATTTTGTGATGTAATGAATTTTTGTTTATAATGGATACTTGTGGTTGGATAATGATAGTTGATATGTCAGAAGATGGTGTCTTAATGATGCAATTCATCTTGGTTCTTGTTTACATTGATCAAGTATATTCCTTGTCATATGTATTTCCAATTTCCATGTGTATGATTAGTTTAATGAATGATTAGATGTCTTTATCATAAGTGTAATGGAAATGCATGCTAACATTTTGATAAGAAAAGAAAAGGAGGGACATGGTGGCTTCATGCGCTTTGGCCGATCATTTAAATATGTCTAGATGAAGTGCCAACATGCGTAGCTAATGATCATACAAACAAAATACTACAAGGAATCAGTCCTAAAAATTTCTTATTTCATTTACCATTAATTTCCGCATACATTAACATCCATCCATTCACATACATTCAACAATATCTTATTATGTGTGCACAATACATTCAAATAAACATAACACATAAGAAAGAGATCATAGACACAAGATTTAAGTGGTAAACCCTCATGGGGAAGAAAACCCACTGAAACAAAAACATTATATGTTGGGGATGAAACTACGTGTGAAAAATTTGTAACCATAGAATATCAATTCAAACATGCAAATAGGGATCTAATAATCCCCAAAAAATCTACAAAGAATGGAAGTATAAACAAGAATAATCCAAATCACATAAAAGTAAACACACATAACAATCATGTATCATGGTTCACCCAATGTGGGCTATGTCCACCAAAGATAGAGATATCATATATATAATATAACAAGAGATTACAAACCAAATCTTCTGTATAAGAGTAAATGTATCTCTATAAGAGTATCTCCTCCTCCCGCATCTCCAACCGGATCTTCTTAAGTATACTAAAATGTGCCTCCATATCACCACATGTGTCTACTCCGGATATCTAACCAGATCTACCCGAGTACACTACAATCATGCCTCTGAAAAACAACCAGATCTCACATACCTAAAGCTACCCTACATCTTCCATTGTGTAACTAAGCTCTCACTATATTGTGAATCTGCAAACAAGACCTCTATAAGGGTCTACCAATGTGCAACCGTAACCATACACCAAGAAGTAAGCCTTTCCTCAATCACCGCATTAACCTCGTAAACATGATGGCAACTTCCTCTACCTTTCTAGATTCCTATGGATCAACAATACAACATGATCTCATGGATCTTCAATACAAGATCTCACAACATGTGGATCTACAAGAATGAGCAATAACAAGATCTCACAACAACCTATGGATCTAACAAGAAGAAACCCAAAGTGCTTTGCATAATATGGAAGCCATTACATGAGACGAAAAAATACATAGGAAATATAGTAGAATATAATACCATCTTCTCACCAACAATGTACCTACACTTTCCTTCTATTCAGCTTTTCTCTCCACGAAAGATCTTGTCTTCATGTAATCTGATTTTTATTCTTCTTCTTCATCATCATCCTTTCAACTCATCCAACCTCTCTAACCCTAGTTTTCTATATTATATAAGCCTAGACAAACGTAGGGAACCTTATCCATGAAAAATTACATCCAATAGATTTTCTTTAAAACAAAAGCTATATTAAAACCCACGACTTATAAATAAAACATTCCGCACTTGCAGAACCGGACTGATTCATTCGCCGATCATCGTCGATTACATCTTGACCTAACTCGACCGACACTTGGTTATAGTCGAACCCAGAACATGTAAAAGTAAGCTTATTGTGAAGCAATCTATCTCCATAACCTAATAATCTCCCACTTGGAGATAAATGTCTCGAACCTCTATACATGTACCCGTACATCACCGTCCTCAACACATCATGAAGACCATATATTCTTTTCTTCAACAATTATTCTCAAAAATAAAACCAGAACATCAAACCATATTCTCACATCAAGAAGATAAAACCATGACTTACCAAACATGCACGAAGCTACAACCGATCCATGACACCAAGCCTCAAGCTCCCACTGAATCGAAAATCCATACCAATTGTTGGTATTAGGAAAACAATCCAACCAAGTTCCTCATGCAACCAAGCCATCATGACTAACACACCGTAAGAGCTCCCACCTCGAAACCGAAGTTCTAAGTCTCAATCGCATCCGTAGTCATACCCGTAAAAATCAACCATGTTTTCCATCTTTCTATCCATGTCTCCATAAAACCACCAATGCACTGACCAAAACAAGTCAAACTGGAATATGTGAAAGAAGAACAAGATCATGGGTAAAGACATCCCAAAAGAGTTCTACCTGCAACATTGGGTGATCAATCCACAAACCTGCATAACTCAAAGAATCCAAACACTGCAATCTGCAAATCGAACCCTATATAAACAACTAGCATGTCCAAGACAATCATCTGTAGATAACATCTCTTATGGAGTAACATAGTAATCAAGAGGAAATACAAACATCCCCTACTCATGCTCAAGGCATCCATGTGTAAATCAAAACATCTACATCATCATAGACTCACAAAACTAAATCTATCCACATGTAAAAACTCACCATTTACATCCTTCCATATCATCAGCTCTCTATAAGCTCCCATCATCGCCACCGACTAACTCCAAATCTGAATATGAATCATGTGCTCATCAATGTCAATAAAAACATCCATGTTAAACCATGCCACTAATAACAAGTGCAAATACCAACAAACATGTCATCAACATAATGCACAAACCAACCAAGATGAAAGAAAAACAAGGGCACCATCCAAAAATGGTAAATAAACATTGATGTCAAACCCGTGACTAAACCGACCACTTGTTACAAGATGACCAAACACGGTCAACTCCTAACAAACCACGATTATACCTAACTAACACTAGTCTCAGTAATTCTAGCGGACTTTCTCCTTTTTCACCCTTCAAACTTTGAAAAATTACTCTATCATCTAAAACAAGTCAGATCAACCATCAACTTCCATCCCTAAGGAATATCCAGAACAAAAAAAAACCGTGAATGACATCATAAAGCAATAAAATCAATATACCCGCAAAACCCGTGACTGTCCTCCAAAACCAACTTGTGCCTCCCGCCACTCAATAATAGTAGTAATCTCCTCTCACTCTACATGTGCATCATGTATCCAATCCTGCAATGCCAACAACCATGGCTTGCTCCTACCGAGCATGAAATACTCTGCACCGCCTCTAACACCAAGCTCAAAATCTAATATGTCGTTGAGAAATAAAACCAGATGAAAGAACTATAAAATTGATTCCCTTTCTTTTATGAGAATACTTTTACATCACGAAGTTTGGACTTATTGTGAAGTAGGTGAATCACCTTCTTTCCATCCATGTGTACTCAAAATCTTTCATTACCCACAACTATGTCTAACCATGACTTTTCATTAAGGATCTCATTTGTAGACTAGAAACCCTTGTCCTCAAGATTCCACACAACTAGGAAATAAAAGTCAAACAACACCAAGAAACCATGGTGTAAATATGTGCACACTATCCAAACATAATATCAGTTGCTCCAAATGAAAATAAAACATGAATCATATAGAGATACCTGACTCAAAGTCTCAATGGACTAACCGAGCCAACTCTCGCCTCTCTTTCTAATCCAAACCATGAAGTGATCTACACCATCTCTACCATGTACACTATGTGCAAGAAACTCGATCCTCCAAACCAAGACAAAAAACCATATGCCCTCTCCTACTGCAAAAAAACCATGTACAGATAAGTTGCCACAGAGACCAACCACGGTCATCCCCTAACCAACCATGGTTAGATGACCAAGACAAGTTCCTCTGTGATTGACCTCGATTCTCAGATCGATGTCAATGCTACTAGAATGAACCCAACGACCACACAATTTGGCATAGAACACCACACCAGGTGCCTACTTCGACCGAAGCCGATAGTTAAGTTGAGCTAGTCATTTCAAGAAGCATCCAAATCTCGTACAAAAACAATATAGTAAATCCATGCAATAAATTACATCAAGATGAAATACATCACCTTACCAGCACCAAGATACTCAACCACATCTTCAACTGAACTGAAGTACATGCTTCTCTGATGGAATCCCCATCTTTGTTCTATGCTACAACCTCTCTACCGAAGCCCATGCATCTAACTACACCAAGGATGCATACCTGCTCCTTTTCTTTGTCTAGATCTGCAATCCAAAACCATGCATGTGTAATTAAACCATACACTGCAAAACCAAGATAAAACCATACCTCAATAACCGATCTGCAATCTGACCACCATGTTTGTGCCTCCAAGAACCAGGGACACCTCAACAAACAAGATACATTCCATGCATCTTCTCAATTCTTCAGATCTGTGATTTTCTATTTATAACCAAGCTACTCAAGAACTCGACCACGATCACCATCTAACCGACCACGGTCCTCATATAACCGACCACGGTCACACCCTACCTATGCCGGTCACTGTATTTCTCTAGCAACCTTACTCTTCCAGCTCCCACTTGAGATTCAATCTCTTCCTATGATTTTCACATCAGGAAAAAGAATCCTTACTCTCATACATGTCAGTAATAACCACTAATAAAACCATAAAGAAAACCTTTGCTCTAAAATAACCAAGCTTACCAATCTCTCGATACTAGGTGTGGGGATGGAACTACGTGGAAACATTTACAACCATAGAATATCACTTCAAACATGCAAATATGGAACTAATAATCCCCACAAAATCTACAACAAAGGAAGTATAAACAAGAATAATCCAAATCACGTAAAAGTACACACACATAACAAGCATGTATCGTGGTTCACCCAATGTGGGCTACATTCACCAAAGATAGAGATCTCATATATATAATATAACAAGAGATTACAAACCAACTCTTCGCACAAGAGTACATGTATCTCTATAAGAGTATATCCTCCTCCCGCATCTCTAACCGGATCTTCCCGAGTACACGAAACCGTTCCTCCATATCACCACCTGTGTCCTCCATATCTCTAACAAGATCTACCCGAGTGCACTACAACCGTGCCTCCGAAAACCACCGATCTCACATACCGAAGCTACCCTACATCTTCCACTGTGAAACTTAGCTCTCAATGTACCGTGAATCTGCAAACAAGACCTCTGAAGGGTCTACCAATGTGTAACCATAACCATGCACTAAGAAGTAAGTCTTTCCTCCATCACTGCATTAACCTCGCAAAAATGAAGACAACTTCATCTACCATGCTATATTCCTATGGATCAATAATACAACATGATTTCATGGATATACAATACAAGATCTCACAACATGTGGATCTACAAGAATGAGCAATAACAAGATCTCACAACAACCCGTGGATCTAACAAGAAGAAACCCAAAGTGCTTTGCATAATATGCAAGTTGTTGATCAGAGAAAATACTTAGCAGAATTCACACAGAGAGTTCGCAAGGAAGAGTAGGCCTAATTCAAAGGTGCGAAAAGATAGGAACAACCAAAGATGTAGAAGAGAAATTTCAATACTTAGCCATTGTTGAGCATGAGGTCTATTTTTAGGAGCTAACGTGCGGAGCACACAATCAACATCGAGACTTGTGCGCCACGCATCATCTATCTTTAGAGGATGGAACCAAAGCACTTTTGCATGTAGATGATCCAAGAATAGAGTTAGCACTTCAAATGACTATCGCTGATCTATAGATAGCACACTTGCATGTGTGGCTATGATTGTAAAAGGCGCATGGCTATTATTAGCATGTGACCTATTTCTGGAATAGTTAAGTGGTGAAGGGAAAGTCCCCACCCTATATATATATATATATATATATATATATGTATATGTATGTATATATGTATGTATGTATATATATGTATATATGTATATATATAATGAATTACCCGGTTAAAAGAGAGAGGTAGAAAATTAGAGGTTCATGAGTGCATGTGACTGGGTAATCAGTAATGCATCCATGCGTGCATGACTATTATTGTATGAATCTTATGTATTGTTGTTATGTTTAATATATGAAGAATATTGGCCAAACCAAAGTGTCTTGTATGTTTTATTATTGCATGTTATTGATTTCTTGATGATTAATACTTAAGTGAATGCCTTTATAGATCTCGGTTCGATAACTCGTGTAATGATGGATTAGTTTCTAAGTATATGTCCTTATTACTTCATCATGATACCATCTTGCTATAACAACCCTAAAGAGGGAACTGGTACCTTTGCATGCTTCAGTGAGCGCTCGCCTATGTTGAGTGATGTGCTAGTGCAACTAGGTGTTATCTGTGAATTCTAGGCTGCATCATTGGTTCCATTGCCAAGACCTCTTTTTTAGTTGTTTCTAGGATGGTTCACGATGAAGACATACCGGCTAACTTTGGCGAGTGTTGAAGATTGGATTCATGATCTGGAGGAAGAATACACACGAAGGTTTAGCACTGGATCCAGATTTAGCACACGCACTTGGGTAGAGAAGAATTTGTATGATAGTTTGTACGAGAGCTTATTTGCTATCTTTCCAATAGAATTATACGAGTGGTTGAATGCATATGCGTCTAAATGGAATTGGAGGTATCGCACACTTGTTTGGACACAGGAGGAATTTTAAACACTATATGATGCTGACTTGATTGGAATCATGCAAGAGATACCTAGTTTCATGGTGTTCAAAAACAACTATATTTTGGAGTATTCAATTTCAACTTATTTATGCCCGCAGGTATCTCGAGTTCCGCTTTCTATGGTATCCTGTAGAGGGACGTATTTGTAAGGTATTCCGATGGTGATCAAGATATTGATGGTAACGTTGAACTTGGAAGATAAACCTATGGCAAGCTAAAAACCTCCACGTGCGGGGGTAGGAACAGGATTGGTGAAAGATGGCAGACCTAAGCGGCAGCATGGAAGAGGAAAGAGAGGCAACTCAAGTATGATAAGGTGCTTGAGAGGGAATTATGGAAGAATCAAGAGGTTGTAGAAAGGATGGCGTTGTGGAAAGAGATGGCTCGTGAAGGATTTGAGGCTCATGAAGATGACAAAGAGATAGAGCATCACGAACTCTCACATCTAGGAAAGCATGATAGAGAACCCCCTTCGGCATCACATGGAAGTGCACCAACAGATATGCCCTGGCCGCAGCGCGCATCTAAGCCAACCCGCTGACCTAGCCCTCGCGCTTGGTTTTCCAAAGATTCAGTATAACAGTAAACACAATTTTCATTTAGGAAGTGAAAGAGCAGAACAAGTCGCACAACAAGTACATCAATGACAACACGATACCTCGTTATTCTTTGGGGCTACATTTTTAGGCTCATCATCTACACAGTAATATGAGAACGCCGAATGTGGATTCACCTCTGAACTCGAGACTACTTCACGAGTGTAGGGGTCCAGATAGCACCACCAGCGTAACACAAGGGAGTGCATCTATAGGCCCTATTCTAACTTCGTGGGAGGATCGAGAGGTATGGGTAGTTCTAGTTCCTGTGGAACCGGTGGTTTTGGAGGTAGAGGAAACCAACTATATCGGGTGGTCAAGGCCCACAAAGAATCCTGTAACATTTATATGGATATGTATCTTCATCTCCCAGAGTACGAGGTATCGAGGATGTTGTTGAACATGTTCATATGTGTGAAATATTGTGGCACGTGAAAGGTATCACAGCCTTCTAAGTGCAAGGCAAGTCAATTTGCTACTACGCACAAGCACACACACACACTGGTATAGGAAGTTTGATCCCAATAAAACTTGTATTGATTATGTAGCATTGAAATATGCTTTCTTAAAGGAGTTCCATATCTCGAGTTTTGGTAAGAGTATAAGCGCACTTAAAGATATTAAGCAAGGTACTACCGAAAGTGTATGTGAGTATGATGCCCATTTTAAAACTCTTTTATCCAAACTCTTGTATGATATACATGCAAGTCAAAGCATGCACAATGGTTTGTTGGGGGATTGATTACTCCTTTTCAAAGAGCGTTGTCGCATAAGACTTATACTGACCCACGTGAAGCATTGGAAGTAGCTCTATGCATGCGCTGAGGAAGTTGGGAGTATTGACACCGGAGTTAGTTTATCCTCGAGGCTTAGATAACAGCTATGGCGAAACAATTAGAGAAATTATCAGCAAATTCAGCTCATGAGACGTGCTTAGGAATCTGGTGTATAGATTGTGAAGTGGAAGGCCACACCAAGGATAGTTGTCCTCGCAGAGATCTATATGTTCATTACTGTTGGACTGTGAGATTTTCCATTTGAACCATGACGCTAGTCACCGCCCTTTACTACAACATGCGATCGTGAAGAATGTAACTTCTTTCTCAGAAAATTTGTAGGTCCATGACCCATGATATTGAAGATTGTAGATTGATTGGCCAGATCCATGATGCCATTGATATTGGGGTTCGACAGACAAGTGTGTCTGATAATTCTAAAGGAAAGAATGAGCACTAGGATACTGATTATAATTAAGTGCATTATGATAGGAATGACGTAAGATTTGAAGGAGGTCGTGGAAGTGGACAAGGATATCGAGGCGGATATGGAGGATGAGGCCGAGGCGGGGGAAGAGGTGAATTCCCTCATGGAACTTGCTATACATGCGGCTCACCTGACCACTATAGGCGTGAATGCCCGCAAAATATCTCCTATTCATTTTTGGAAAGGGTCATAGTTATAAAGAGTTTTGGACTTGTATGAGCATCTCAAGAAGCAGACAAGCAAGAAAACAAGGGCACAGGATGGTTAGGATCTAGCACGTGGTAGAGAATCAAAGGATTCCAAAGTTAACACTGAACCCGAGGTAGTAATAAAGTGAAGATTACCACACGAGATGAAGCGGCACGCATGAAAGAGGTATCGCAACAAAACCAAAAATCACTAGGGAGGAGGTTTTGCATGCTAGGTATCCAGATCCAACTCATCAGAAGGAAGTTTATCAAGAGACCATGGAGGTTCTCAGGAATCTTCAGGGAGAGATACAATGCTTAAAAGAGTAGTCTCGAAAATTGGAGCATAAGGATACAGAAAAGGCCCCATCTGATATTGATGACATCAGAGAGGTATGTAGAATGTTGCGCCAGAAAATATTATTCCTTTATTGGGAAATTGGTTAAGGGGAATACTCTATGCATGTGAACTAAGACTGGAAGACAAATACTCCATGTAAATCTCCCTCCTGATAGCATTGACTACGACAAGGAAATCACTTTGAATGTTGTTGTGGATGGTTGGTTGTTGAGCAATACTTTGATTGATACAAAGGTGCGTATGAATGTACTCACATTAGATACATGGGTACAAATGGGGATACCTCCATCGCAGCCATCATCTAATGTATTGTTCATGGCAAACAAGACAAAATCTACTCCCATAGGAGTTTTTAAGGATGCATCTATCACTATACAAGGGGCCAAGTTCACAGGGAGACTTCAAAGTGTTAGCACTTGCATGAAGCGATAGCTTCCTGACCTTTTCTTGGTGCTCTTAGTGTTATGCAAACAATGCTAATTTGAGGTTTAACAAGGGGTATATCGGCTTTGCGAACAAGGAAGAAAGGGTTATAATACCATTGATGATGGGAAATCCATACCATATGTGGAACCTTTGAGTGAAGAGGACTTGAATAGAATTTATATACGCGCTATTCGGGACCCAGAGGTCTATGAGCCATCTAAGGAAGGAAGGAATCTTGCATTGGGAAGATTCTCAGTCGATCAACGATACTATAAGAATTTCTTGTGAAAATTGGGCTCATGGTACTTATGAACTAGTGGGGCAAAAAGTTAAGTGCGTGGTTGCTTGCAAAAATGGTTTTCACTCTGTCAGATGTATAGGTCACTCAAGACTTGATATACTGGAACCAAAGATCTGACTGAATTCTTGCAAGCCATGGAGGAAAAATGGGCTGACTAGATTAAAAGAAGAGATATGCTATCATATACTTTACGCGGGATAGCAGCGCATTGGTGGGTGGTTCACAAGGATAATCTCTTGGAATGGGGAGAGATTGGGACCGCCTTATCAACCAGGTTTTCAAGAAGTAATGCACCTACAAAGATTTTCCATTATCATGGTGATCAACTTGTTCAACATCATATCCAGCAGCAGAGAGACTTTGGACAACAAGACAAGAAGCATTACCACCTTCACTTTGGGTGCATCGGTTTTATTTTACTCTAGAAGGTTGCGCTCCTGCTTGGTATGTATATGCTGAATTACATAGAGACACTAGAAATTGGCAAAATTTGACTGTATGGATGATCCAAACTTTTGACTTCTTCACATCTAAACCACCAAAGAACAAGGCATTAAGCTTTATCAAGTGCTTAACCATGGGAGACAAAGTGGGAATGCGTAAGAGCTTATTCAGAATTATTTGGTGAGATGGAGATAGGGGTGCATTTTGAAGAAGAAATAGATTATTCTATACTACTTGAGCGCGCTTACTCTTGAAAAGACAAGGGGAAGTTGGTCTACATAATCAATGATGAGGAATTCAAGAACTTGGATTTTGATCATTCACAGGAGCACATGAGGTGTTAGATAAAGGCGGATGTAGATACGCGTGCATATCATGAACCTATGAAGACAACAAAGGTAAATATTGGAATGGAAGCTGAACCTAAGGAAGTGATAATTGGAGATTACTGGTCAGAGTCAGAAGTGGCAAAGATCATAGAGTTACTTAGAGACTATGAGGAATTATTTCCAAGAGGGTAAAATGAACTTAAACGCATGCATAAATCACTTGGGGAAATGAAGATAAATCTTAAGGAAGGTGCGCGCCTTGTTAGAAAGAGACCTTATCAAATGAATCCCAATTTGCATGAGAAGGTAAAGGAGGAAATTGACAAGATGTTGAAATCTGGAATCATTCAACCATTGGATGAGTCAAAATGGGTTATTCCTATGGTGATAAGTATAAAAAGGATGGTAGGATTCAAATTTGTGTTGATTATAGAGATTTGAATGCAGCATGTGTTACAGATCCTTTTCCTACGCCATTCACGTAAGAGATATTGAGAGTGGTCAAGGGCGCGAGATATATTCATTTACAGATGGGTTCTCAGGGTATCATCAGGTTAGGATTGCTCCAGATGATTAAGAAAAGACCACATTCACTGCTGAATGGGGAAGATTTGCCTATACTATGATGCCCTCAGAGATTGAAGAATGCACCTACCGTATTCTCAAGGATGATGGTGCAAGCATTGAAGGATTTTATTCACAACTTCTTGTAGGTCTATCTTGATGATTGGACCATTTATGGGCTGATTAAAGATCATTGTGACAATCTGCGCTTAATGTTTGAAAGATGTAGACAGTTGAGTATCTCGTTGAATATCAAGAAGTGCACATAATCTGCAAGGAAGAGTTGTTGGTTGATCCAGCTAAAGTTGCAGTCATTTTAGGCTTGAAAGCACCTGCTAGTCAAAGTGAGGTGCGTGGATTTTTGGGTCACACAGGGTACTATAGAAATTTTATAAAGGGGTATGCCAAAGTTGCCACACCTTTGGAAGAATTACTCAAGGGGAAAGGTACATTCTATTGGGGGGAATCACAGCAACGCTGCGTTTGAGATACTGAAGGAGAAACTTACTACCGTGCCTATCTTGTGTTTTCCTTCATGGGATAAACCTTTTCGTGTTCATGTGGAAACCTCTAGCATGGCCATTGGTGTTGTCTTAGCTCAACCAGGAGAAGGTATAGTACATCATCCCATTTGTTTTGATAGTAGGAATTTGACCCCTGCAGAACAGAATTATACCACTACAGAGCATGAGGATTTGTCCATGATATATGCCTTGCACAAATTTTACCAGTATCTATTGGCCACACCATTCATATTTTATACAGATCAAATGGCCTTAAAGTATTTGGTGAACAAGCCCATCTTACAGGGGGGCACATACGTAGATGGATACTCTTATTTCAGGAGTTTGACTTTATAGTTGTTGTAAAACCAGGAAAAGTAATTCTAGACCGGATCACTTGTCTAGAATTCACTCGCAAAGAAGCAAAACAATAGAAGACACCATGCCCGATGCACAACAGATAGGTTACAATGTCCACCAAGGGAATTAGAGGACATCGTTGTCTTTCTAAGGACTGGTATAGCACTAGAAGGCATGAAGGCTTTGGAGAAGAAGCAACTTGCTATATGCGTGGCACCATTCATGTTAATCAGTGGTGATTTATACAAGTTAGGCAGAGATGAAGTATTACGTCATTGTGTATTAGAGCATGAATGAAAGGATATAATGGAGGAAGCATATGGTGGTATTGCAGGTGGCCACTATGTAGGTGATGCTACATCACGAAAGATCCTACTTGCTAGCTTGTGGTGGGAAACATTGTATAAGGATTGTAAAGAGTATTGTAAGGCATGTGACCATTGTCAACGTCTAGGTTGACCAGGATAGAGGGATGAGATGCCTTTACAACCAATTACAAGTGCAGAACCCTTTGAGAAATGGGCGATTGACTTTGTAGGGCCTATTTCACCAGCTATGCGCATAGGACTGGATCATGTTATATCATTACTTGTATAGATTATCTTACGAGATGGGCAGAAGTAGCACCTACGAAGGACTATACAACAGCACCGCATTAGTAAGGTTCTTATGGGATAATGTTCTTACAAGGTATGGTTGTCCTTTAAGTTTAACCAGTGATAGGGAACTCATTTTTTAAATGAGACAATTAGAATTCTATTAGATGAGTTTATGGTTGCCCACCATAAGACTACACCCTATCACCCTCAGGCAAATGGAACTGCTGAGGCTTTCAACAAGATTTTGAGCCACACATTGACCAAGATTTGTGATGTTGGAAGAAAATATTGGGATGATAAAGTATCTATTGTTCTTTGGGCTTATAAAACAACATATAAGAGATTGAACAAAGCCACAACTTTTTAGTTTGTGTTTTGGCGCAGGTTGTTCTTCCTATAGAATTTATGTTACCTTCCTTGCACATATGTGCGCTAGAGGTCTAGCTAATGAGAAAGATTTGGAAGAATGGATTGAGAAAATGGTTCAACAGATGAGCGCTGAGCCATAGCACGATGGAGTCAGAAATAGGAGAAAGCGTGCCAAAAGGCATGGCATGATAGACATATCAGGGATAAGAAACTTGCGGTTGGGTAAATGGCACTTCTGTATGACTCTGAGTTTTTGCACCATCTAGGGAAGCTCAAGGTGCATTGGTTAGGGCCATATGTTATAACTCACATACTTGAGTCTGGTGCTTTCCAAATTGGAAGAAATTGACGAATACACGACTGCCTGATTACTTTAACAGGAGTAGGTTAAAGCCCTACTATAAATAAGTCTTCTTGGTGTTTGTAATAAGGCGATGTGCAAGATTGCGCATAGATTAGGTTTACCTTTCTACATTTCATTAATGTGTTTCTTTCATCGTTGTTATGCTTTGACAATTTAGTTCTTGTTTGTGTGTAATAAGCGCGCTTGCGCTCATGAAGCTAACTATAATATGAAGCATGTTGATGTGCAGAGGACTGCACATACTTTTAGTGTGGGGTGGATTGTTGGTGACTCCTGTATAAAGTCGTGAAGAATGCCAGAGAGAATGTTGTGGATGTTGAGAAAGTAAGTCGCTAAGGGTGCTTTACAAAATATTACTCTCAAAAGTAACCAAGGATGGAGATGAATGAAGTAAAAGTATAACATGAAGTAAGCGGCGGCCATGGAAACTATTAGGAGAAAGTGTTGTGAAGGGGGTACTCAGCGCTAGAGTGCGTGGTCAAGAAAATTCTCGTGACAGAGGATAGGAAGGTGTGCTAGAAGGTTATAGCTTTGGTGTGATTGATTAAAGGTGAAACAAACATGAAACCAGACGTGAGAGAAGGATTTGAGTGAGTAAGAGCTTGGATCCCCAAGTGTGAAAGGGTTTGAAGGAAGCAGAGAAGGAAGAAACAAGCTAGGGCACGTAGGTTTTTGCGATTCAAGTTAGGGCATGCTTGAAATGAGCTAGGTTTGGATCTGCCATTAACAAACATAAAGAATACAGAAAAAACAATTGCAAGGGCTAAAATGGCTCCTAAGAAAGTAGCAATAACAACACCAAAGGGAAAGAAGAAAGTGGTGGAGGAAGAAGAAGAAATGGCTCCTAAGAGCAACTTCTCGTAAATGTAATACCTGTAAGGGTGATTGTCAGACAAGAATGGGAGTCCCACATCCACAGAAGTAAAGTAAGTGAATACAACCATAGAACTTCTGATAACAAGAAGGAATTGGATGCCCTGTTAACATCCGAAACAAATAAGCACACAACAGAGGACATGTTAGTCTATGATGACTCTGGAGAAAAATTACTTGAGGAGAACTGGAGTGTACCAGCTCTATGAACTTCCATATTTTGGGAAGTACGAACCATTGTATAGATGGTTGATGAGCCACATCCATGAAGACTTTTTCTATTTTGCGGGAAGAAGGGTAAGGATTTCTTCCGCGCTCATATCATTAGTGACAGGGTTAAAAGCCTTAGGGGAGGACATAAAGAATGACTTAGTAGACAAGGCTGCTATTACAGAGACCCATCACGTGCTGGGGTACATGAAGGGTCCACATGGGATGGATATAGGGAAGTTGAAGAACTACCCGGTAGTGAAAGCGGCAACACACTTGGTGACAAAGTTGAATGACCAAGATAGATGGTCACAAGTGAACTCCATGTGGTTACATGTAGCAAGGCGCATGGCAGATGGGGTTGTGTATAACATCATGGGCTACATTGCTGAAGAAATTGTAGACAAAGCGTGCACGGGTAAGAAAATCAGCTTTGGATCTATCTTGTTATCTTTGGTGTTCATGGAGATCGGGGTACCAGATGGGCCCAAGGAAAACATCTGGGAGTACCCCATGGAGAACAAGTCTCCAACGGAAAGATTTGAGAAATATCTATGCAAAGGGTCCATGATGGATGAGGTCAAGCAGAGATCAGAGAAATGGTATGATAGGCTCTGTGCAGTCTTTGTGGAAGAGTGAAGAATACCTAAGGAGCTACCTTCAGTATTGGGGAAGTAGGTATAATTTTCTGTTTACCAGCACTTTTGCATCGCGTGTTTTCCGATGGTGGATGGCACATGGAGCCCATGGTGTAAACTTCCATACGCCTTCATATCCAGGTACTTTTAGGCATCTATGCATAGGTTTAAAGATACAAAGAGATTGATCTTCAATGTAGATAAGGTAGACTGTGACTACCATACATTAAGAAAGAAGTATGTATATCCAGGGTGGAGCGCGTACAATGAGATAGCTCTCTCAGAGGTACTGAGCATCAAACTAATGAGTCTTGTAGTTGGTGATACAGTGGTCTGCACTAGTATACTTGCAATGAAACCAAAGATGGAAAAGAACAAGTATGTGGAGAATGAATTCGTGCTCCCAGGGCCACCAAGGGGAATGCACACTATGGAAAACATCCCGGCACCTAAGCCATCAAAGATCATACAAGTTGATGATAAAGAAGATGAAGATGAAGATGCAGATAAAGTGGTGGCTTAGTGAGGAGGAGGAGGCAGTGATTGGGCAAAAGGAGGCTGAGCGCACGGACACTCCACCAAGGAAGGAGGAGGAGCAAGAACATGCTAAGGAGGGGAAAGAATATCAAAGGTTTTAAAAGGTATTTACACACACAGGACACAAACTCCTCGCCGGTAATAAAGTCGCCGCGAATCTCACCCATCAAAGAACCTACTGAGAAGAAAATAAGAAGGAAGCTAAAGCTCGATGAGGAGGTAGAAGAGTCAGGAGAAAGCACACATGCATCTCCACTCCAGCAGGAAGTAGAACAAGAGCCCCAGGATATGGGAGAAGAACACCAAGAGGGGGCCAAGCACGAAGAAGTAAGGGGTGAAGAAAAAGAGAAGGAACAATCTGAAGTGACTCTTGACACCACTCAGGCACCCAACCTCGAGGCCAAAGTACCAAAAGGGCCAAGGACGGGTAGGGCACATGAAGAGTATAGCATACCACTGATGGGGTATGCTGAGGACAAGGAGAAGATTATCCGAGCCTGCTTCCAGAGCACGGTAGCCCAAAAAGAGTTATATGGCTGGGAGCTCATGGACGAGGATATGGTGATAGTGTGCACCAGAAAACAGCTATCCTGGTCAATGTAAACACACATGGATGAGCCAGATTTTGATGTGTGTGAAGAATCTTGTGTGTCCAAAAAGCTGAGAAAATTTCCACACTTAGGCACATAACAGTTAAACCGACCAGTTATGTCTGATGAACAAGTGAGTAATGCACTTGTGAAGATGTCAAAGAGGTGGCTAGGTGAAATGTAGACAAGGCTACCACAATCAAAGCACTGCAAAGGGAGCTGGAGGTAAAGGATAAGAAATTGCGCCCGAAACAAAAAGTAGGACTTTACTCAAAAAAGTATGATACTTTTGTAAGTATGGTGGAAGAGATAGGAGACTCAGTGATGAAAGCGCACTGCATTTGGAGTCAAAGGTACCAGATTCCTTCCATTCAGCAATGCACTATGTGCATACCCTGGTGAATATGATATTAGAAGATGAACAAGTAAGGATACCAGAGCAGACAAATGCTGAAGAGGACGCGGAAAGGGCTAAGGCAGCGGTAGCACGCAAGATTGCAGCATATGAAGGATTACTGCAAGCGCTCTAGATGAATTGAAGAAGGTAGATAATGCCTTAAACATCTGCACAGCCCCTAAAGCTCTTATTTAGATCAAGACAATGGATGAGGATAGTGAGGTGCATAAAGTGATGAAAGATGAGACCTTAGGCCACGCCCGAAAGATTAACAAAGGTAAAGCATACATGAGGCCTTGGTAAGTAAGCACAACAACCACACAAGGAAAGATTGGATGAGTTGGGAAAACTCATTGCAAAGAGTATGGATGTGCTGGAAGAGGCACATACCTCAATGTCTACAGTTATGTTGGTGTTGCAAAATGAGAAGGGTGATGTAACTTAGGATGAACTAGAGGGTATTGTTGTAGGTACTCTAGAGAAGGCCGAAAAGCATTAACCGATCGCGATATTGGAGGATGAGATTAGGGGAGTATCTAGAGATGATACTTCAGAAAGAAACAGAGGAGCTTGAAGCCTGAACAATTCTTTGATTCTTTAATTCTTTTCCATTCTTTGTGTAAGATTCATTCAGCATTCTTTATTCAACCATTCTTTATTCAGTTTTGGACATAACCATTGTCGGGGCGACAATGAGATTAGTGTGGGGTAATGTTGATCAGAGAAAATACTTAGCAGAATTCACACAGAGAGTTCACACGGAAGAGCAGCCTGATTCAAAGGTGTGGAAAGATAGGAACAATCGGCACATGGAAGAGAAAGTTTAGTACTTAGCCATTTTTGAGCATGAGGTCTATTTTTAGGAGCTGGCATGCGGAGCACACAATCAACACCGAGACTTGCATGCCATGCATCATCTATCTTTGGAGGATAGAACCAAAGCACTTTTGCATGTAGATGATCCAAGAATAGAGTTAGCACTTCAGTTGACTATCAGTGATCTATAGATAGCACACTTGCATGTGTGGCTATGATTGTAAAAGGCGTGTGGCTATTATTAGCATGCGACCTATTTCTGGAATAGTTAGACGGTGAAGGGAAAGTTCCCACCCTATATATATAATGAATTACTTGGTTAAGAGAGTGAGGTAGAGAATTAGAGATTCATGAGTGCATGTGACTGGATAATTGTAACAGATCCATGCGTGCATGACTATTATTGTATGAAGCTTCTGTACTGTTGTTATGTTTAATATATGAAGAATATTGGCCGAACCAAAGTGTCTTGTATGTTTTATTATTGCATGCTATTGATTTCTTGATGATTAATACTTAAGTGCATGCCTTTATAGATCTGGTTCTGGATAACTGTGTAATGATGGATTAGTTTCTAAGTATATGTCCTTATTACTTCATCATGCTACCATCCTACTACAACAACCCTAAAGAGGGACCTGGTACCTTTGCACACTTCGTGAGCGGTCAACCTATGCTGAGTGATGCAAGTGCGACTAGGTGTTATATATGAATTCTAGTCTCGCATCACAAGCCATTACATGAGACTAAACAATACAAAGGAAATACAAGCAGAAGATAATACCATCTTCTCACCAACAAAGGTACCTACACTTTCCTTCATTTCTTCTCTCCATGAAAGCTCTTATCTTCATGTAATATGTTTTTTCTTCTTCTTCTTCTTCTTCTTCATCTTTTCAACTCAACCAACCTCTCTAACCCAAATTTTCTAACTTATATAAGCCTAGAAAACTTAGGAAACCTTAGCCTCGCAATTAAATCCAATAGATTTTCTTTAAAAAAAAATCTATATTAAAACCTCGTGACTTATAAATAAAACATTTTGCATAGGTAACCAGCACCTTAGCTTACCTCGATCACCATGGTTACATCCTGACCTAGCTTGACCGACAGCCGGTATTAAGTGTTACAATGAAACGAGTAACATATAAAAGTAAGCTTATTGTGAATCAATCTAGCTCCACAACCTAACATTATATTACCATGTTTTAAATTTAGTGAAGTACCAACCCCACAAGGAGTACCAACCCCTAGTTTAGTAGATCACCAACTCTGAAGGAGCACTAACCCCGATTTAGTGAAGTACCAACCCCACAAGGAGTACCAACCCCTAGTTTAGTAGAGCACTAACCCTGTAAGGAGCACCAACCCCGATTTAGTGAAGAACCCACTCCATAAGGAGGATACAAACCCATAAGATGACTCATCACAAAATCATCCATATAAATATGATGATATTTGAGTTTTTTTTCGCCACCACCGATGAAGATATCTAATTTATCTCGCACACTTCCTTCAAACCCTCATTCCATTAACTCGCTATATCTTCTTATTATTGGAATTTTATTATATATAAACCCTTGTAAACATGTTATATAAACTTATTTAACCCTGTCACACACTTTTTTATCTCTCAAAACATACCCTCAAACATGTTATTCACTTCTACATGGTTTGTACTTTTCCTTCCAAGAACACTAGTTCAAAATTAACTCAAAACACCTGCTTTATAGTCTTCTTTTCCTTCAAACACAAGAGAGGTCAATCCTTCATGAATAATTCGACCAAAAACTTATAAAAATCTCAATACATTCATTACAATATTCACATTGGACCCATATAAGTCGGTGATTCCCAAAACCACTCAACTTGCACAAAACAAGCTCAAAACCCCATCATCTGGATGAGCTAAAACCACTAATGTCAAAGAAATGATTAGTAAAGCCACAAAATTCATCACACATGTTTAATATATCATAAAAAATCATCCATGGTCGTTAATTATCTTGGACCAATCAAATAATTCATAACACAACTCAAAAGCCTCATATCCTTCACAAAATAGTTGTTTCCAACACCTTGTCTTCACCTTTGGGCATCAAGAGCCCTTACTACCAAATCAAATATGGAATGTTACCATTAAATAAAATTTTCAATACCTTTACATCATATCCATACATGTTATATCTCATGAAACATCCATATGTTCAAACCATAACAACTTTCCTCTTCACCAAATCAAGCTACCCAAAAACCAATTTTGCAAACTCAACTAGTTTTCACCCTTTCTGCCACTTTTAAAGACCTATAAATTCCTTAACTAGGAATAAAATTCATCCCTCTTCACTTTCCAACTGATATAAATCATCATATAATCCATCACATGCCTCAACCAACTTAATATTTTAGCTCGAGCAAACCTTTCCCCGAAAATCGAATCCTTTGTCTCTACAAACTGGCTTGAAAGACCCATCAAATATCATCACTAAGAAAAAATACATATACCTCTAGAAATAAATCTTAATATTCCTTCCATAAAATATTATATATCCTTTCAAATTCAAGTATAAGGTCTTCAACCAAGTCCATCTCTACAAATTAGTTTTTAAGCCTTCTATGACTCAAGAATTGACCTTGAGCTCAACTTGCTCCATCACTTAAAAATCACTTCCCCACTTGAAAAATCATGGAAAACAATTATAAATTATGTTCAAGCACTCATAAATATTCACCAATAATGAACAACTTAGAATCATCACTTTACTTCATGAAGCAACTTAGCACACTCGCTAGATCAAGCATCCTTCATATTTGACCTTCAAAGAGCATGTCATAAATTATTCATATCATATAAAAACATAGTTTCTATATAGAAATGGAAATATATATGAACCATAATCACAAAAAAAAACTTACATGGATCCTAACTCTTTATGTAGCTCCTAAAATTCCTTTTCTAGTGCGACTACTCCAAACTCGCCCCAAAAACTAGTCTTCACAAATAGGGCACACTTTTCACTTTTTCATCTCAACCATGACCTGAAACCTTCATGAACATTTATAAAAATTCAAGGTCTAAAAATGGTAAATTTATTATTTGCCTTATTTAGAGAAATTTGCAACAAACCAAGGGTAAGTACAACAAGTTGGTGGAAAATTAAGTGGACATAAAAACCAAATTTAGGCACCGCGATCGTGGTCTATATACCATGGTCACAAGGTTGTTTTTAGCATCTTTCACAATAACCAAACCTAAAACCAAGATCATGGTTTAGTACCGTGATTGTAAAACTCGAGACCAAAAACAAGTCCGCAAGTCCTCATTTTCCCCATTTTTCATTTCAAACCGTGATTTCTCCTAGATGTTTGTCACTCGAGCTTTGAATACCACCCCAAAATTGCTCATCATACTTCTAGATCATGATATATTCAACTATGCTGCTAAGATAAGGAGGTAACCCCTCGATTTTAATCAAATTTTTTTGCATTTTAGGTTTTTTTTTGCATTTTCATGGGTTTTTCAATTTCTGTTTATGTATACAATTTTCTTGTTTTGTCAATTGGTCTGGAAGCTCATAATCCTGCAAACCATCGAAACATTCCTCAAAACCCTTTGAACATTCCTCAAAACCCTCCTCCAAACATAGATCTCGCCTCCTATAGCTCCTTCTATCCCCACCGAACCAAAGCAGGAACACAAGATAATATCATTAGAAGAATCCGAGAAAATAAAATTGTCATTGAGAACCTTTTTCGAATATAAGACAAAAACATGCCATAAATCCATCTCGCATGACTTTAGCCAACACATTGTAAACATTGATTGGCTAAATCGACCATGACTAACCAAATACATAGATGGAATACTTTTAAAGGTGATTGTAGGTGGTGGTATGTAGATAAATTAGAAAATACCTCATTTGTGTATTATTTATCGACCCGAGAACTAATACCCCGGCTACTTACAAACGGTTCC
Organism: Taxus wallichiana var. yunnanensis; assembly: GCA_018340775.1. NCBI lineage: Eukaryota > Viridiplantae > Streptophyta > Pinopsida > Cupressales > Taxaceae > Taxus > Taxus wallichiana. The sequence continues at coordinate 473,547,525 of CM031243.1, read as the reverse complement.
CAATCCATTGGTGCCATGATGATTGAATCAAAAACAATTTTTCGTGCTTAATGAGGTCCCAAATTATTTTGACTTTTCTCGAGTTTTATGGGTGAGGAGGTGGCTCGCACGAGTAGACTCCGTGCATGCGTAGGTCAACCAAAGATCCCCATAGCCTAAAACCCCCACTTCCTTCATTTATCCCTCCTATAGTGAAGGAGGTTGGAGATTGACACACCGCATGCATTGGGAGCTCACCGAAACTCTAACCCAACATAGTGATCGATTGCATCCGGTGATGTTAGTGAAAGCACTGGGCTTCTAGCGTACCACACCACTATGGATCATGTGGTGTCGTATGCACTGTGTGGGCGAGACATCATTTGTTGGTTCACGTGATTTCTTTTCTCTATATGAGATGTTGGGGGATGTTTTTGGAACTAGTGCCACTAATCTTGGTCTTTCATAGGTAAATTTCAAATAAATATCAATAATATATATATATATATATATATATATAATAGTTTAATTCATGTTTGAGATTTTAATATATATGTATTTGATTGTAGACGTCATGTAAAAATAAATTTTTATTTTATTTTAAATAACAAGAGCCGGTGAAGGAAACATCAAGCGCCGACATTCTAGCTACTACAGGTTGGGCGTGTTTCAAGCGCAAGTTTCAAGTTGTACAAGTACATTTTAAATTTCATTTGATTGCACTCTTATTATTATAATGTTTCACGTGTATGTTGTACATATTCATATGTTTGTCTTTATACACAGGAGCCTCATGTCATCATCTTCTCTGGAACTAAGGCTACTAACATGCCTCACGTGACTTTTACGCAGATTAGTTTCTCTTTACAGTTTGTTTCTAATTTTGAAATTTCACGTGGATTACATGCTTTGGACCTCTTATGTAACAATCATGTAGATTAATATTGATTTGTATATTTTTTTCAGTATAGCTTATGACTCTAGAGAGACTCCTCTATATATGCAGACTATGGAGGGTGATGTAGATACTACCATAGCATAGATCTCAGTAAATCCACTAACCGAGGTACAATTTTTCAAATTTGTTAAATTTTGAGGTTCATTATTTCTTATTACTTAAATCTACAATATCAAATTTTGTATGTATGTGAAATATTTAATTTGAAAATTAATTATTTGTAAGTAGCTTACCCTCGTGAGCCTAATGTTGTCCCCGTGATGCATTAACAACAAATTGATAGGGATCATGACATTTGTGGTAAGATTTCACATTCATTTAAACTAAATTGTACAAGTTTCTAAATTTTGAATGTATTTTAAAATTTTGGGTGCTAAAAACTAGTTGTTTATGAATGTGCAGTTAGGTTACGGAGACCGCTGCTTAAAGACGGTTAGGACCACCCGCATGAAATCGGTAGTGGCATCTCCTCCACTACATTCCCAAGTCGTGGACATGCTACTTCTACCAGGGTGAAGAGAGGGAAGATGTTTCATAATTAGATTCATAGGACTTGGATGTACATAGATATATATATGGGCCATCTGGTCCTAGTGAACATGTTTCTTCATATAGTCCATTGTATATATAGCCTTTTGCGACCGCATGTGGTCCTATATGTATGACACACTTAGTTCGAGATGTACACATGTTATGAACTTGTATTTTCAGAGACGTGCATCCAACACACTTTGTTCGAGATGTACACATGTTATGAACTTATATTTTCAGAGGCGTGCCTCCAACACACTTAGTTTGATTCATTATATATCCATGTGTGTTGGTTTTCATAACGATATTACTTCTATGTTTGATTTGATTTCATTGCATGTATGATATCCTTCTATGTATGTTTTCATAACCATTTATTAGTTTTATATGTGTGTTTGACTTAAAATTAAAAACCATGTCCCGGAGCACTACATGGTACAATTGTTAAGCAAACCTCTTCATTAAGCAAAACCATGCTAGGTGAACTATAAAAGGGCACTACGTAATTACTTTTTTGTTTTAAAGCTAACAATCATCTCGTTTGCATATCAACTAATGCGAACATTGATAGAAATAATTGAGGTAGCTAGTTCATCTTGAACTATATGAATATAACGTTACTTTATGGTGCAACATTGCATGGTACAATTGTTAAGAAATTAAGGAAGCATTTACAATGTTTTAGAGAAATTAAGGGAATCAATAGATGTACACACCTTATCTCTTTATAATTTGGTGTTGTATATGCCAATCAACTAAGAAGTTAAACATTCAATTTGATTATCGTTTAAAGTAGATTCACTTCTCTCTTTCATGTTGATTGTTTTTCTCTTTCTTATTGGACTTACCATCCTCTCTTTCCTTTTATTTGCTTGTACATTCAAAAAATCTGATTTCTCCTTATTCTCGCCATTATTCACTCTTTTTTCTCTTGACTTGTATCTTGTTGCTTTGAATATCTTGTCATAAATATCTCCTCAAGCCTTTATATTTCCTCATGTACAACAAGTATTCACTCTCTCCTTCACTTTCTTCATTTATTTTGCACCCTTCTTCTCTAAGCATTTCATTTTGCGCTTCCTTTCTCCTCCATTATTCTTCTTTTGTGCTATGTTCTCCATTATGAGAATTCTTTTCTCTTTTTTTCATGTTTCTCACAGGAAACTATTTTCCTCTTATTCCTTCATAAGCTCTAACTTATTTATTTTCTTCACTTCTTTTAGATGCTTCATAAGTGACTTGATTGGCCACTTCACTCTCCTTCTAAAATTCCATCCATATATGCAAATTTGAACCTACTTGCCTTAGCATTTTATTGATAATCTTATTCATATGTTCACATTCTCACCATACTATTAGAAACAATGAATAAATGCATTCATTCCTTTAACATGAATTACCTTTACTCACCACTTTTCACTAGTTCTTGCTTCACTAGAAATTATGGCTCATTTAATTTCAACTCCATTTAATATTCTTGACCTATTCAAATACATAATCCTCTATTAGAATAAAAAGGGAATGCTTTTCAAGCTATCAAATCATTCATAACCTCTTTAGTCAAAAATAGAGATCACAGAGTTGTCCTTAAGACCAATTATCCTATTTATTCTTGTAAATCTTCAAAGCATGATAATTAGGGTATTAGATACCCATTAAGGGATGAAAAGTATGTAAAAAGTTTCAAGGTAGCAAAGAGCATGACCATATTACAATGCAAACATAATGAGCATAAGCACATAGTTGAGGCAAACAGAGGATGGAGAGAGATCACCACCACAACATATCTCAAGAGAGAAAAGAAAGGACAATGATGAAGCACCCAAGAGGACAGAGGCAAGTCCAAAGAGAACAAGAGAGATGGAAGGTAAACAAGTGACATTGAATGTTTTGAGTCCTAGAAATTAACGAAGGTGAGGAGTGAGAAGTCATGCCTCGTGGATGTCATGGAACCGAACTCGACCGCATGCATGGACACGTCCGGGTGGCCAGGTGAACACTATAGGAGGCATTGTTTCGGTGCCCGATAATGTCATTTCTTCCGGATACTTCATTCGAGTGTAATCCCTTAAGAGCCCCGAGACCAAAAAGTATTCAACTTCAACAGTGGCTACTTAGACTCCATGGCACCTAGAGATGTCTCGTTGGATCCCACACCTCGGTGTAGGGACCCCGTACAAAAGCCTCTCTCATTTTTTTCCTTCTCGGATCGGTGCTCTTGTATACCTATTGTTTACAAATGCGTGAAAAAGTGTAGTTTGAGCCGGTGTAAGGCTATCAAACGCTATATTTTGCCAATGATGAGTCGTGGAACCAAACTCGATTACACCAACACATCCAGTGGCTTGGTGAATGCTAAAGGAGGTGTCATTTTTGTGTGCAACAACGTCGTTGCTTTTGGGCTACTTCGTTCGGGCGTAGTCCCTTAAGAGCCTTGAGACCAAAAAATTGTTCAACTTCGACGGGTGACTACTCGAACTCCGTGGCACCTACAGACATCTCATTAGATCCCATACCTTAACGTAGGGACCCTCTACAATAGCCTCTCTCGTTATTTCCTTCTCGCATCGGTGCTCTCGCTGCCCTATTGTTTGCAAATGCACGAAATAGTGCATTGAGTCATGTAAGGTCACAAATGCTATATTCTACAAACGGTGGGTCAGGCACCAAAACGACTACTCGTACACGTCTCCGGTGTCTAGGTGAATGCTAGAGTGAGTGTCATTTTGTTGTGCAACAACGTCGTTGCCTGCACTACCTTGTTCGAGCGTAGTCCCTTAAGAGCCCCGAGACCAAAAAATCGCTCAACTTTGACGGGTGACTACTGACTCCATGGCACCTAGAGATGTCTCGTTGAATCCCACACCTTAGTGTAGGTACTCTATACAATAGCCTCTCGGTTTTTTCTTCTCGTAGCAAAGTGCTCTCATTGCCCTATTGTTTGCGTAAACGCGTGAAATAGTGTAGTTTGAGCGCATAAGGTCACAAACGCTACATTTTACAAACGGTGGGCCATGGCATTGAACCGACGATGCTTTGACATGTCTCGGGTGGCTAGGTGAATGCTAGAGGATGCATTTTTTCAATGCACGACAATGTCGTTGCTTAGAAGCTACTTCGCCGTGCGTAGTCCCTTAAGAGCCCCGAGACCAAAATATCATTCAACTTCGACAAGTGACTACTCGGATTCCATGGCACGTAGAGACATCTTGTTGGATCCCACACCTCAAAGATAGTGGACCCTCTACAATAGGATCTCTCGGCTTTTTCCTTCTCGGATCGGTGCTCTCGTTGCCCTATTGCTTTCAAACGCGCAAATAATGTAGTTTGAGTCGCCAGTAAGGTCACAAACGCTATATTTGTCAAACGGTGAGTCATGGCACCAAATCGACCGCTCCAATATGTTTGGGTGGCTACGTGAATGTAAAAGGAGGCATCGTTTCGGTGTGTGACAACATCGTTGCTTCCGAGCTACTTCGTCGGGCATAGTCCCCTTAAGAGCCCTAAGACAAAAACACTTTCAACTTCGATGGGTGACTACTCGCACTCAAGTGGCACCTAGAGATGTCTCGTTAGATCCCACACCTCAACATAGGGACCATCTATAATAGCCTCTATCAGTTTTTTCCTTCTCGATCGGTGTTCGTTGCCCTATTGTTTACAAACGAGCAAAATAGTGTTGTTTGAGCCAGATTGAAGGTCGGCAAACGCTATATTTTGCAAACGGTGGGTCATGGCACCAAACCGAATACACCGACATGTCCGAGTGTTCATGTGAACACTAGAGGAGGTGTTATTTCGGTGCGGGATAATATCGTTGCTTCTGGGCTACTTCGTTTGGGCGTAGTCCCTTAAGATCCCTAAGACCAAAAAATTGTTCAACTTCGATGGGTGAGTACTCGGACTCAAGTGGCACCTAGAGATGTCTCGTCCCGATCCCACACCTCGGTGTAAGGACCCTCTACAATAGGATCTCTCGCTTTTTTCCTTCTCGGATCGCTGCTCTTGTTGGCATATTGTTTGCAAACATACAAAATAGTGCGGTTTAGTCGGTGTAAGGTTGTCAAACACTATATTTTGCAAACAAAGTGGGTCGTGGTACCAAACCAACCGCGCCAACACATCCGGGTGGCTAGATAAACACTAGAGGATGTGTTATTTTGGTGCATGACAATGTCGTTGCTTTCGGGCTACTTCGCTCGGCATAGTCCCTTAAGAGCCCCGAGACCAAAATATTGTTCAACTTCGAAGGGTGACTATTTAGAATCCATGGCACATAGAGAACTCTAGTCTGATCCCACACCTTAGTGTAGGGACCCTTTACAATATCCTCTCTCATTTTTTTCCTTCTCAAATTGGTGCTCTCGCTGCCCTATTGTTTGCAAACGCGCAAATAGTGTAGTTTGAGTCAAACAGAAGGCTATCAAATGTAATATTTTGAAAACGGTGGGTCGTGGCACCAAACCATCTTTTCCAACACATTCAGGTGGCCAAGTGAATGCTAGAAGAGGTGTCATTTTGGTGCGGGAAAATTTTGTTGCTTCCGAGCTAGTTCGCTTCGGGCGTAGTCCGTTAAGAGCCCTAAGACCAAAAAATCAACAACTTAGACGGTGACTACTCAAAGTTTGTGGCACCTAGAGATATCTCATTAGATCCCACACCTCAAAGCATAGGGACACTCTACAATAGCCTCTCTCGGTTTATCCTTCTCACTCGCGCGCTCGCTGCTTTATTATTTGTAAACGCATGAAATAGTGCAATTTGAGTAAGTGTAAGGTCATTAAATGCTATATTTTGTAACGGTGGGTCATGGCACCAAAATGATGCATAAAACATTTGGGTGGCCATGTGAATGCTAGAGGAGGTATTTTTTGAAGCGCGACAATGTCGTTGCTTTCTAGGCTACTTCGTCGGGCATAGCCCCCTTAAGAGCCCCGAGACCAAAAATCGCTCAACTTTGACGGGTGACTACTCGGACTCTATAGCACTTAGATATGTCTCATTGAATCCCACACCTCAATGTAGGTACCCTATACAATAGCCTCTCTCAGTTTTTTTCCTTCTCGGATCGATGCGCTCGTTGCCCTATTGTTTGTAAATGCACAAAATAATGTAGTTTGAGCCGAAAAGGTCATCAAACACTATATTTTACAAACGGTAGGTCATGGCACCAAACCGACTATGCCAACACATATAGATGGCTAGGTGAATGTTAGAGGAGGTGTTTTTCTGTGCGCGACAATGTCGTTGCTTTCCCAAAGCTACTTCGTTCGGCGTAGTCCCGTAAGAGCCCTAAGACCAAAATATAGTTCAACTTTGACGGTGACTACTCGGAGTCGGTGGCACGTAGAGACATCTTGTTAGATCCCAAACCTCAAAGTGTAGGGACCCTCTATAATAACCTCTCTATGTTTTTTCTTTTCGGATCGGTGCTCTCCCTACCCTATTGTTTGCATACGCATGAAATAATGAAGTTTGAGTAAGTGTAAGGTTGTCACAAACGCTATATTTTGCAAACGGTGGGTTGTGGCACCAAACTGACTACACCGACATGTTTAGGTGGCCAAGTGAATGCTATAGGAGGTGTTGTTTTAGTGTGTGACAACGTCGTTGCTTCCGAGCTACTTCGTCGCGCGTAGTCTCTTAAGAACCCTAAGACCAAAAAATCATTCAACTTCGACGGTGACTACTCGGACTCAGTGGCACCTAGAGACATCTCGTTACATCCCACACCTTGATGTAGGGACCCTCTACAATATCCTCTCTCATTTTTTTCCTTCTCGATCGGTGCTCTTACGCCCTATTTTTGGCAAACGCGTGAAATAGTGTAGTTTGAGTCAAGATAAGGTTGTCAAACGCCGTATTTTGCAAACGGTGGGTCGTGGCACTCAAACAATCTGAGACACATCCGGTGGCTAGGTGAATGCTAGAGGAGGTGTTATTTCAGTGTGCGACAATGTCGTTGCTTCCGAGCTACTTCATTCGGGCGTAGTTCCTTAAGATCTCTAAGACCAAAAATCGTTCAACTTCGACGGGTGACTACTTAGACTCAAAGTGGCACCTAGAGATATCTCGTATGATCCCATACCTCGGTGTAGGGACCATATATAATATCCTCTCTCAGTTTTTTCTTTCTCGAATCGGCGCTCTAGCTGCCCTATTGTTTGCAAATGCGTGAAAAAGTGCAATTTGAGTCAATGTAAAGTTGTCAAATGCTATATTTTGCAAACGATGGGTGGTCGTGGCACTTGAACCAATCGTGCAAAACATCTGGGTGGCAAGGTGAATGTTAGGTGATGCATTGTTTTGGTGCGCAACAATGTCATTGCTTTCCGGGCTACTTCGTTGCGTAGTCCCTTAAGAGCCACGAGACCAAAATATTGTTCAACTTCGAAGGGTGACTACTCGTAATCATGTGGCACCTAGAGATTTCTTGTCCAATCCCACACCTCGGTGTAGGGACCCTATATAATAACCTCTCTCAGTTTTTTCCTTATCGATCGATGCTCTCGCTGCCCTATTGTTTACAAACGTGTGAAATAGTGCGGTTTGAGTGCAATGCAGGTTGTCACAAATGTTATATTTTGCAAACGGTGGGTCGTGGCATGAAACCAACTATACTAACACGTCCAGTGGCTAGGTGAATGCTAGAGGAGGTGTTTTTTGGTGCGGGACAATGTCATTGCTTCTCGGCTACTTTGTTTGGGCGTAATCCCTTAAGAGCCCTAAGACCAAAAATCGCTCAACTTCGATGGGTGACTACTCGGACTCAGTAGCACCTGTGAGACATCTCGTTAGATCCCACACCTCAACATAGGTGTAGACACCTATAATTACACCCAAGCAATTTAAATACTTAAATTGCACTAATTATCCCCTTCTCACAAATCAACGACATATCGTCAAAGCACTCATTTTCCTCATATCATCATTAATTAATTACACTAAGCTAATTAATTAAGTTTCCTATCCAACAAATACCCTAATTAATGACCTTCCGTTAATAAATCACCTCTTCTATCTAGATTAATTAATTATTATTAATTAATTAGTCTTCCCCTTCATTTAACTAGTAAATCAATATTTAATTGATTTAATCCCCTTTAATAGCATAAATCGTACTAATATTCTTTTAATTGGCTTCTATAAGCTTACACCTACTTATTAATTAATCACCTTTGATTAATTAAAATACCCCCCAACTCCCATGACTTGCTAAACATGTATTAAACCCTTCTAAAGTAAGGTTACCTTTAATAAAGCAACCTTATCCATTCCTAATCATGTTTTACCTTTATCCCACATTCATGAGAATGTGTTGAATCCTTTATCCTTTAGGCTATATAAAGAGCCCTCCACCTACCTTTTACTTACACCTAAACTCCTAAGAGAGAAAATGCAAAGCATATAGCAAAGAGACTTAAGAGTTTGCACCTTGCCCTTTTGAGAGTTCATCATCTTGAAGAGTTAAGCCTCTTTCTTTAGTGCTTAGGTCATATGGGAGGTGTCAAAGGGGTCTTGTAGCCCCACTTTGATAGGCCCTCATTCCTAAGTTACTTGGCATACTAAGGAAAACTATTTTGATAGCCATGGAGCTTACTTAGGCCTATTCATTTATTTGTTGTTAGAGAATAGAGGAGTTTAGATATTTAGAATTGTTAGTTTCAAAGTTTGTATTTATGAATTCTAGCATCTAACCCTTGTTTAATTCTTATCATGATGGTGTTTATACTTTGTTTTAACTAAATTGTAGAACTATTTTAGGTGGTAGTTCTTGCTTCATTTGATTTAGCATTAAGAAAAGTATACATGCACACATTTGGCATGCCCGGTGGGAGTTACTCCATTGTCCTTTGCACTTAATTTCAATTTTTGTAATTAAGTTTCATTTTTAGTTACTAACCCTCTTTTACACATGTTGATCTAACTTGTTTTTTCAACTTGTTTTGTTGAGTGTGCATGTATTGAGTATTCCTTGAAGGTATGAAGGAGGTGAAGTGCTATCAAATTGGAATTGATGGGAAACTTTCAAGATTTCTCCATGTTTTCATTTTTAGAGCTTACTTTTCAACATTCTACATGCTAGTTTTGTCAATTTCTTGAAGATTATAAATTCTTGAGCATGCGAGTTAGTGTTTGATAGTGCCGAGTCTTATATTTACATATTAATATAGTGGGTTTTTGTTAAAATTTAATCTTGGTGAAAATTTTTCAAGATTTCATCATGTTTTCATTTTTAGAGCTTACTTTTTCATCATTCTACATGTTAGTTTTGTCAATTTCTTGAAAATTTTCAATTCTTGAGCATGTAGGTTAGTGTTTGATAGTGCTTTGAGTCTTCTATTTACATATTAATGTGGTGGGTTACTGTCAAAATTTAATGTTGGTGAAAAAATTTCAAGATTTCATCATGTTTTCATTTTTAGAGCTTACTTTTTCATCATTCTACATGCTAGTTTTGTAAATTTCTTGAAACTCTTAAATTCTTGAGCATGTATGTTAATGTTTGATAGCGTTGAGTCTTCTATTCATATATTAATATGATGGGTTGTTGTCAAAATTGAATCTTGGTTAGAAATTTTTTCCCATTTTGCAGATTAAGGGACGTTTTTGACATTTTTGTGTGTGCATGTCAAGTGCATACCCATGAGCATAAGAGCATATGCATAACCCATCTTCCGAAGGCCATAACTTTTGCTCCCGAAATTGAAATGACTCCATTTTTTTACATTGGAAAGGTATTGAAGTTAAATATGCAATAAAAACATAAATTCATGATTTATACTTACAAAAATTTTAGGTTTTTCTGTTATTTTAAAACTAATTATTTTCTAACATGTCTAATGTTTTGATGAATGTTGTATTTCCATGCTTACTCAATTTAGACCAAAGCGTGTGTATGCTCTTCTCTTACACCTTTTTTGATATTGAGAATAAAAAACAAATTTTATCTCTATATTGTTAACATTGGGATTAAACTTGGAAACTTGATTATTCATTTTTCTTAAAGGAATGAACCTTTTACAAAGCATTTTTTCAATGGTCCTTTAATTTGAAGTTTTCCATTTCTATATAGTTGGGATAAAGTTTATGTATGCTCTTCTCTTGCACCTTAGGGTGATCTTGAGAATCAAAAGCAACTTTAGTTTTCATTTTATAACATTTGGTAAATTGGAAACTTCATCTTTCACTTTTTGCTTAAGGGAATGAACCTTTTACAAAGCATTTTTCAATGGTCCTTTGATTTGAAGTTTTCCATTTCTATATAGTTGGGATAAAGTTTGTGTATGCTCTTCTCTTGCACCTTAGGGTGATCTTGAAAATCAAAAGTAACTTTAGTCTTCATTTTATAACATTTGGTAAATTGGAAACTTCATCTTTCACTTTTGGTTTAAGGGAATGAACATTTATCAAGAATTTTGTATGGTTCATTGATTGAAAAGATTTTCTTTACTTTTTAGTTAGATTATTTGTTGTGTATGCTCTTCTCTTGCATCCTTGGATGATCTTGAGAATCAAAAGCAACTCTTAATCCTCTTTTAAATAATGTGATTTTCTTGGAGAACTACTAAAACTTAAGTGCAGGACCTAAAAACGTTTGTCAAAGAAAGGAGGAACCAAAACAAATTCAAAACTACTAATACATTGTTATATAGGTTGCCAAAAAGTGTTCAAGAAAACCACACCTAATTAAACAACATAAAAAGAACAACATATTCAAAACACCGTATTACAAGTTTCGAAAAGGGTACGTCCTCTCCTCTCAATCGGAACATAACCCCTTTGGCATAACGCCTTAAGCTACAACAATGGGTGTGGTTCCGAACCCCAAAGTAGTCCATGCAAGAGGGAACCTTGTGGATGAAATGGGAAGTGCTCCGCACTACCTACTTGACTAGTGATTCCTTTGTGATATAGCGTTATAGGTTGTGCATTGTGGCAACCCCAAAGATAGTACACTTAGACGCACTAGTTGCCTACTATTCTTGAAGGGGGTAAGGTAAAGCCTAGATACTCCCAAACTAATCGAGTGTGACTTTTGGGTAAATCACGCTCGCTCGTGGAAACTTTGTAACACTTAGGGTGAGAGAACCACCTAGAGAATATAAATTTGGCCAGAGCCCACTTTGACCATTTTAAAACAGTGTTGAGTTGTGAACCTTCTTTTTGAGAAACATGTGACGTATTACTTTCGCCTAGTTTTTACTTGCCTTGGGCGAGCGAAACTCTCACCAAGTGAAGCTAGCATTTTCATTTTTTTTTATTTACTTCCTTCACATTCTTTTGACACTTTGTTGATCAAAAGAAGGGTGACCACCTCTGTGTTACCAATCGATCATTGTTTCTCTCACTTTTATATCCGTTTATGCCCATCCATGTTTTGCATGGTGGGTTAGTTAAACGTCTAAAGTGTGTGGAGGCATTTTCGCATCATTGGTAGCCATTGTGATCTTGATACCCATGTCAAGGTCATCATTGTAGAAGTTAGGCGTTGTTCATCACCGTGGAATTCCTTAGAAGAGTTAACTTGTTTGTATCGTATCACTACAATTTTGATATTTACGTCTTGTTTCTTGTAAACTTGACATAAACACCCATATTATACTGATTACGTTGCACACATTTTAAACTATTACTAGTTATACTTTGAGATCTTTAGTTCAGTTTTATTATTACCTCTATTTTAAAGATTGCTAGGTGTTACCATTTGTGCGTGTTATATCAATAACACCTTGATATCAATACTTCATTTTCTCACAAAGTGGGTTAACATATCTTGGTGATATTGTTGTGTTATTCGCGAATTGTAATTGGCACTTTTTGAGATATAGGTCTTAATAAAGTTTGAGCTCACTCATCGTATATCTTGATTGGGAGATCGCATTGACTTCTTGTTTTTACTTACATTTTGTTCATTTCCTTTAACTTGGCATAAGTGAAAACATCTTGTTGATCATCTTTGCATGTATTTTACATAGGGTGTATTTCCTTGTTGATTGGCTTTTGTGTTTCACACTTTCGTGATTGTTCTTTATGATTATTCATTCAGAAAACTTGTTTTCTAGGACAATCCCTTTTGATCTCATCGAGATTGCATCATCACGATGTTTATTTTCCTTAGCCCCCCTTCAGAAAATCACACACGCATCTCCATACATAATGAATGTCTAGTTGGCTGCCATTGTGCTACCCAAATCGGCATGGAGCCTTCTTCACTTTGAAGAAGTTTGATCGCACTATCTAGGTCTAGACATTTGTATGACTGATTATCATGTGGTTCCTCACGCTTACGACAATAAGGAATCCAACTTTTGGCGTTCACATCAAAGGACACCCATCATGACCAAACCTCGATTGGTTCTTCATGCTAGAGAACCCATCTGGGTAACTCGTTCCCCACCTTCATCTCATAGTCGGTGGTATGATTTGGACATGTCTGATCCAAATTATTATTCGAGTTCCCCCCACTCTTCTTCTAATTCTAATCCAAACATTTCCTCTTCTTTTGAGGATTCCAATCTAAATATTTCCTTTGACTCTTCTGAGGATTCAGATCCAAACTACTATTCGATTCATCTAATTCGACTCCTAAGTCATCTAATGTGACTCCTAAGTCATGGTCCTCCCTTTCTTTACAGGATCCTCTTAATCAATCATCTAATGTGACTCTTATGTTGCGGTCCTCCCTTTCTTCACAGGAACCCTTTTATCAGTCGCCCAACATCTTCTTCCTTTAAAGATACATGCGACTCCAAATCCATCCAATCAAGTATAATAGAATTCTTGAATCGTGGTCCTCTCTTTCTTTGCAGGACCCTTGTCATCATTCATCTAATGCGATTCTTGAATCACAAATCCTCCCCTTCTTTGCGGGACATTCTTCATCAATCACCCCCACGAATCTTCCTTCAGCGAAGATTCGTGTGACTCAAATTCCTTCGAGACAAACATCCGAATCGACCTATGCATCACAATCTATAGATGTTGGACTTAATCCTACTATTTTACATACAACATACCATTGTATAGGTAGGTCCACACCACCTTCTTCTACTCCTGAGACATCTAGCTACACATATTCTTCGTCCCCACATCATCTTCTTCTATCAATAATCATCAAACATCTTCTAAGTCTTCCACACCAAGTGAACCTATTTCTTCCAATAAACCCCTGGGATCGTTCAACAAATCACACCGATTGATCTCTTTCAGAATGAAGAAAAAATTAGGGCATTTATAGGGGCATATGAAGATATTCCTTTAGTAGATTACAAAAAGGATTCTCTTTAGACTTTGATACGTCTGCATATTGTGAGGAAAAGGTTGATTCCTTTGATCAAGAAATGGAGGAAGAGCCTCGATCATGCAACTTGATCTTCCTCTTATTCTTCCATCTTCACATTCTTCATTATGTGATGAAACTCCTTGGTCTTGCATAGATCCATGGCCTATCTTCTCATCACCCAATAACTCTTCGTCTCGCCATAATTCCTCAATCACAATATCTTGTGGGGTCGGTGCCAAGTAGCCCTTCATCTTCATCTAGGTGTGGGTCACCTTCTAGTAGCCCTCCCTCTTCTATTTGTGGGACATTTTCGAGCAGCCCACTATCTTCAATTATTGGGCACGTCCAACTAGCCCCTTATCTTCTATGTATGGATCACCCTCGGGTAGTCCATCATCTTCTATTCTTGGACCACATCCCGATAGTCCATCATCTTACATCTATGGTTCATGTCCTAGTAGCCCTTCTTCTTCTATTCTTGGGCCACATCTTAGTATCCCTTCGTCTTCTATTTATGGGCCACATCTTAGTAGCCCTTATTCTTCTATTCTTGGGCCACATCCTAGTAGCCTTTCACTTTCTATACGTGGCTCACCTCTTGGTATCCCATCCTCTTCAATTCGTGGACCGTATCCTTTTCATCTATCACATATTTCTTCTATCAATGGTTGTGTCAAGCCCACTACCATTTCTATCGTTCTTATCATCAATCGTAAATGTTCATATTCTTCTCCTTCTTGAGGTCGAAAAATTCAAGCGCTAGCTTATAAGAAACCCAAACAGGTTCATTATCAAGCTCAGGTCAAAACTTCCAAGAGCTCAAAATCCCCCAACAACTTGAACAATCTCAAAGTTGTAAATCAAGTGCGATTCAAGAATGCACATCAACATAACCATCAAGTATGGCGCAAAGTGCATAAACCTATGGCTAGGGAACTCAAGCTCCCGCATACAAAATCCATGTTTCAGGATAAATCACAGTCCTTTGTTGAGTGTGAACTCACCACGATCATCGAGATTGGGGAAAACATGACTCTTGATAAACAAACACGCTTAGTCTCCCTTATTAAGGAAGTCGCAAACATTTTTGTTGGATCTTACCACACAGAGTGACTTTGTTAGTCCCAACCTCTTAAAACTGTCAAAAATCTAAAAATAAAAAACAATTCAAAAATACAAAAACATTGAGAAAACACAACAAAAATTAAAGGTACAAAGATCAAACATTACAATCAGGTGTTGCGTACACATGGATATTTCTTTCTTCCCTTCCTTGCTATTCTTCTACAAGTCTTCCTACCATTTTCATCCCTTCGGTGATATTTTGGTTAGCTTATTCGCATGCATTTTGTGACATTTATCTCTATGGTATCTCGTTTGACCTTGGTCTTTTATCACCTTGGTAAATTAAAGAACGATTGACCTCTTAGAGATCCTATCACATTCAACATCTAATAAACTTGTTGCGAAGAAATTTTGGACATATTTGTTGACACTAGCCAATGTCGTCATCACAATCACTTCCACCTCCTTCCATCAAGCCATCAGTGGTTCTTAACCCCTTGTCAAACAAGAGAGCTGAAATAAGTTTTCAGAAAGAAAAATAATCAAAATCAATCAAAACTCAAAAGCTAAAAGCTACAAAGAAAAATCAAATTAATATATAACTCTCTCTTGGGGTATTTCCAATAATCTCTATCGGGGCTATGGATGCCTGATTGGAAGTAGAGCAATGTTGTGATTAGAATCAAATACATCTCTATCGGGGCTATGGACATTTGGCTGGCAGCGGAGCAATGTACGGCTATCCTTTCACCCTCCATTCACAAAATCACTTATCAAAATAAATCATTCCTACACATTGGCTAAAGTCTCTTCACTTGTTATCCATTAAATCTTCACTTCAAGAGGTAATAAATTCCACGTGCACACACTTCGGATCTCTATGAGTAAACAGATTAGTATGTTACCAAGTTTATTTTTTGGACCTTGTTCAAACTCTTACTCTAGTCCATATCTCGTCTCACGACGTATTCTTTTCGCTAATCACTTCTTCATCGCGAGCCTTATAAGCTGCATTCATATCATTCACATCGTTCTTCTACTTCATTCAGAACATCCATGTGTATAAGATTACTTGTTTTCCATGTTTGTGGAAACCTTTGTCCCCTTCCAAAAAAATAATCTTCTCCTTCCTTTCTATCATGTGCTTTTAGGCCAACTTACACTTTGGGGGCATCCTTGCCTCTTCCCAGCACTTCATGGGTTTACGTTCACCATCATGTTGAACCTATCCATAATGGCCTTGGGTCCCATTTCTACCTGTGAAGAGTTTACCTTTGAATACTCCCACCTAATTGTTGGGGAATTTTTACATCTTCACCTTTCTGGTATGCACGTGGCCTTATGCCCTTGTACATCCCATCTATCACTAGGGGCATCCACGCTTTCTCGTATTCATGTACATAGTTTCATAAAACTTTCAAAATCAACCAAAACATTCAAATATGTTAGAAAAATCATCAAAAACATTCAAATATGTTTCAGAAAACTTCTAAAAATTGAAAATCATCCTACAAAATGTCACTCTTTAGTTCTCACTTGTTCATGTGTGTGACTTGTGGATCATCTTGATCTACCTCCATCAACAAAAGCTAGGCTGATTCCTTCGTGCCTCAGTACTTAGGGGCACAACAAGTTGTGCAGTACTTGTTTCGTAGTGTGCATTGCTTTTCCATTAGACCCAAGTGTCCTCCGTTATTCCCCTCGCATGTATCCTTATTTGGGGCACCATCATCAACCCTTATCGTTAATTCACACATGTCGTAATTGAAGCTTGATAATAAAAACATTATATTATATTTTTTTGTTAGTTTGGCTTGCTTACTTTCTCGTATTGCATTACATTTTGTATGTTGCACGGAGTTAGGCATCTTCCACTTTCTCGTATTGCATTGCATTTTGTATGTTGCATGGAGTTGGTGTTTTTCAGCAATGGACAATTATTCGTACTATGGCTTTTCATGTCATTCTACCTTTGTCGTATGCTTATATTTTTCATAAGGACCGATGATGTAGTTCCTATGGCAATATGATGACATCAAATTTGTTCCAAATAAATAAGCAGCTAGAGGCTAAGCTCTTCTCTCCCCTCTTCCTCATTTCTTCTACTTCACTTCCCTTTCACCCCTAATTTTCTCTCTCATCGGGGCATCCTGCCTCCTCCCATTCTTCTATCTATATCTCACCTTTTTCGATCATCGATCGGCTTCTTTCATCACCCCATCGACACTCGAGGGGGCATCTCTCCCTCCTACTAATTTTTCTTCTATCTCTTCAAAATCTCTTCTCGTCTACTATCTTTGAAGTGGCATCACTTATGCCACCCCAAAGAGGGGAAAATGTAGACACCTATAATTATGCCCAAGCAATTTAAATACTTAAATTGCGCTAATTATCCCCTTTCTCACAAATCAATGACATATCGTCAAAAGCACTCATTTTCCCTCATATCATCATTAATTAATTACACTAAGCTAATTAATTAAGTTTCCTATCCAACAAATACCCTAATTAACGACCTTCCATTAATAAATCACCTCTTCTATCTAGATTAATTAATTATTATTAATTAATTAGTCTTCCCCTTCATTTAACTAGTAAATCAATATTTAATTGATTTAATCCCCTTTTAATAGCCTAAATTGTACTAATATTCTTCTAATTGGCTTCTATAAGCTTACACCTACCTATTAATTAATCACCTTTGATTAATTAAAATACCCCCAACTCCCATGACTTGCTAAACATGTATTAAACCCTTCTAAAGTAAGGTTACCTTTAATAAAGCAACCTTATCCATTCCTAATCATGTTTTACCTTTATCCCACATTCATGAGAATGTGTTGAATCCTTTATCCTTTGGGCTATATAATGAGCCCTCCACCTACCTTTTTACTTACACTTAAACTCATAAGAGAGCAAATGCAAAGCATATAGCAAAGAGACTAAGAGCTTGCACCTTGCCCTTTTGAGAGTTCATCATCTTAAAGAGTTAAGCCTCTTTATTTAGTGCTTAGGTCATATGGGAGGTGTCAAAGGGGTCTTGTAGCCCAACTTTGATAGCCCTCATTCCTAAGTTACTCGGCATACTAAGGACAACTATTTTGATAACCATGGAGCTTACTTAGGTCCATTCATTTATTTGTTGTTAGAGAATAGAAGAGTTTAGATATTTAGCATTGTTAGTTTCAAAGTTTGTGTTTATGAATACTAGCATCTAACCCTTGTTTAATTCTTATCATGATGGTGTTTATGCTTTGTTTTAGCTAAATTGTAGAACTATTTTAGGTGGTAGTTCTTGCTTCATTTGATTTAGCATTAAGCAATGTATACATGCACACATGTAGGGACCCTATATAATAGCCTCTCTCGGTTTTTCCTTCTCATCTCGCTGCTCTCGTTGCCTTATTATTTGTAAACCTACAAAATAGTGTAGTTTGAGTCGAGTGTAAGGTCACAAACACTATATTTTGCAAATGGTGGGTTGTGGCACCAAACCGACTATATGCCAAACATCCGGGTGGCCATGTGAACAATAGAGGAGGTGTTGTTTTAGTATGTGACAATGTCGTTGCTTAGGGCTATGTTGTTCGGGCATAGTCCGTTAAGAGCCTTGAGACCAAAAATCATTCAACTTCGACGGGTGACTACTTGGACTTCGTGGCACCTACGGGCGTCTCGTTGGATCCCAAACATTGACGTTGGGGCCCTCTACAATAATATCTCTTAGTTTTTCCTTATCATATCGGTGCTATCAACTGCCATAGTATTTGTAAACACTTGAAATAGTATAGTTTGAGCTAGTGTAAGGTCACAAACGCTATATTTTACAAAAGGTGGGTCGTGGAACCAAACCAATTGTGTAAATGTGTAGGAATGGTCTTGTAAACACTTAAGGATACATCGTTTCGGTTTTCTAAGCTCCATGTGCTTCGGGCTACCTCCTCCAGAGCCAAGAACCCCCTCTATGGGTACATAAATCGTTATTAATTACTTCTCTTTTCTTGTAAAACAATAAGAGCTTCTCTTAGCTTCGAGAATTTAAAATTCTCTACTAATAGTGCCAACCATGTGAAGGTGGAATCTTTTCTGGCACCACTAACTTGCACATAAAAGTGTTAGTCAAAGAAATTTAAGTTTCAAATCAAAACCATACTAGATATATACAAAATACACAAATTTAAAATAAAATATATGAACTTAAATCTATCTAACTAACAAATTTATATATACCAAATAAATTATATCAAAGAAATTATATATACCAGACATGAGCATTGTAAATTCATTCTAATGAACCATCGAGATTGAATCTACTCGAATAGCAGAGATAAGATTGCTTCATGATCTAACTCTCGAACCTTCCAAAGAATATTGTTATCGGCCTTTCTCGATATCTATACACCTAAATATTTGTCGCTAGAACTAGATGTGAATATAAGAGTATTTTCGTGTGTGTCTCAAAGTCTTCAAATACCTAAACAGAGGAGTTTTTAATGCATACCGTTGAAGCTAAGTTATAGTAACTACCACTTGAACTTTGTAGGATACTCAATATCTTCACCATCTATAATAGGAGAAGTCAACTTCTTTCTTTTTTGATGCAACAAGATAAGAAATAGTTTTTCCTTCTTCATTTTCTTCGTCGCAATAACTGCAAACACATGTCCTACAAAAACAAAAGTTGAACAACTCAAATATACATTACATATTAAAATTTCAATGGACATAACTCAATACAAAAATTAAATAAATAACCATAAATACTTTGTTGCACCAAAATTGAAATTTCATCAAAGTCCTTGGATGTTGTAACTTCATATGTAGAAATAAGTTGTAATGCTTGTGGAGGTTGATAACTAGGAAGTGGAGTTAGAGGCCTACAAATCCATCTATCCACCCATTCTTGTGAATCACACTCAGCAATGAAAAATTCGATACAAGATGACCAAAAACGTGTCAATTTTCTTGTCCATACGGCCCACAAAATAGCATCCCGAGCTACAAAATGAGTGCATATCACTGGACCCAGTGGGTGTCATACAATCCTCGTAGTTAGCAATTTGTTGTTCCTTTATCAACCAAAAATATCTCGTGAACCGTGAAATTTTCTTGAGAACCTCGGGCCATGTTGTCAATACACCATTCCACTATGCTCTTTGCATATTTTAATTTAGCACCATCTTTGTACTTAAACTCTTCTCTTGTAAAATCTCTTTTCACACATGCCTCTCGCATTGCATGCTCTCCTTTTCCATGTCCATCCTCAAAGGTGAAACTCCAAATATGTTTCACACCCATCTTGATGTGCATCCTGCTCATCCAATAAAATATTCGTAAATTCTTAAACTGAGACATCCAATTATCTAACCATATATAATGTTGTTTGAAGTGGATGTCCCTATCAGACAAGTTTCCATAAAATAAATGGAAACACCCTTGCACAAATTCAGTAGAATGAGTACGATCATCACTAATATAAAATTGGTACTCTCTTAAAAAAATTGATCATTTTCTCGTACTATCGGAGAATGTAGAAATGCTATATGCACAAAAATGGCAACTTGTACTTGAGTTGTAATATTGCGATTGAACCTCCATTTGTGGTTGCGTATGTGTAATTCTCTCGCAAAATCGACCACTTTGAAATAATAGTACAAATAGGAAATGTGTCCTTGTATATCTTGAATTGTTCATCCAACCATCGAGATGTATGTGTATTCCTAGCATAATCATAAATAATTTCATCCTTAAATTTTCTCAAAAATTGAAAAACAAACATTTATTTTGTAACTAGCTCACACCGCTTAGACTATTTTCCATCTTTCAACCGGTATACAACCGATTTATATTTATCAAAATCAAATAAATTGTCTTATTGTACCTCAATTTTTCTCATGGATGTAACTTTCCAATTTAGGTAATCTACCGCATGTACCAAACTTCCATCTAAACAATCTTGACTATAAAAAAATTGTCCAACTTCTTTTTACAAAAATAGTAGGAATGAAATCCTTAGAAGATATTAGTGGAGCTTGAACACCACATTCTCGATAACATAGTTTCGAATGAAAATTAGAATGAATATGTAAAAATTTAGCACAATGCATCATAAATTCAACATGTTGCCTACAAAGTGGTGCGAGTGTGGTTGATTTTCACATAGAATGGTTTCAAAATTTCAAAAAATGTTGAATAATTTTAATTTTCAGATTCTCTTGTTCAAACTTACAAAAAAATTGAGTTTGAGTCATATCTAAGAAATGCTTTGGATGTGGTTCACGATTAGTAGAACCAACTCTTTGTTTTATAACATCTCTTACATTAGGTGAAACTCTAGTGTTATCATGTCAAAATTGAATAACAACTTCTCTTATATCATCGAATTATCTTTTTCCTTACGCGGTGCTCTAGCGTTTCAGAAAATGCTCAAAAATCGGTGTTATTGAGTCATTGAAGGATATTACGTCTTTCAATTGCTTTCATTAGAGTTTTTCGATTAACTTGCAACATTCGACTTGTTTGCGTAATCAAACAATATTTTTTATTGATTCACTTAAAACACTAGTAACAAGTACACGACACACAATATTACTATCCCTAGTGCGTCTTTTGACATCAACAGTGTGATGCATCATGAAGGTTTTCAACAATTGTAGAGGTTTGACCACGTATATTAGATGTTGTCAATCCTAAGGTGTTTAATGTAAGTCTCATTTTAATCAATTTCATCAAACTAACCAACAATCGAAATATTTGGGAATCATTTAAAATTTCAAAATGATTATCCCAAATTTCAGTTGGCTTTTCTTCGATTTGTCATTCGAAAGTTTTTCGGACATTGGTTTCAAAATGTTTTCATCAATTTCAATAAAAAAATTAGGTTTCTTATGTAAAATCCTAGGAGGTGTTTTTCAAAAAAATTGTCTACGAGTTTCAACATGAATTTCCTTATTCACATTTTCATTGTCTCCTTCAATTTCAACATTTCTACATCACGAGTATTTAATTCTTCTTCAACATTGAAATTAAAAACATCTTCATCATGAATATTTAATTCAACTTCAACATTGACAGTAGAAAACATTAAGCGGTTCTTCATTACTTACAATAGTTGGGGTTAAAGATGAACCTCTTCTTGATTCACGAAGATTCCGCATTCGCTCGGCATTTTGAATTTTGTTTGTCTCTAATTCGCTTGTATTTATTTACTTAATGACTTCCTTTTTGACTTTGTTTCTTGTCTCCCATGATGTTTCACTTCCGGTGATAAGAAAAATGTACATAAAAGATAGAATTTCACAAAGTAATTCATACGGTAAGGTCAAGCACAGTAAAAATCACATGGTAATTTGAACATTGGGATGTGTGTAAATATGATTTAAGAACCACGAGAATGCTTTATAAACCGTGATCGTGGTTCATAAAGCACGCTCACGGTTTGTGTTATAGAAACTATGATCGCGGTTTATAAACCATGATCACGAATCTATCTATATCATCAAATCCGACCCTAATGCTTGGGAAATCTTTTTTTCCCCAACCAAAGCTATAGAAGGTCATTATGAAGTGTAAAAGGTCAAGAAACCTCAAATTTTCTCTTTTAGAGACTTGAACCATGCTGAAAAACTAAAAAAATTTCACAAAAATGGTGTCATCGCGTAGGGGAGACTGTTAGCTTCATAGAAATATTGATTTTAAAGTGAATAGAATAAGATAAATATCATTTTATAATTTTTTACTAACAATAAGTCTTTAAGACATTTTTTCCGAATGTTCATGTCTACGTTTAAGACTCTAAATTTTGTTTCGCTTATCAAAATGTGATAAAACTTATACCATCCCAAGCATGGACAAATTTTATACATATTTTTTTATATAGTTATGGTGGGAAAACAAAAGCGCTACATTTTCTAAATATTTTGAGACCACTTTCATGGAAAAAAGCATTAAAAAAATATTGCTTGAAAAAATACAAAATAAAATCCATCCCAAGATAGACATCTACATCTAACTTTTCACCAAATGAAAAAAAAAAAAAAGATTTGGTCATCCAAATAATGGGCAAATGAACTACAATCTTATAAGTTTTTCCAAAAAAACAAACCAAGTCATATAATTTTAAGTGTTTAATATAGCTAAACTTGTCCATTTTTTTAAAAAATTGTATTTTAGAAACTAGATCCTGGATGCTACAATTCATATTTATATATTTTTTCTAATTTTGAATACGCGTATTGCTAATAATCCCTACAAGTTGAGATTTCTTTGTTTTTGCAATATGACGTCCCACGGATGACCCCATTTTGTCCATCAACTTCCTACATTGTGTATGCCCTAATATACCTTTATGGAAATATAGAAGAGTCCTCTATAACATCAAATCATAACTTTGTAAAAATCAATCAAGAAAGAATAATAATACTCACTTCCTCCCAAGTCACAATCAACATCCACTTTGAGCTAAGGTTTAGTTAGGGTTTCAAAGGAACTTATCTTCTTAAAGAAATTTTTCATAAAAAAGTGACCAATAAAACCACCTCATTATTTTTGTGAAACCTTCATAACTAACCTAAGAATATATTCCAAATATATTAGGTCCCCATGCAAATCACACATCTCACAACGAGCATCAGAAGGTCCACTTTTTCTTCAAATATTCACTCTGAAAAACCTTGCTTTTCCAAAACTGAAGTGTCTTGCAAATCCTTCTTTAGAATGACCTAAAACTTGTCATGAAACATAATGAAAAAAATACTCTGATTGACCAAACTCATAAATTATCCCAAATATGCCCGAAACTCTCTAGTTATTAATACTTGTGTTTATTTTTTTGTTCTTGCTTTCTTGTTTCCCAAGAACCTCATAAATGCACTCTATCACTAAATATTGACTCGAAACTCACCATACACCTTAGGTATACTACCACCATGTTGTTACCATGTGTCACCAAGACTTATAATCTACAAATCCCATACTTCCTTACCATTTTGCATGTTCTAGGAACATGAATAAGCCTGTAATGACCTAATTCAATCATGACAACCCTTAAACTTCGACCATGTTGACCTCATGAAGACTTATGTATACATATAACACACCTCATGGACTATTAATTCCCTCATGATAACCTTCACTCAACTTGGAAGGACTCATACAATAACTATGCAATCTCACCCATACAATAAGACCTCATGAGACTTCACCAAACATGGACACTACCAATCAACCTTCATGCTTGACATCTAAATAACACTTCATGGAGAATCATAAGACACCATGACACCCTTTTCCATTAATGGTCTTGACATCAATGACAACACAAACATGCAATGGCCAACACCAGTTGCTACACTTTCTTATATCAATTGGCAAAGAGAAAATTAGTAATTTCCTAGTTCTACCCTTTGACATGGATCATAATAGCATGTCAATGGAATGAAGGTAAATAGATATTAAGTAAAATTATGTAAAGTGATATTGTAATAAAGTAATTTTTTTAATTACTTAAGTTAGCTTAGATAAAGTCAATTATTAGTGAGTTGTCTTTTAGTTGTCTTATCCCTTGGTTTGTGGGATCATGTTCTATCTTGCATATTTTGTTCTCGATGATTTCCATGAGGGAGGAGGGGGGATAGGGGGAAATAGGGGAATAAGTTATTCTTGCATATTTGCTTAGTTTAGTTGATATTGTTCCATATATTGTGGAAGAGATAGAAGTTGTCCAATATCTATAAATATTGTAGCTCTCTCTTTTGATTGTAATGCTTGATTTTGATATTAATAAAATACACAAGCACCATCTTGTTTTTGTGTAAAGCTTTCTGTGTCAAATATTCTTTTCAAGTATTCATTGTCAAGATTTGGTATCATGAGCAATGATTCTAATCCAAGGAGAGTGTAGGAAGTTTTAGGAAGTTTAGGGAGACCTGAGAAATTTCAGAGCTTGGAGGAGCCATAGATGCCCCCAGCCATTTCACACCCCTACCCGAATCCACACCCTGGTTCACAGATTGATTTGTAGTTGAAGAACACCTGAGTGTGCAATCACAATTGCAGACACTGGATGCAACTCTATTGCAAAAAAAGGTGACATTGTTTCATTCTCTTTTTTTTTTTAAAATATTTGTTTACTTATATTTCACCTTTGACATTTTTTTTAAAATTGAAGCATTTTAAAAATATATATACAATATTTTTATATTGTGGGGACCCAAGCTTTTCAAGCTCCCCACATAACTTCTCCTTCCTCTTCTCTATGTGTCCATCTTTTCATATATTATAAAGATAATTCTATGTGCCTGTGAGAAGATCTCTGTCCAAAGTGACCTCCGAAGCCTCCAATCAACCTGAGATTGCATTCACAGATCAAGAGCATTCAAGAGAAGAAGAAGACGTGCCTAAAAGACAAAGAAAACAAAGCCATTCCAAAGCCTTATCTAAGGAAACAATAAAAATCAATTTTCAATTCAAAAAATATTTAGCATCCAAAGCTTGGGAAATACAAAAACTTTGTCCCCGAATAATATACATGCGCATGAAGCCAAAGCAAGGAGCAAAAAATAAATAATAAAAAAGGTGGCCAAGGTTTATTATAACGCTTAGGCAAAGTGATCGAAAAATTTGTGCCCTAAAATGTACCAAGGTGCATGCGAGCCAAGTAAGCCCTAATCGGGCCGGTTTTTTTAAAAAAAAATCTATTTTTTTTTAAAAAATTCCATTTTTGGATTTTGTGAAAAATTATAAGAAGAAAAAAAAATTCCATTTTTGGAAAGGGGTCCGAAAGAAAGATATTGAAATCAATTTAAACAAGTCATAACTTTCAACTGGTACCTCGATTGAGGTGTCATTTTTTTTAAAGTGTGTGTTTTTGTGAGCTCTACGTATTGGTCCAGCTTTTAATAAGATTTTTTTTGTAAAAATTACAAAAATTAGAGGTTTTTTGTACTTGAAAAGAGGCCAAAGAGTCCAAAAAAAATTTTTTTATTTTTGCAAATCGCCATAGAGCCAAATTTGTAACAGGCCAATAATAGTGCCAAAAATTCATTGTACACAGCTGAAAAGGAGCCCAAATTAATAAAATATTATTTTTTTGGGGGTGTGTGCATGTTTTAAGGGGGAAAAGTGTTCAATTTTTTTCTTCTATTGTTTATCAGTCTTCACAATGGCCGCAATTACGGCACCAAAATTCTTTTTTCCAAATTCTCAACTTTTACGTTCTGATAATTACCCAACATGGAAAACAAAAATTCATGCACAACTTGATTTTGAAAATCTATGGTCCATTGTTTCTGGTACATTAACAAGATCTACAACAGATGTTACACAACAAGCTACATTTGATCGTGCAAATCAAAAAGCAAAGTTAATAATCTTGTTTAGTGTTTTAGATGAGGTACAACCTCATATTCGTGAGGCCACAACAACAAAAGAATCTTGGGACAAGTTGAAAATAATATATGAGTCCAAAAATAAGAACACAATACTTCATCTCCAGAGTCAACTATTGAACTTGAAAATGCAACCAACTGAGAAAGTTGAAATGTTTTTTAGAGAAGAGTAGAAACTTTGCATGCATCACTTCAAGCTTTGGAAGAAGAAGTAACTGACACATCACTCATGCCTATAGTATTGAGAGCTCTTCCTCCTTATTATAGGATTTTTGTGACCACGTTAAACATAATTGGTCAAACAACAACTTTTGAAGAGTTAGTGAATATGCTACAACAAGAGGAAGCTATTCACTCAACTACTGAAACTGAAGAGCAGAGCACTTGCTTCTAATCAAAAAGGAAAAAAATAGGCTAAGTCTAGTAAACAACCTCAAAAGCAAGGTAATACTCAACAAGGCCAAAAGGACCAACAAAAATGTCTTATTTGTGGTCGAAAAGGACATGAGTTAAAGAATTGTTGGTACAACACATTCCAACAAGGATCATCAAGTGGTAAAAATATTGATTACCAACAAAAAAATCAGGCCAACAATAGAATAAACAGGGACAAAATAATCAAAAGTGGAAAAAGAAACCAACTCAACAAGGAAATGTAGCCAAACAGAAGATCAATTTGATGATGATGACTTCCTATATTCTACATAATCAAATGAAGTATCCAATTCTACAAATCAAATTTGGTATGTCGACTCGGGTGCAACTCGACACATGACAGAAAGAAAGATTGGTTCTTCACAATGAGTAAAACACCCACCAAAAATCATGTCTCTTTGGGTGATGATACATCATACAATGTTGAAGGCATTGGTTCCATTTCACTACCACTTGGGCAAACATAATTGTAAAATTACAGATGTTCTTTATGTCCCTGGTTTAACAAAAAAATTATTATCCATGAGTCAATTATTAGATCACAATCTCAAAATTGACTTTGATTGTA
Organism: Taxus wallichiana var. yunnanensis; assembly: GCA_018340775.1. NCBI lineage: Eukaryota > Viridiplantae > Streptophyta > Pinopsida > Cupressales > Taxaceae > Taxus > Taxus wallichiana. Next base: position 473,520,316 of record CM031243.1, on the reverse strand, counting down.
AAGGTGGTAAAAATATGTGCTTAATTCGAGATAAGTCAAGAAGCTCAAAATTGTTGCAAAAAGCTTCAATGTGGGAAGAATGTTTCAGTTGGATTTTGTTCAACGAAATGATCAAGCACTTGTAGCCAAGGATACATCATCAGCTCAACTATGGCATCAAGACTTGGACATGTGAGTTTTGGCTATCTTGACACACTTCATCGATACAATATGGTTAGAGGTTTTCCACTTATAAAAAAGGGTACAGATAAATGTCAACATTGTTTGGTAGGAAAACAACATAGAGCACCATTCAAACATAGTACATTTTGAGCTAAGGAAAAACTTGACTTGGTGCATACCGATCTATGTGCGGACCAATGAGACCTAGCCACTCTGGGTTTCAATATTTCATGCTCTTTGTTGATGATTTTTCAAGAAAAATGTGGATATATTGTCTTTCTACAAAATACCAAGCTTTTGAAACTTTCAAGAAGTTCAAAGCCCTTGTTGAAACAGAGTCTGGTAGGAAAATAAAAACACTCCACTCAGATCGAGGGGGAGAATACACCAACAATGAGTTCAACGATTTTTTGAAACACATGGCATTCATCATCAAATGGATCCTCCTCACACACCACAACAAAATGGTGTTGTTGAAAGGTGAAATCATACTATCATGGATATGGTGTGATGTATGATTGATGATGCAGTTTATCAAAAACATTTTGGGCCAAAGCAGCTAAAACGATAGTCTATTTACTAAACAGAGTTCCCACTTTGCAGCTCTTGATGGAGTAACACCACAGAAGCATGGTCAGGGAATAAGCCATCTATTTCACACCTTAGAGTTTTTGGATGTAAAGTGAGTATGCACATTCCTAAGAAACAAAGAACTAAGCTTGATATGAAATCAAAAACTTATCTTCTTGGGATACAATGATGAAGCACTTGGCTACAAACTTATGGATCCAAGAACAAGGAGGGTATACACTAGTCGGGATGTTGAGTTCTTTGAGAAGAAAGAAGCAGATGCTCCTTCCATACACTCACATGATGAAAAAATCATCCCTACAGTGAAAACAGAGGATGGTAATCACTTTGATGATGACAATGATGATGGGGAAGATGGTGAAATTCAACCTCCCACAGGAACCACTAAAAGTATGCCTAAATGGTATACAAGTATGATGAGAGATGCAAAATTGGATAGTGCCCCACACATCTACCACTGGAATGAGGACTCATAGTATGGCTCAAATGAGGTCAATTTGGCCTTAATGGGTAAAGTTGTTTGAAACTACTGAGTCATCCACAGTTTTAGAAGCCCTACAGTCTAAACCTTGGAAAGATGTTATGGATGCAGAATATAAGTCACTTATGAAAAATAATACATGGCAACTTACAGATCTTCCACCAGGAAAAATCGATTGATGCAGATGGATCTTCAAAATGAAGTACAAAGCAGATGGAAAAATTGATAAACACAAGGCTAGACTAGTTGCTAAGGGATATGCTCAAAAAGAAGGCATTGATTATGAGGAGACTTTTTCTCCCACAACTAAGATAAAAATGTTCAGTTAATCTTTTCTCTAGCTACACAATTTGGTTGGAAAATACACCAAATGGATGTGAAAAGTGCCTTTCTTAATGGTGATTTACAGGAAGAAGTTTACATGACTCAACCAAAAGGTTTTTTCATACCAGTAAAGAGGAAAAGGTATGTAAACTCATAAAATCACTATATGGTTTAAAGTAGTCTCCCAGGGCATGGTATATTAAAATCGATGAGCATCTCATTCAACATGGATTCAACAGAGTCCATACGATCCTAATCTCTATCTCAAAAAGCAAGGGGGAGATAGTGATTGTTTGTAGTATATGTCGATGATCTAGTCATCACTGAGGATCAATGAGGATGATTGAGTCAACAAAGAAAGATCTAACATGATCATTTGACATGACCGATCTCGGGCTTCTACATTATTGTCTTGGACTTGAAGTTTGGAAAAGAGAAAATCATATCTTTGTGTCACAATTGAAATACACCAAGACAACACTCGAGAAGTTCAATATGATGGATTCTAAACCAATTTCCACACCTATGGAGACAAGACTTCAACTATCTCGAACAGATCCATCACCACAAGTAAATGCAACTCTCTATCGGCAGTTGATCGGGAGTCTCATCTACTTGACTTACACTAGGCGGATATCAGCTATGCAGTCAACTATCTTTCACGGTTCATGCAAGAACCAAGGGTTTCTCACTGGAAAGCAACAAAGTGGATACTTGAGGTACATCAAAGGAACTATGGACTATGGCCTAGAATACAAGAAGAACAATAACTTCTTCTTGACATAGATATTCAGATTCAGATCATGCAGGAAACATAGATGATAGAAATCCACTTTAGGATTTGTATTCTTTTTGGGATCTGACCGATATCATGGGGAGTAAGAAGAAGACTTGTGTTTCAAGATCCTCCATAGAATCATAAAATATCATGCAGTAGGTGGAGTTTTTTATGAAGCAATATGGCTCCAACGTATACTTGAAGGATTGGGAATACCACAGAAAGATCCAAAAATCCTACATGTAGACAATGAAGGAGTAATAAAACTTGTTCAAAATCCAGTTTTTCATGAACACACCAAACACTTTGAGGTGCAAGTACATTTCATTCATGAACATGTTTAGAACAACAACATCCAGCTCCAACATTTCCCGACAGAACATCAACATGCAGATATCTTCACAAAGTCTCTTGCACGTCCAAAATTTGAGGCATTCAGATTTTTCTCTCTATTCACTTCAGAGTATGTTGAATTAAGGGGGGGAATGTTGAAATAAACTAACACTTAATTCATCATATGAGTTAAAGTGATATTGTAATAAAGTAATTTTTAATTACTTAAGTTAGCTTAGATAAAGTCAATTATTAGTGAGTTGTCTTTTAGTTGTCTTATCCCTTGGTTTGTGGGATCATGTTCTATCTTGCATATTTTGTTCCCAGATGATTTCCATGAGGGGAAATAGGGGAGTTAGGGGCAATAAGTTATTCCTGCATATTTTCTTAGTTTAGTTGATATTGTTCCATATATTGTGGAAGAGATAGAAGTTGTCCAATATCTATAAATATTGCAGCTCTCTCTTTTGATTGTAATGCTTGATTTTGATATTAATAATACCTTGAATGTGTGTCCCTACTCCTAACAATCCCAAATCATTTTTTTCATAAATGTTGGCAACGGAAATACCTATGCAAAAATTACTTACCCATTTACTTAAATCTCTTTTATCATGACCACGCTTCACAAATTTCGTGTTCATTGTTAGCATCACAAGTATGTTTTGGTATTCTTTCAATGTGATTATTAAGATGAAAATTACTATTTTTAGGAACCTAGCACAGCAATCCTACCTATTAGAGTTGAAGAGAGTGTTCATTTTGCATTGAAAGAAATGTAATTAAGCGACCAATTGCCGATTTTACCTAAAATAGAATAATCTTGATTCAAGTTAATATATACCCACATTGGTCTTGGTTCTACATTTATGCTTTTCCATGTCAACATGACTGGGATCATGCAAGCAAAGAATTTAAAGAGAACAAAAACCCAATAAGCATATTATTCTTGTCATTTATTTGTATTGATATCTATAATTAAGTTTATCTTGGTCCAACTACACACACAATGCTCTTCATCCAATGTAGAAAAACTTATATCAACACGAGCTTGCTTGATGTCATTTGATCCAACTAATTTTCTTGTGGAACCTTATACAATTAGAGAAGGCAACAACATAAGAGTGTATTACTACTTTATCGGAAGTGGATTGATTTAGCTTTGACAAAAACATTCCTCTTGGGCAATTGGAAAAGGAACAAAATGCCCAAAATCCAATTTTTTCCCTTCAAAAACAAATTTGAGAATAATTTTATTTATTTTAAGGGTTCCGAGTGGACTGAATTAATATGAAAAATATGTTAAAGGGAAAATTGGTCATTGTTTACTTGAAAATCAGCTCATCTGTTTAGAAAAGCACTCAGAGACATAGAGGACTTGTGGGGATGCATTTTTTTAAACAACATTGTCCCAAAGATCATTCCGGTTAAACAGTGTGTTTGTGAAATCACCTCACCGAATCTCACAAACAAACACTCATCAAAAGTACTACTTGTGCTCCTTTAGCATTTTTGTGCTTATCATCTGCATATATAATTAGAGCGAGCAACAACATAGGAGTGTACATATAAATTTATGTTTCATTATATTTTTCATTATAAATTTAAGCAGCAACAGTGAATTGAAAAGTATATGTTTCATTATTTTTTTTGAAAAGATTTAAATTTATGTGAAATTTAATCAATTTACCTAGGTTTACAGTTTCAAAAAAGTATTCTAAATTGAATTTTACTTTCATTTTTACAGTCATGGCTTCTTCATCTGCTAATTTTTTTGAGAGGACCGACTTACGAGATAAGAAAATTTTCAATTTATTCTTGAGCTTCCAACTAGATTTGGGCAATATAAAACACATTGTGAAAACATATTGATATATCTTCAAAAAATACAAAGAAACTTGAAAACATACAACCCTTTCGAGCTTGAGTGATCCGAAGGTCAATATGGAGAAATGTTCCTAAAATTCCTAGGATTGGCACAGTATAGAAGTTGACTTTGAGATATTTCTTTCCACTATTTGAATGTCGAAAACGGAGTCCGTACATGCAAAGAATGGCTAGTCAAAGTTACAGTCAATCCTAGACATGACCAGGTCAATGGGCGAGTCACAAAGTAGTGGAATATATGATCGTGTGAAGGTATGAGATGGTGTTTTTGGCCTCCAATATACGATTCACAATATCAGTCATCTTTTTAGTGATCGAGAAAAAAATATGCCATGTGGTGGGTCCTCAGGCCACCACGTGGCCTGCCACCACATTGCCTCATTGGTCTATATTTCCATATTGGAGCGAGCTCGAGTTAGGAAATGGAAAGTCGATTGTTTAGCCATATATCTATATGGCAAGCTATTGTATTGAATTGAAAGGTGAGTTGATAGTTGTGCATCGTGAGCTATCTTATAAACTCAGTGAGTTGTCTATTTATATGAGGCGACAAAAGCATGAGGGTGTGTACGAATCCATGTTTCAAATGGTTGGTAAAGGTTATGTAAAGCCTTATTACATCCTTCTCCCACTCATTGTGGGATAAATGTTTATCCCAAACTGTTGGCAAAAGACTTGGGCTTGCGAGCCAAACATGGATGCGGGGATGCGGACACATGACGTCAACATGGAGGACGTGGGCTCAAGAGTGGGTCGCAGGGTGACATGACACCCATGTGGATGGAGAATAGGTTGCACACTCATGGATGTGGTAGAGGTAGTGGCGATCGGTAAAAAACTCACAAGGCGAAGGCTGCGGAGATAATATTTGAACCAGCTTACCTCTCCCATTCAAATCGAGCGTCTTTAACCAACTTGGCCGCGGTGAGTTGGTTGGAATAAGGGTTGGAGGATAATCCCTTTAACATGGATTTAGGTCCAAGCAAAGGATATAAATCCAATTCCCTCCATTCTATACAGATCACTCTCAAGATTTTATGCAATCCCCTCCATTTGCAAAGATATTTGAAGGCTTAGAGAGGAGAATAGGTGATGATGCCTTAGGAAATAAAAATTCATTATTTTGGAGAAATATTTATAATTCCTATTCTTATATTTTAATAGGAATGATATGGTGGAGGATAATGTGTGGCCATAATAAAATGTGAAGGCCCACATTTTTAGAAAGTCCTATATTTTAATATAGGCACATTTGGAGAAAAATATTATCAAAACCTATTATAGGCTTTATGGAGATAATATAGAGGCCTATATTATTATTATAGGTGCTAATGAAGCTCCGTGATCTCTCTCACAAATAAGTAATGCTCTAGCTTAAGATGTGGTGAACAATTAGTAAGGTTCAAAGATGATCGTGGTGATGTAAAGGAGACATTGTTGAGAGGTATATGTCCTATATTATTTGTTATAGGCATGAAAAATGAAGAAGGCCTATTATTATTGTTGATAGGCACTACCAAAGGCCTATATTATTTGTTATGGGAAATATGGAGAAATAAGACCGATATTATTTGTTATCGGCAAGATAAGACCTATTTATTTTTATAGGCATATTGAGGACCGATATTATTTGTTATCGGTAAGATAAGACATATTAAATTATTTAATAGGCATCTTCAAATAGTTTGGGAGTTACTATTTCTTAACTCATCAATCAAGAGTCTTCTCAAGTTGGAGCTCGAGAGATGCCATGGAGCCAGGGATGTGATAGAGCATCAAAGAAGCACTAGAGCTCGAGAACCTCGGACGTTGGATGATTCATCGGACCGTTAGCTTCAGAGGAGGGTCATTATTTAGTTTTGAGCTCATTGGTGACAATTAATGTCTACTGACATCTAGAGACTTAACACCGCACAATGGAAGCGTGGAGGTTTCGGAAGAAGACTTAGCACCACGTATGACATATACACGGATTTTAATTGATCCCGACCCATGATATATCACTTGATGTTGAGGGATTGAGTCATCTTGTCTCACTTGCCTCGTTATTTTCTTATGTTGAGGTTACGGGTTAGCCACGAGATAATTGTTGGTGGTGGTCCCATAGATTTGGAGACGCATTCCACAAAGGTATATACGTAAAGACATATCTATTTTTATCATGTTTTGGATTTAATATCAACCCTAAATTGAAATTTGTGAAATTAATGAAATTTATTCAAAAAAATTGTTTATCAACTTCTTACATTTAATTTATTTTGTTTCATAGGGATCTACAAGATAGATATCTACACATAGTGTAGATACTCCCAACATCCTTTGCAGATAGATATTGAGGTAATCAATTACATATCTGTTATATGATTTATTCAATTAATCAATAAATTGTTGTAGAATTTCTCTTATAAATTTTAATATGGTATGTTATATATAGTTTCTGATGTGTATATTTATTTTTATAAATGTAGGGTGCAACAAAGCCTAGTGAGGGATCTAGTACTCACCCTACTAGATGATGAGACTATCTAGTTGATACATTGTACTCATTTTCATCATGTACATGTATATAGTGTTTACACGAGATTTTGATATATGACTTAGACGTGTGTGTGTGTGTGTGTGTGTGTGTGTGTGTGTGTGTGTGTGTGTGTGTGTGTGTGTGTGTGTGTGTAAATTGATTACAAATGTAATTTAGTTTCAACATTCATTGAATATTCCATGTATATATTAGATGGAAATTTTGAAGAGTGCAATATACTAGTTTTGGTAGTTATCTATAAGTTTGCAGTGAAGGATGATTTTTCAATTTTTAATTTGGTTGAATAATGTCTAGTTACAAGAATGGAAGAAATTATCCTTTGAAGTAGAGCTCAGAGTTTAATACACAGACTGTATTCAAAAACACACAATACAATTTAAGCACAATACAGATAGTTTGCACAATACTAATCATTATATTGTATTTATAATATAATATTCTTCTATCTAGAAGATGTACTGAAGCTAAAACTTCATATTTACCCTAGACAGAAAAATAAAATTACGATCTATCAAGGGTTTCAAGTATGTATGTACCAATTTTTTTAGCCTTCTCTCTGTCTATTTGTGCCTTTTCTCTCTATTTTTGTTCCTTCCTATGAACTGATATTTTAGCATTCTCCTCTGCTTTTTGTTCCTCACTATATTTTCATTTGTCATTCTTTTGATTTCCCATGATTCCTCCACTTCAATAATTTTCACTTGCACACAAATTGAGCTAGATCTGAATCTAAGAGTAAATTCAATAGAAAACTATACACATGTAACTCAAATTATTATATAGAAATATCAATAGAAATTAGTTTTTTTTTTTAATTAATTTTTTTCTAACTTTAAAATAGAAAAAAAAATAATATTAGAAAAACTTTGCTTTATTTTAATTACATGTTTTTCTAACTTTAAAATAGAAAAAAACAATAATTTATTAGAAAAACTTTACTTTAAAATTATAGTTATTAAAAAGAATTGAACCAAATTTATACTACCACCAAAGTTTTAAAATGGAAATTCTACCAGGGGCACTCAGGTGGCGGGTTGGGGTTTCGGGGGTGTTCGTGTGAAGGGGTTCACGTGAACACCCCTTCACGCAAAAGGGTGTTCGCACGAACACCCTTATGTGGCACCTATGTGGCACATTTTGGCTCCAAATCCATTTGGAGGATAATTATTTGCCAAAATGTGCCACATAGGTGCCATATTTAGGGTAAATTAATTAGTTAAATTACAAAATTTTAACAAAAAATACGGTTTTATTACCTTTCTAAAACTATAATTTTTATTTTTAAAAATTTGTTTTATTATTTATTTTTTATTTTTTTCCAACATATGGTATTTTACGACAATCAATAGTACACAGTCAACAAAATTTGAAAAATAGCTAAATATATCAATTTTTTTATAAAATTAAACTTATTATTTGTTGAAGTCTTCTTTGTAGCTATAAAAAAATTCAATTTCGATATAAATATTAAAATTTATTGGCATAGACATATGTACGCCCTTAATTTGAAAATATCTTCACTAAATAATTAATAATAATAAAATATAAATTAAAAAATATGAAAAATTTAGCAGAACTCGATATTCGAATCTAGAACATATATCTAAAATTTCATGGTGAAAAAATAAGTTTTTATTTAAAAACACCACACTGGACAATTGTTCCTTTATTATAAAATAATAAACAACGTATGAATAAAATTAAGAAAAAGATCAATTTTTTTGCTAAAAAAATTTAAAAATGTACATGTATTCTACACTCTAAACACAACATTTCGTTAGTTTGTGGAATTTCATGAATGTGTACGGTTTTTTGGCTATTACCTTTGGAAAATCAATGAAACTAAAAATTCATGTTTATAAAAGTACAACAAATACAAAAAAGTGGGACATGTTATTGTGCTTTCACATTTATGTAAAATTGTAATTATGAACCAAGTTCGAATGCCCCATAGACAATACTAGAACTTTGTTCAATAAAATCAACAATTTTTTTCAAAGGATATGTCTTAGTTATCTACGGACATGCACATTCAAAAAATAATTTGCCACCAAAAATTGATATCTTGCATGTAGACCTTGTTGATAGAAGTGGTCAAATGACCATCACCCTCAACATCAACAATAACTTTGTCCACACATTTGCGGGAAAATAGTTCTAGGCTTAGGTTTATGCATTACAAGCATTGTTATCAAAGATAAAAAAATATGAAAGAGGTGATGGAAGCTTATATATCACAACAAATACTAAAACCACAATGGAAAACATGTCACCTATCTACAAAACTCCTAGGCTAACACCAAACATCATTATATGAAATGTGAAAATAGGAATCTAAAATAGTAGAGAGAAAAAAATGTAAATAATAAATATGGAAGGCTCATCGAGGAGACGAGTGATCCGGAGAATTTTTATAGGTTCATATGTTTACAAAATCTCCCTAAACCATTGCAGGCATGTAGAGTGTCTCAAGAGATTTACGCGACGGTAGAACTCGAAACGGAGCTTGTATGCAAAAGATATCACGAGTCAAAGTTTGGTAAGAATATGGTCAAACTAGGTCAAGCTGTCAAATCTGGATGTGACATGTGGCAGAAGTAAAAAAATGGGTAAAAGAGTAAAATTATGTTTTAGCCTACGGTCTTCAATATACGGTAAAAATTTGGTGGGCCCCACTAGTTTTTAGTTAGAGACCCTCATCCGTGTTCGGCACACTCTTTTAACAAAGGGGTGCCTTGGCCTCCGACTCATTATATCATTGTATTGATATTGCTTTTATATGCCACATATTTCTATTACTCTACCAATGTGGGATTTTGTATTATATAGTTGAATTATTGTAATGCAGGGTTGATATTGTGTACTAAATTGCATTTGGAGTAGCTTAGCAAGCTATATTCTAGCTCGGTGGGGTGATCAACTCCTCGCCGAGTTGATCAAGATTATATCCTCGGTGATTGGGCTTACCCTATATATCTCGATCCAACCACATAGCCCGCGTTGGATCAAACATACAACTTGACACCTATTTTATTCACGAAGAGGAAATAAACCAAGGAATCGACCTTATACCTTAGCAATTCTAACGCCCAAACAAATTGGCACCTTATCCAATAGCCAACACACACAATGATGGTGTTAAACAATGAACAAGCCATAGCTCGCCACTACGTGGCACTCCTTAATGGATCACCCAACTCATGGGTGGTTTTAACAATGCGTTGGTACCCTATACACATGGTGAGCTATCAACTCATATCTCGGTCAGGAGAGCATTGTGTGGCCAAACAAAAGGCCAAGGTATGGCCATATCCATGTGTAGATAGGCTTCCATGCCTACATTTAAACTCAAATTCCCCAACCACGCTTATAAATGTGGGATTTTACCCACTCAAAGTAAACCATTCATCGAGCAAAAGGGAGGATATGGACTCGAACCCGCAACTATGGGATACGAGTCGGGCGACTTGCCAACTCACCAAGGTAGCTCGACGGGTTATAAATCGAGTTTGGACATACTTATAAAATAATTTTTGGCGATCATTACACAGTATGACTAGAACAGAGAAACTTCAATGATCATCAATTTTGAGGCACTTAGAGGCCAAATTGAAACACGGTGTAAAAATGATACTTGTTCGAATTTTGATACGAAGATAGTGGTAATATTCATTTTCCATGAAGTGTTATATATTTTCTGGTGTAAGTTATTTTCGGTCGTATTTTCATAGAAAAAGCACATTGGAGATCCTTTGGAGCCATGGGTGAATTTGTGGACAAAGTTTGACAGAAATCGAGTCTACAAAACTTTTCTAAGCTCCAATTACAAGTATAAAGGTATTTATTGTCATTATTGAAGGTGATTAAGTTGTACTTCATTGGGCATTAATAGATCGATTCACGATTACATGAATCCAGAGACGTAGTCTATGGGTGAACTCCGTTATCAAGTTTTTGGTGTGTATTTTATTTTCAATTTTGAAGCTTTTGATCAATGGGGCATGAAACAAAAAGAAAATAATACCTTTTTCATGATGTTAGTGTCAACATCAAAATGTTTGCGCTTTTTTGTTTATGGTAATGTATGTTCTTTTGAAGGATGTATTTATGTGGCAAGATATTTTTTTCCATGTCGATGGTTGCATATTTAGGTGTTAGTTTGTAAAAAGGGAAGAGTTGGTATATGAAACACAAAAATATGAAATGAAAAGAGGATATTAAAATGCATTTACATTGATAAGAAGATTTTGGAAGGAAAGAAAGAAAGGAAGTAGTAAGACTTACTATTAAATTCTTTGTTTGGTACTTGTGAGAAGAAGGAAAAATGTCGGATGATCACTCCAATATGCAAGCTTCTCAAATGATTTGCATGAATCATTTTTTTAAGTTTGACCATATGTGGTCAATGTTGTTTTTTTAAATGTGCTTGCTTTCTCAATACAAAAGCGGAGGTTATGTTTTTGCATATATGTTACAAGAAGCTTTGATTTGTTTTTTTTTATGCATGTCGATATTGAAGTCTCTCGAAGATGTAAAGGGGGAGACTTTCATGGATATTATAAAAAACCTCATCAAGAATAGAAAATATGTTTATCAAATTTACATTAGGTGCAACATAAATATTTATGATGTTATGCACTGGTCAGGGAACTGTATATTTGCAAGAATTCCCTCGACATTTTCATTTTGAAACTGTAATTTTTGTAAGAGAGGTATATGGGTCTTACAGAAAATTGTGAGTCCATGGACATGATATGTAGAGAAATCTTGGTAACCTAGAAGGAACTCATCTGGAATGGGATAAGTGATATGAGTTTCTTGTAAACAAATGATATCAGATTATATTAAATCATGGTCATGAAGAATGTCTTCTTTGTGAGTGTGCAGATTGCATGTATTTAATGAAGAGATGATAATGCATTGAGAAAGAGCAATTATAGAGTAGTCATTATCAAGATGCCAACTTGTGTGATGTTGTAGACAAGCCATTTCTGTAATAATTACAAGTTTAATGGTAAAAATTTTTTTGTTAAAGGAGATAAGAGATATAAATTGGTGATGCTTCGACGGTGAAAGGGTTGTGTATGTGAGGCCATGTCTAACCACTCTAAATGAGATAAATGCAAGTTTTTCAAGTGTAAGGCCTTGGGCTCTATGTATTGTGTGGGCACAACAAAGTTGAACAATAAACTATTTCCAAATTGTAACATGATTTCTTTCCAATGCTTTACGCAAGGGTCTAGAAATACGAGAAACTAGAACCCAATCAATTTCATATTGTGATGTATGCATGTGCACATATTTGTTTTTTCTACATGTCTAATTTTGGAGTCATTGAATTTGATTCATATCAAGTCAATTTCATTTGTCATTGTATAAGATTTGAAAATTCCATCAAATCCATTAATGAATCTATCTTGAATGTCATAGTTTCCAGCAAATAGATTGATGAGAATGTATTTTTAGTTCTATTTTTGGAAATTTCTATCATTTTTAGTAGGTTTGTGTCTCTTCGTATGAATTTTCTTGTTCGTTAATTGAAGAAATGACAACTTTTTTACCTAAAAAAGGGCAAGTATTTTTCATTGTGTTTGTTCACATATGAATTTTTGTAGAAGAGAAATGGAAAAGTTGGATCAATTGTACGAGGCACATACAATAATTATTTAATAAAGGAATATCAGTTTTGCGGTGTGTTCCAATACATATTTTGTTTAGTATGGTGACAAATAAGTTTTCATTCAGCGCATTGTTTCAATGAGTTCAAAAAATAAGACTTTCTTTTACCGAAATCATATGCAATTATCTCTTTTGACACTTTAGGGTTGTCAAAGACAAGACAATCATTAACATGTTGCGCTTGATAAAAGTCACCGTAGAACACCATGTCAATGCCACCAAAGTATGTTGTTAGCATGTTTGTTTTTATCTAAGCCATTTGTTTGTGAAGTACAACAATTGGCCTCAAACTAAGGATATATCATCTATAAGATAAACTTACAATTTCTCATAATGTTTTGCCAAATTGTCTAAATGCTCAACATTTAGTGGAAGCAGTTTAGACCTATTAAAAGGAAATATAAAATCATAATGAATTGTTATACCACCAACATTGTAAGTTGTATTTCCCGTGAAAGCCATGATCAAAGCTTTTCTCTGTGAAGGGTCACTAGTCATAGAACTATTGTAAATGCGCATGAGGTTTTGAAATATCATTTTGGCAACAAAGTTTTTCGAGTTCCCGCACCGCAAATTAAAAAGAAATATTGAGTTGCAATATTTTTTGTTTTTTAAATGCAATGTATTTTACAATGGCCAATTGTTTTTTTATTCAACAATTGCATGTCTATAATACATGTGATTTTCTTGTATGTAAGGATCTTTTCCTATTTCAAAACACCTTTTTAGGTTGGTTGATGCATTGCATGAGCGAATAAAGAAAAATCATTTTGTATGTCATACTCTTCATCTCTTATGGACTCCTTATTATGTCATGATTTGGTTTTTTTTCATTTCCAGTTAAGACATATTTCGAATCATGTAAAGCTTTGTAGTCTCTATTTCTTGCTCAAAACCCTAGACGCGCTAGCACCTCACTCGCACAACTTTGAACACTCACCCAAAGCGCACAAAGGTACCAAGTCCCTCTCTTTATACCAACTTTGTCAAGAAGTTAGCATGATCATTCATATATTCCATAAACATAAGTAAATAGTTCACTATAAAGCATAACAAAGAATCGACCACAACCATAGTGCATAGTGAATCAAACAAGGATCAAGCTCGATTTACCATACAATAACTATGAGAAGTAACATCAAAAATCAATATCCATCCACAACGATCCATTATTAAGTCATAAAAAACCCATAGTTGAATACATTATAATTACCATCAAAAATTCGTGCACGCTCATAAACCAACATCATAACTCTAATACATTTGTTTCTCCCAAAACTGTGTAAATCAATATGTATATATATGGAGTGGGCACTTTCCCTTCACCGCCCATGCATTCTTAAAATAGGATGCATACTTAAAATAGCCATGCACCACTACAAAATTAACTATAGAAGCATGCAATCTTTGCCTAATAATAGACCATCTATTAATAACACTAAATTTGCATCCTATTATTATCCCTAACTTAGCATGTCGCTTGATCGTCCACTCGATTACAAAGATAGATTTTCATAGCCTCCAAGTCTTCTATATTTATCTAATGTGTGCTCATCACTCCATGTCTATTTTTATGCAAAAATGGTTAAGTCCCAAATTCTATCTTTCTCGGGTGCGAATCTTCCAAGCTTGATACTTAGGTACAAATTTGTCCAGTCAACATTACCCCACACTAGTTTCATTTCCACCCTTGACAATATGGTCATCCAACTTCCATCTTCAAAGAACAAAGAATGAAGTACAACAACAAATTTACAGAAAGAATGAAATAATAATAAACTAACTCAACAACAAACATACTAGTCTTCTGTAGGTATCAACAACTCAGGGTACTCATTCTTGATGTTTGCTTCCAACTCCTCCCAATCATTGAGTCCCTTCTTGGCTTGAGTAGGAATGTCACTAAGCACAACATCCATTTCATATAAAGTCATATCTCCCCCTTGTGCTTCAACACCCTTAGTACATTTTCCAATCTTGATACCATACCATCCATAACATCCATATGTCGCACCATTAACTTTCCCAATTCTTTGATCCTGTCATCATGAGGGTCCCCAGCCGCCTTAAGCGCATTGTGCTTCTCTGCAAGAACGCCCTCTCTCTCTTGTGCCCTAAAGTATCATTGTTTTTCACCACAAGGATTGCATTCTCCTCTTCCAAGGTCCTTGTTTTAATGATGTTCTCTCGAATCTTGACCATTTTAAATGCCAAATTCTCCAGTTTCAATTTATCCTTCAATGTATCAAGTATGGTATCATAGGAAACTATTTGGCACGCAATCTATTTCTTGCTCTCTCTTCTTCTATGGTAGAATTTTGTTTCTTTACAACTAATTCCTCCTTACTCGGTACTTGTACTCTATTCTCATCCAACATCATTATGAGATAATGCAATGCGGATGCAAATTTCTCTCGAAACCTTTTATTCATATTGTGGCCTCGCTTATAAAATATCACACCAATCTTCTCTGCCATATCCAAAACTACATGCGCCTTCGCCTCAACTCTCTCTTTTTCCTTTGTCAAGCATTGAATTTCCTCCTCTTTATCTTTTTTATCCTCTAACAGGGTTTGAATAGTAGCCACTTTATCTATATTCCTTCGTGCGACACCTGTGCGAGATATCTTCCTTAAAGCATTACTTTTTACGCATCGAGAAATGAGTCATCTTGATCATCACATGTCTAGAATTCAGATCCTTCTTCATTATTATCGAAGTGCATGAATCCTCCCACACGTAAAACATAGGCTCATGTATGTGAGTCTACATACTCCATGATAATTGATTTTTGGTGCGAGTGTTCGCCATCTCTGGATCCATTATCTCCCATCCATATAATTGTTCCTTTGTAATGATTCTCTGGAACTTGCGCGTATAATATTTGTTGGTTCATTTACGTACCAAAGGCTCTGTGTCTACACCATATATTTGTTCTCTTGCTCACCGGCACACTTACCTATATTCCCATGTGTTCCAACTCCCTCCTTCTCTTCTTCAGCTCCAGATCGGGGCCACCGGTTGGTTTCTCAACACTAACTTCTAATTTGGCATCCCCACCAATGTGTATCTTTCTTCTTCATGCTCATGTATACTAACACCGGGGGATGTCTACATAGAACACCGGTTGCTCACCGCCGATCTCTTCATCTTCTCACACTTCAAGGCTAGGTGTGGCAACATCCTAGTGCGTTCTCCCATGTGATGACTTCTCCTTATCACTGTCCTTCACAGGCACATACTTGCACCTTTTTCCTCTCCTCTTCAGCCTTATTTATAGGTTTTACGTGCGGTGATCGTCTCAAATACTATGAAGTTCCAGTTACCTACACTTGTATTTTTCACCCCCTTTGTAGTTTTCTCCTACCATGTTCAAGGGAAGTACTATCTTCTTTCTCTTCTTCTTCCCACTCAAGGACATTTTGTAAACCTTCATGTCCCTGCTTTGCCTATGTTTTTTTCTAACGTAATCTTCATACCCACGCTTTTTTTTCCTTTAGGAGGACACAGCAATGAAAATTCCCCACCTTCCTTAAACTTCATCCTAAGGTATACATACACGCATGTGGGCTCAATTTTCCCTACATCCATAACCTCTGGAGTGATATCAATATTATCAGACTCCATTGTTTCTACATATGCCTCTTTACCAGATAGACATATGTTTTGCACAGAATATGGATATTTGTGTCTACTTTATCAGCATCAAGTCATAACTTCCACATGTTATGTAACACTCGAATATTTAAAATAATGGGTTGTAAAGGTGAAAGGCAACTTACACCATGGGCTCTTCTCGCTAGTCTTCATGAAGAATCTTCCCAGACAAAATTGATGGTACGTTGTGAACTCGATTGTCCCTAAAAATACTAGGTAATTTTGCAGTATGCACCACTATCCTTCAAATTAATGTCACATCCTCCTGAACCACTTCTCCGACGTTGCTCATAAGTATTTGAAATTGAACTCGTGGCACGTATACTTGGCAAAAACTTCTTTGCAGAGATTTGTTTTCCATGGGATACTCCCATACCTTCTCCTTCGTCCCATTAGGCACACCATTTAAATAAACACAATTAACAACAAGATGACACCCAATGTTATTTTCTCACCTTTTTCTCGTTTAGACGCATGCCTCTTCCACCAAGCTCTCAATAATGTACCCTACAATGTTGTAGTATGTCTTGTTTTCCATTTTATGTGCTACATGCAGCTAAGCGCATGTTTACTTCCTTCTACCTTTCCAAGGTGCCCAAATTACAACTAACTGGATGTGTTGCTACTATGGTGGCTAAGTATTATATGTTCTCAACATTAAAATCCTGGCCCCTCTTGTGATACTTGAAGGTGGTTGCCACCGCTTCTACTACATCATCATCATAAAAGATTAGCTGCAATATTTTCACTAGAGTTGCATAACCTGTAACTTTGATAATCAATTTTATTGTAATCCTCATTCTCCTCCACACAAAGTAAAATAAGTGTTCATGCATGTGGGACATGAGCCACTGGTATAGATGCTCAGGCTTGCCAAAGTACGACAACTCATACAACTGAATAACTCCAACACTCTCCAAGTAGTTTATAGATTGAATTGTCCATGACTCTCTACCCATCGACAATCCTCATGTTCATCTTTAAGATGGTCTCACCTTAAGATCCTTTAGGTTTTTCTCAGTCTTGTGATTAAAATCAGTGATCTTACATTTAGTTAGTTGAGATGTCTATGGCCTCCCTTCGATTACTTATTCTAGGTATTGCATCTCTACAAACCACTCAATCTCCCTCTCAACAATTGGAGCTCTCCTTTGTGCCATTTCTCTTCTCAATTAACAAATGCACTCTATAAATTACAACCTTTCCACTACCTTATTGTTGCATGCCTCGAACTCAATGGGTCCCTTTGATTTCTCGTTCCCTAGTGTGCCCTAGCCACAAATATGCCTCTGTGAAACCCTAATTGCACAAACCTTTCTTCCTCACCCACCGACCAAGCTCAAACACACTTGGTCGCAAAGCTCTGTCAATGTCGTGTCGTAAATTCACCTAGTTCTTTGTTTAATAGCTCATTTTTCTTCGCACTACGCACTTCATCACACTTCACAACTTGATAGCTCAAAGGATGCAAGGTAAAACTAATGTTGCAAGCACCAAATTTTATAGGTTTTTCAAAATTCCCCGCATTAATTACTCCTCAACCACCACCATACATGGAATTAATTCCACTCCTTTTCTCTTTTCGTGCATCACGTCATATTCTTTCGCACCTCAATCATAACCTTCTAGCACACCCACTACTTCTCATCCACATATTTCCTTACATACACCTCCATGCTTCGAATAACCTATCAAATGTGCTTTATACCAAGTAGTTCCTAATGTTGTTGCCTACCTTGTGTTACACTTGTGGACCACCCATCTACATGTGGTCTTCAACACGAGAAAATTTCTTAGAATTCTCTTCATAACCATATTTACTCCGAGCACCTGTAATTTCATAATGCACACCAATCTACATCAAGGAACCAATCACTTTCCGATCCACCCCACACTAAAATTATGCATGGTCCTTTGTGCATGAATTCACTTAGATAGTAATCACTATCTTGCGCAAGCATGCTTATTAGAACAAACACTAAACGGAATTGATAAAGCATGGCAATGATGAAAGGAAACACATATAAAGAAAATGTGTTAAAGGGAAGTATAATATAAATGGCACTACTACCTTATTACAAACACCAAGCAGAATTATTTATAGTAGGGCTTCACTACTCCCGTTGAAGCAACCGGGAAAT
Source organism: Taxus wallichiana var. yunnanensis (assembly GCA_018340775.1). NCBI lineage: Eukaryota > Viridiplantae > Streptophyta > Pinopsida > Cupressales > Taxaceae > Taxus > Taxus wallichiana. The sequence goes on along the minus strand of CM031243.1, from coordinate 473,501,744 downwards.
GAGTTTCATCCAGTCTCGCAATCGACAAGCGCTTGAATTAAGTATATATGTCACCACATATGGTCTCAACCAATGCACCTTCAATTTCCCAAGGTGTGGTACGAAAACTTGCAATCATAAATAAAAACCATCATCTCCCAACCTCAAATTGTTATTCTTAATATGCCTATCATGTCATGCCTTCGCCTAGACTTCTTTTTCTTTTAGCTCCAATGTGCAATAGTGAACCTCTCATCCAACTACATCAATTTATCTATACACTCTTCAAGTGCTTGTTCAACATCCAGCTTCTCCCGCATGTGCACATATGCGGGAGGGTGGCATTCCACCAATAAAATAGCCTTCATGCCAAACACCAATTGAAAGGGTGTGGCTTTATTCAATATTTTGTAAGTTGTCTTGTATGCCCAAAGTACAACAAAGACTTTATCATCCCATTCTTTCCTTCCAACATCACAAATCTTCACAATGCATGTCCCAACATCTTGTTCAAAGCCTTAGTAGTCCCATTTTCATGTGGGTGATAAGGTGTTGTCTTATGATCTCGCCACCATGAACTCGGTCGATAATATTCTAATAGTCTCATTCAAAAGTGTGTGGCCATATCACTTGTCAAGCTCCATGGACATCCATACATGTTGATAATGCTCTCCTATAAGAACCTTATTATTGTAGATTTCATTTAATCCTTTAGACGTGTTGCTTCCGACCACCCGATTAGATAATATGTACATGTAATAATATAACGTGATCCAAAGATTACTATTACTAGTGGGGAAATATGACCTAAAAATTCTTTTACCCATTTCTCAAAAGGTTTTTCACTCAATATTGGTATCAATGGAATTTTGTCCCTATGCCCAAGCTTCCTAAGGCACTCGAAAATGATCACATGCCCTGGAATACTCTTTACAATTCTTATTTAGTTTCTCCCACCAAAGGCCTCCCAGAAAAATCTTATGTGTGGTAGCATTACCTACATAATGTCCTCCTACAATTCCACCATGAGCTTCCTCTATTATAGCTTTGCACTCATGTTCAAGTACACACCGACATAAAATATCATCATCTCCTAACTTGTATAAATCCCGATAATCAACATATAAGGCGATACGCGTATGGCGAGTTGTTTCTTCTCTAAGATCTTCATCCCTTCAGGTGCCACACCAGTACACAAAAACACAACAATATCTTCTAAATTATAGGGCGTGCGGTTCAACTTGAACAGTGGGCATCCGACATTGTGTCCTAAATTCTCTACATTTCCTCGCCTAAGTTAATTCTTGATAAATGATCCATCCGAATTGATCTTTCATGTCTTTACCAAAGCACAAGAAAGTCAAATTCTCTGAAACAAGAGAATCCACCTGTTAGGGATATCTTGGTTAGTGCATTCATTATTGATACTTATATCTCGTATGGGTTTGTTAATGTGTTATAATTAATAAATTATTATATTATCTATGATAGTATAAGTGTTACTGAACAACCTACGTTTGGTGCAAAGTGTAACAACAACTCATCCTTATTAGATGAGTTGTTATAGGCGCTGTTGTAGGCTCCTATAAATTAGGAGATGTCACTCCTATATAAATGTATTACTTTTTGAATGAATATAACGTAGAATATAGAAGAATTATTACTTTATTTCATTTGTGTTCATTCGGAACCAAATTCCGCATTTGGTATCAGAGCGTAATTAATCCATAACCAACAATGTGCTTGTAAGAGTAGTCTAGGGGGATTTTCATTATTTCTTTGTTTGCCCCTTTCATGAGTATAGATATGCGTGTTTTTGATTGAGTTATTCCATTTGATTGTGTTGTACTGGATGAGATATTTTGAGAGGTCACGTAGATATCTGACCATTCAAGCACATGTTAAGGAGATACACAAATGCATAGTTCGTTCAATCTAGTGACACATAATTATGACTGGTTCAACCACGTCTTCACCAGCCTCGACATAGTATTTGTGTTGTATTCGACCAGAATTGTATCTCATTTCCCGGAAGGTATTTACAGTCTACCATTCACATTTTCCCTTTTTCAATGATTCTATGCTCTCATGAATATCCACTATTATATTTTCGAATATCCCCGGTCGTACGAAATTCCTCATTTATCACCGTGATCCTGTGCTATCAAAATTCACAAGCTTAGCCTAAAAATGGTCAAATATTTGTTATATATTTGCATTGTTATTCAAATATAGTTGATCCTATCCATACCTTAAATAGATTCACCATACTTTCATTGTATACTCTTCCATACAGATCCGTATTGTCTCCAAAATATTAAAGTCACAGAATCTCAACTCACAAACAGATGTGGTAGATACATGCTTGGATGTGGAGAAAACATTTGTTTATGAGGAAAAATGGTAGTCACACCTACCGTGTGGAGCTATAAGAGTTTGAAGAATTATCTTTGATCAAACAAGAGATCACGCGGATCGATAAAGGAAGTCTTATTTAGATAATATTTTGTTTGGTCTTTGTCCATTGGTATTTTAGTGTCTATTATTTAAATTTATTTATTATTATAGGTGTTTAAGTCTTTATAGCCATGCATTCCGTTGAATTCTATAAGTTCGAAGTCTAATTCATTACTTAAAAAATATTGTCTAAATTCAATGTTTGTAATTGTCAACACATTAGTGACAAATATCACTTGGGTCAAAGAAAAGAAAAAAGAGTGTTTGGTAAAGTATTTAAATAGTCGATTCATCAAAAGAAAATTAATTGTGTCATTTAGTGTTAGTATTGTCAAATATTATAAAACAAAAAAATTTGCCTTACGAATGCATTTTTCGATTGGAATCAGACGTCCGATTGAAGTATGAAAAAATGAAATCCATGATCAAATCCAATCGAGTTAAGCAACACAATGATTGGAGGATGGAGGCAACAGAGGTAGGAGGACAATCAGCGTCCTCGAGTTTGTCACTACCTCAAAGGCCGCATACTGCTTTAATACACTTTTACTTTGCGTGCGATGAATAAGAACATATGAGAATCCTTGTTCTTGTTTGCAATTTAGTGTTTTTCCCCCTATGACGATGATGTGGAGATTTGTACCATTGATACTATAACAGGAAGTGTTCTTGATCAAATTTACTTGATGGTTGATGTGAATTGGTTGAATGGTCCCAATTCATGTATTCATCTAATAGGTTGATCGGTCCTTGGATGATGTAGTTCCCACAGTCGATGTTGAGGATCGAGACCATGTGCAGGGCATGGAGATGCATGTTGCTTGGTTGAAGATGGTGTTTTTCCCCATGTTCGCACTAAGGGGGAATGTTACGGATATCTTGGTTAGTGCTTCATTATTGATGCTTATATCTCGTATGAGTTTGTTAATGTGTTATAATTAATAAACAATTATATTATCTATGATAGTATAATTATTAGTGAAGTTGTTTATAACAACCTACATGTGGTGCAAAGTGTTACAACAAGTCATCCTTATTAGATGAGTTGTTATAGGAGCTATCAGCCTCCTATAAATTAGGATATGTCACTCCTATATAAATGTATTATTTTTTGAATGAATATAATGGAGAATATAGAAGAATTATTATTGTGTTTCTGTGTGTTCATTCTAAACCAAATTCAAGACCACCGACATATGTGCCCCTGAAAAATGAGCTTATTAACCAAGTACTTAAGTGCCATGTAATATTTATAAAATATAAAGGGAGTTGCCAACAAGTACTTGTCTAAACTTGTGCGTTGCATAAATCATGACAATGTTCTGCGCTCTATAGTTGTATAATTATTCTTAGTGGGGTAAACTTCCTACTCACGTAACAAATGGGATGATCAAAAATACCTTCACCAGGGCTACATTAACACTACTCCAATTTCCATGTCATAATAATCAACATGTACATGAAACGGTTTTCCCAAGAAGAAAGCGCAGAATGGGTGCGAGTAAGTCTTTCCTTCAATGTCTCAAACACTAGTTGTTGTGCCTCATCCCAATGGAACTTTCCTTTACTTTTCAACAATTCTTCTAAGGGTGTGGAAATCTTAGCATATCCCTTAATGAACTTCTTGTGGTAACTTATATTTCATAAAAACCCACACACTCACTTTGATTGGTAGGCTCCTCCAAACCTAAGATAACTACAACTTTAGTAGGATCTACCAACAAACCTTCTTTGCATATAATATGTCCCAACAAAGTCCCAAAGGGTGTTGCAAAAAAACACTTCTTAATGTTGAGAGAGATGCTCAATTTTCGGAACCTCTCAAACCTAAGTTTCAAATTCTCACAAAGTGGTATTTTACCAACCCATATACACTCTAACCATCTAAATAAACTTGTAAATACTTGTGTATAAATTCCCAAATGCTTATATAATAATGCGCAAAAAGACTGCAGGCACATTCTTCAACCCAAACGACATAATCAGATATGCAAAACTTCCCACTCAATGGTGAAAGTTACCTTTTCCCAGTCTTCTTTAGAAATTCACATTTGATGATAAATAGTGAATCCATTAGTGAAAAAGGACATTTTACGCCCTGTAATACCCTCCAAGATCTCCTTAGTAAAAGATGTGGGAAAAGGGTCTATGACACAAGAGCATCATTCATCTCTCTATATTTCAATAATATCCTTATCCTACCATCCTTCTTTATACTTATCAACATGGGGATAACCCACTCTAACTTGTCATATGGGCTCAATGATTCCATATTTCAACATCTTATCAATCTATTCCTTGACTTTGATGCATAGATTAGGATTCATCCTATAAGGCCTCTTCCTAACTGGGCATGCACCTTCCTTTAACTTGATCCTCATCTCTCTCAAAGAGTGATACACTCCCTTTAACTCATGATAGCCTCATGGAAATAAGTCATTGAAGTTTCACAATAGCTCAATAATATTTTCCACCTCTTGTTCAGACTAATAGTCACCAATAATGGCCTCTTTAGGCTATGTATATGTCCCAATGTTGACATTTTTTTCATAGGCTCATGATAAGCGTGCACCTTCTCATCAGCACTATCTAAGACCTCACGCATACCTATAGTATGATCAACATCCATATTTTCTACTTCTTCATCATCAATCATGTAAACTAGCTTACCCTTATCTTTTTCCAGCCATGCGTGCCTAATCTGCTCCTCATCATCCTTCTTCTTTCAAATCATGCCTCCAAATCTAACTCTCCAAACATATCTAACAGAGATTTCCTCATATTTTACACTATCCGCCATCGTAAGGTGCTTCACAATCTGCAATGCTTCATTCACCGGAGGTTAAGTAGAAAAATAGTCAAAGGACTAAATCATACCTGAGGTCATCTCCTTCAAATTAATTGTTGTTCTTTTCAACTCTGCATGAACATACCATGCACGCACACAACCGCTTAGAGTTGCATAAAAATTATGTACCCAAAGTGGTGGTGGCAAGGCCTCCTAACCTTCCATTAAGAGTCTCTCACACTTCGAATGTGGTGCAAAGTAGAATACTTCCCATGGAATTCACATATCTCGTGAAGTTACATTGCTATATAGAAACCTAGTAGAAAAGGTGATTCTCACCTCTCACCATTCTAAAAGGTTATCTTTGTGTGTAGTCCATCAACACGCTATTGTCCCATGCAAGGTATAAATCAACATATTTCTTTTGTCACCCTCATCCTTCCACTAGGCCTCCATGGCACATAGAAATACAACAGGGTTCCTTCACCAGTGTACCAAGGTACTTGGTTATGACTCAAAGGCTGAACAACACGAGACATAATCACACAAGTAAATGTGTTTTTCATCTCTCGCTAACCATTTCATATGTTCCATGTGCCCAACTTTCACAGAAACACTAGTAGTATCACTCATAGACTAAGAATCATCCCATTGAATAATACCTTCTTTAGATGGCTTAAGCAATCTAGGATCTCTAATTGTGTGCGCATATATCCTATTCATATCCTCTTCACTCAAGGTTTCTACATAAGGAATAAATTTCCCATTTTTCAAAGGAATAATTATGTGCTGCTCTTTGTTCTCAAAACGGATATAACCTTTATTGAAGCGTAGATCAACATTCTTCGTGTAACGCCAAGGGTTCCCAAGCAATGCTTGGAAAACTATCTACTTTTGCAGCAAGCGCTAAGGCATCAAAGTCCCTAGTAAACTTGGCCCCTTGTATAGTAATATTGGAATATTTATATACTTTCTCTGATTGGCAACAGAGGATAGAGAAACCATACGTAATATGATTCGATTATTCGGCCTTCCTCTTTAAGATAGGGCCGAGAGGCACTCTAATGGGCATGGCTCTAGTCATGTTCACCATATGCAACACATTCGAAGAGGGCTATAACAGCTTGTCTTCCAATTTGATTCCATGCATCCAAAGTGAGTACATTTACTTTTGCACTTGTATCAATCAATATGTTACTCAACAACCACCCATCAACAACTACATTCAAAGTGATCTTTATCATACTCAAGACTATGAGGAGGTAAGTTCGCATGCAATATTTGTCTCTTGCACTCAAATCCAACACGTGATATCTTCTCCCTTAACCATTCCCCTAATAAAGGAATGATATTCTCCTAGCACAACATCTTACAAACCTCCTTCAAGTCATCAACATCTTTCTGAGGAAGCTCAACTTTCTTCACCTACTCCAACTTCTATGACTGCTCCTTCAAGCATTATATCTCACCTTGCAAGTTTCTAATAACCTCCATAGTCTCTTGATAAACTTCCTTCGATGGGAAGGATCTAGATATTTCACATTTATCACCTCTTTATTTTTAATAATAGGTTTCTACTTCAGGATCTCACGAGTGTGTGCAGCCTCAACGCGTGTAGTCACTCAACACAAGCAAAAGATCTCGGATCAGGTGCAATCTTAGGCATCCACTAGTCTTCTACGGCATACTACACTTTAATCATCCCCACGCCCTTATCATTCTTCTTATATTTCTTACTCATGTGTTCATATAACTCAGACATTATTTAAACTTATGTTGCTTCCCACACCATGAAAAGACTACATTTTGAGGGAATTCACACCTATAATGATCAGGGGATCCACATGTAAAATAGGTTCCACGAGGGAAGTCACTTTATTCTATTGTTGTGACCATGACATCTGTATCCTCCACGGTAACCTCTACCTCTACCACCTCCATCAAAGTTCCCTTCATGATGTTGTCCTTCCTACTCCTTTGAATTATTTGCAACACTAGTCTGACGTACACTAGTTTTAATAGCTTCATGAATCTGATCAATCAGTCTATAATTCTCGTAGACTAATTGTGTGAGACTTAAAAATCTTACAAGAATAGGACAGTTCTTCCTAATCGGAAGATGGAATAACGGGCACCTACTTGAATCATGATCCAAGTGACATATATCACGATAAGAACATGGAGCATACCAATTTACAAGGGCATATATCCCTAGTGTGTGTCCTTCAACCTCATAATATATACACTATATTCCACTCACGTCTCATATGTCAAATTGGCCGATAGTTTCTCCAAAATTTTCACCATAGATGCAATCGCATCTCCGAGAACGAGATAACTCTAGTGTCTATGCTCCTAACTTCCTTAGCATGCAAAGTTACCTCCAAATCCTCACAAATCTGTAAAAATATTATGAGAGAGTGCCCTTTTTGAAAGATGTGATCAAACGGCCAAAAACATGTGCTTGTTGGCTAGGTGAATGTCATAAGATAACACATGCCCTACTTAATCTCTTTTAACGTGCTGATGATTTTCTGTTCAAACTCAGGTATATGGAACTTAGCCAAGAAAGCATCACACAACATGTTATAATCTACAATAGTCTGGTTCGGATCATAATTCCTATTAACTATGAGCGTGCCCTTGCAAAGTAGTAGAAAATTGGCTTTCCTTACACTCGAGTTGTAATTCCCTTACCGCACCATAGTATCTCACACTTGTGTACATGCTCTGTGGAATCCTCAATACCTCTATATTCTAGTAAGTGAAGAGACATCTCATAAAATATTTATTGTTGCTAATGAGGGTGTGGAATTTTTCCACAAAATCCAGAACCTAACCCCCTTAAGTATTTCCTCCACCACCTAATCCACTTGATTTCGATCCTCTTGATCCTCCTAATCCACCTCCTATAGTAGGCACCAAACTAAAAGATGAGACACTTTTTGTCCCAATTGTTGTAATAAATTGAACCCCACAATCTGGGAAGTTGTGCTACTCCTGCATATGTATATGACTAACGCTCTATGTGCCCACACTCTGTCCTTAATGACGCACAAGAAAGTATTCCTCTAATCGGTCCTCCAAACAATAAAGATGTTGTCACCTGTGATGTCATAGATGTTTTCTTTGATGAACTTTTGTATTCAAAGGAAAATGATATCTACATGTTGCTACTCTATCACCAACATTAGTCTTCTTCTCAATAATTATTTCAGGAACTGGAACACCAAGCACAAGTGCGCAAGCTCACCAGTGGGATCGATGCACACCTACAACCCTTTTTATTTCTTCTTCAGATGCGCTCTCATCTGAAGCTGAAGGGGATTCCTTCCACTCTTTCCTAAATAGGGGAGTACTGGATGCTTAGGTTCCATATCCTCTTTTGGAACCTCAAATCCTTCACGCATCACCTGTCTCCACAACTCCATAGACTCCTCAACGTCATGCTTCTTCACTAATTCCCTCTCCCGCGCTTCATTATACTTAACATGTCTTTCCTCTCTTTCCTTTTTTGTTGTAAGGTCCACCATCTTTCACCACACTGCTCTCCTTCGCCCCACATGCGTGGAGGTTTAGCTAGCACATATAGGTCATTCTTCCAAATCTAGAGTTAACAACAAGATCTTAATTATTAAAGAGATAATGCGCAAATAAGATCCTCTGGGTTCACACAAGAATTGGAACTCAACAACCTCTACATAGGAATAAGTAGAAACAATGTACTCCAATGTATAACTATGCAAAACACCACTCCACCAATGATCTACATCACATGTCCAAGTCATATCAAAGCATCATAGAAAGTCTGGTAATCTTCTTATTTCTAAACAATTGTTCTATATCTCCAATTCTTGTTTGTTGTATATACTACTATCGGATACTCATACAATTCTATAGGAAAACAACAAAAGAATGTCTCATAGAGTTCATAATACAAGTGCTCTTCAACCCATGCGCGAGTATCGAAATCGGTATATTATTATATTTGTGAGAAAACTGGTCTTCTAAGTCCACAACCTAACTAACAAAGTTTTCCAAAGTCAATTAGTACGTCTTAATCATGCAACATCCTTATAAGAGCTTAAAAAGAGGTCCCGACAATGGAATCAAAATGTAGTCTCTATTTCTTTCTCAAAACCTTAGACATGTTGGCACATCACTCGAGACATCTTTGAGCACTCTCTTGAAGTGTGAAAAGGTACCAAATCCATCTTTTTATACTACTTTTGTCAAGAATTTAGCATGATCATTCATATATTTCATAACGATAAGTAAATAGTTCATTATAAAGCATAACAAAGAATAATTTCACAACCATAGTACATAGTGAATCAAACAAGGATCAAGATCAAATTAACCATACAATAACTATGAGAGAAATAACATCAACAATCAATATCCATCCACAAAGATTCACTATATTAAGTCATAACAAAACCCATAGCTGAATACATTATAATTACCATTACAAAGTCATGCACACTCGTAAGCCAACAACATAACTCTAATACTTTCATATCTCCCAAAACCATGCAAATCAATACATATATAGGGGGTGGGGACTTGACCTTCACCACCTATGCATCCTCAAAATAGGTTTCATGCTCAAAATAGTCATGTGTCGCTACAAAAATAAGTATAGAAGCATGTAAGCTTCGCTTAATAATAAACCATCTATTAATAACACTAAATCTGCATCCTATTATTATCACTAACTCGGATGTCACTTGATCTTCCACTTGATCCCAAAGATAGATTTGTGTATCCTCCAAGTCTTCAATCTTTATTTAATACGTGCTCATCACTCCATGTCTATTTTTATACAACAATGGTTACGTCCTAGATTCTATCTTTCTCGGGTGTGAATTTGTTGGGTGCAACTCTGCGACTTCCATGTCTACTTCCTTTCTTCACGCCACTATCAAACGCACTCTTGATACTTAAGTACAAATTTTTCTAGTCAACAAGATTTTTCAATGTCTCCCCATTTAGTATTGATACCATAGAAAAAATTGACTCATTAAGTTGAATGGTTTTTTGATGAAATGTATATGCATTTGTCCAAGTTTTTAAGTTATCTTTGAGTGACTCTTCGCTATTTCTGAATGACACATAAAGCATAAATATTTCATGGAAATAATTTTCAATGTCTAGATGCTTTTTGTAATTCTAAAATCGTATGACATGTGGTTTTGTCATGGGTTGTATTTTTGTTTGCTATATATGGAAGGAAATTCAGCCAAAGACATGTTGTTTATGGAAGGCGAGCATGCCATGTAATAGTCCACAATAGATTGGAATTTCATGTTTTTGGATTTTTAGGTTCTTGTTGCAATAATGCAATTTAATTTAGGATGAACATATGGTCCTCGAGTTGTAAGTGTTTATGACATTACATGTTCGTGAAGATCTGTTCAAAGGAATGGGCAATACTATGTGGGTTGCTTGTTGTGCAAATTTTTGTGTGTGTTTAGCATTGCATTTCCAAGGTTACAAAGCTTTTGAATGACATCAAGGTGCATTCTCTGATGTTTGGAACAAATTTTTCTAAATAATTTTGTCATGGAATGATCAATTTTTGTCATATATGAAGAACAATATGTTGTTGTTGCATATGCATTAAGCACAAACTGTGCATCGGTGTTTTCTTGCCACAATAAGGGAATTTTCTTTGCAAAACTATTTTTCCATGATTAAATTTAGTATTTGTTTTGAAGAATAAGGTTGGTTGTTTCAAGTGATGTTCGGATTTCCCATGTAGTTAAGCTCATCCATGCTAAGATCTTTAAGGAATATATCAAAAGTAACCCAACTTTCGTATTGTCTACTTTCAAGAGCGTTAAAGATAGAAGATACATTTGTAGTAAGAGCTTCATGTTCTTCTAAACATGGTTCAAGAATCCTTGTTTGTTTCATTGGTGGTTACGGGAAATTTTATCTACAATGTGGGTGTATTTTGGTTTTACAACTTTGTGTGTGGTGATGTTGTTGCAATTTTTATTTATTTAAAGGAAATAATTCATTGTTATAGGTTATATATTTGTCTATAAAGGCCTTGATGGTTCTCCATAGACAATAGCTTTTTTAGTCTAGATCATCCAATGAATATGGGCATTACCTCGGTTCTAGAATTCAGCTATCCAAAATTATTCAATTATTTATCCGAAGAAGGAACTATCTCGAAAAGCAATTGTTTCAAAGAATTGAACCTATGTTTGTAGTAAGAAGGAGTGTAATTGACCGGGTCATTTTTTACTAAAAATTATCATCATAAAGCACACGTCTTTCATGGAAATAATTTTCAATGTCTAGATGCTTTTTGTAATTCTAAAATCGTATGACATGTGGTTTTGTCAAGGGTTGTATTTTTTTTTCTTTATAAATGGAAGGAAATTCAGCCAAAGACATGTTGTTTATGGAAGGTGAGCATGCCATGTAATAGTCCAAAATAGATTAGAATTTCATGTTTTTCGAGTTTTTAGGTTCTTGTTGCAATAATGCAAAGCTTGAATTTAGGATGAACATATGGTCCCTGAGTTGTAAGTGTTTATGACATTACATGTTCGTGAAGATCTGCTCAAAGGAATGGACAATACTATGTGGGTTGCTTGTTGTGCAAATTTTTGTGTGTGTTTAGCATTGCATTTCCAAGGTTACAAAGCTTTTGAATGACATCAAGGTGCATTCTCCGATATTTGGAACAAATTTTTCTAAATAATTTTGTCATGGAATGATCAATTTTTGTCATATGTGAAGAACAATATGTTGTTGTTGCATATGCATTAAGCACAAACTATTCATCAGTGTTTTCTTGCCACAATAAGGGAATTTTCTTTGCAAAACTATTTTTCCATGATTAAATAGTATTTCTTTTGAAGAATAAGGTTGGTTGTTTCGATGTTCGGATTTCCCGTATGTAGTTAAGCTCATCCATGCTTAAGATCTTTAAGGAATATATCAAATGTAACCCAACTTTCGTGACTCAAATTTCTTCTTTCAAGAGTGTTAAAGATAGAAGATGCATTTGTAGTAAGGGTTTTATGTTCTTCTAAACATGGTTCAAGAACCCTTGTTTGTTTCATTGGTGGTTGCGGAAATTGTATCTACAATGTGGGTGTATTTTTCTTTTTACAAATTTGTGTATGGTGATGTTTTTGTAATTTTAATATATTTAAAGGAAGTAATTCATTGTTATAGGTTATATATTTGTCTATAAAGGCCTTGATGGTTTGATTGTCACTATCTCCATAGACAATAGCTTTTAGTCCTGGATCATCCAATGAATACGGGCATTACCTCGGTTCTAGAATTCAGCTATCCAAAAGTATTCAATTATTTATCCAAAGAAGGAACTATCTCGGAAAAGCAATTGTTTCAAAGAATTGAACCTATGTTTGTAGTAACGAGTGTAAGTGACTGGGTCATTTTTGACTAAAAATTATTCATCATGCAAATCAAAAGGTTGAGGTTTAGTCACAGGAAGGGCATGTTAATAATGATTGTATAGTTTTTTAAGGGTTGTAGTAAGTGGGGGCCAACAAATTTTTCCACTAGAAAATGTGGCAAAACAATTAGGCGGCCCTAGTTGATGAATCATGACATACAATTATTTTCTTGTTTAGTGCTAATGGTTAGGTGAAATTATGATTTTCTTGAAATCAACGTAATAAATGTCTGATTTTAGAATCTTTTGTAGGTTGGGCTTGTATTTGACATATTTTTGTAGTTAATTTTTGACCTTTCAATTTTTCGTTTCCTAATTCTAACCCAAATGCAATGACCAACTTATTCAATAAGTATTTTTATGGCCTTAAAGAAAATATGCGTTATGTGATAAACAAATATGTGGTCGAATTTAATAACTCCCATTCAGATCTTGTTACATGCAACGCTTACTAAAAAATAATGTAGGAAAGTTCATTTCTTCAGAAAATTTGTCTTGGAAAATGCCAAGTGGGTGGAATCCTTCAACAGGAGATATTTGCACTAACTTGTCTTATAATGCATGAATGGTTGTAGGTTCCAGAAACCATGGATAATTATGTCGCTTGCATTATCATCTTCACTTTATTGCTATCACTAGAAGAGCTTAGAATGAGACTCAGATAGGTTGTTCATGATCCTTTTGACTCCCGTCAAATGTCAAATCAAGTATTTCATTCCATCCATAGTTCAATGTTACATTATGCATGTGATGTAATGATGTTTTGGATAAATATTTAAGAGCTTGCATAGTGATGGCACTCCATATATTTCTGAAATGCTTAGTCTTTTTATATTCAATTCCTCATTTAAAGAAAATATCAATTATTTTTGTTTCATCAATGGAACAAGGTATTGTATGTTGAACAATGTTAATATTGCTCAAGCATTTATGATTAGTCCCATCAAGTGAACTAGGAACATTTGTGAAAGAAATGCCCGATTTGTGCAAATACAATACGCAAAGAAACTAATCTTTATTCAATATCAAAAAGAATTACAATAGATGGATGTAAAGGAACCATTTTGATGTGTTGAGGAGAAGTGAATCTTGTCAAGGCTCCATGTTGCAAAGCTTTGTAAACAAAGAAAGAAAATTCTCTTTGACAATGCATTGTTAGATGCTAAGTCAATGCAACATAAGTATTATTTGTTTTCGCAGTTGAAATGTGTCATGTTAAAGTTGAAATGAAGTCTAAAAATACGACATGTATGGATCGGCGTGTCTTTCATTCGAGAATGAAACTCGAGCTATGCATAGAGCTAATTTTGATTTTTTTCTTTATGTAATATGGATTTCGAAAGTGAAGGGATAATGAGAATGTTGATGCTATTTTTCAGTTTGCAACCTTTGATGTAGTTTTTTCAGGTTTGGTTCTTATTTTTGGTCAATTGAATGGGTGGAGTAAACATTTGTCATCTTACTTATGCATGTATCTCTTCTTTGCAGTTCCTAGAATCTTGAAGTGAATAATTTACGAAACAAACGTTCTTGAAATAACAACAAAAAGAATTCATATCACTTATGTTTGTAGATGTTGATGTAGGTTGAATATACAATTATTAGTTAATGCCTCATAATGGAAATGGTGTTTGTCCAATGGAAAATGAATAAGATTGTATGTTGGAAAAGATGATGATTGAGTGGAATATATTTTAAAAATTTGATATGGTTGTGGATGCCATAATTGAATTTTGATACCAAGTAGAACACATATCAATTGCAAAACAAAATCATCTTCTTCAATCGTGGAGAAATGGTTTTCCATTTCCATGTTCACTATCAATCCCTCCAAAGTGGCAATTCTTGGAATGTTCTTTATTATAAATTGATTAAGCCAAAGTTGTAGAAAAGACAAGGTTTTTTTTTCCTCCATGTAGGAATTACAACAAAATTGAGCAAAAGGCATGGTGGCGATTATATTGAATGTCAAATTTATTTGAGTAAATTGACAAAGAGAACCGAACAGTAGTACCATCAGAAAGGTTGTTATATTTTACAAATATATGGAGAAAAATTGAATAATTTTATTGAAATTGTGTACACAATATGATGGATTATGTGTGGGGAAGACATGACAAAAGGTTGTGTGTGGGGCAAAGCATAGTCAAATTTTTTTCCAAAACTATGGCTCATAATGACCGTACAAGGGGTTTGAATCGTGGAAAAGAATATAGTAAAAGATTTTATAGAAACTTGCATAAAAGAAAATAGATTTTTTTCCCTAGTTGCTAACTGATCTATATTGCTATGTCAAGCCATCTAGATAGCCATTGTATACGTAAGTTTTCCCCATAGGACAAAGTTATCTACTTTCGTGATTGGAAACTGAGAATGTTTCATTCGATCTAAATATGTTTTAGAATCATGAACTCTATGCAAAGTATATAGAATCTTTGAATCTAATTCTAATTGAATGGTCTTAAAGCATCAAAATTCGCTTGAATCAGTAAATTTTGAAAGTGTTCCACTATACCCACTCTTAGTTCAATAGAGGTGTATCGAAATGAAATAAAACATCAAGACTATCAAAAACACAAATCCCCAACATTTTATTTTAATGCAAGGTCTTGGAAAGATGTAAGTGTTTCAACACATTGACTATGCATTGAGAAGGTTATTTTATGGGTGTATAGTACTCTACATCTACAGTGTAAAGAACATGGGAGTTTTTAAATGGGATTTTTTTGTTGAATGAAATTTTTCATAAATAATATTTAACAAACATCAGCATGCACATGAATCAAGTACATAAAGAAGACTACTATAAATACCTTTTATAGAAGAGAGGAAACAACAAAAGTAGTGAGAAGGAAGATTATGTCTTTGTATTGTTGAAAACATCTCACAAAAAAAGAAGTAAGTATATGGAAAAGATCATAAAATGTGACATTTAATAGATCAATTTTTTTATTGAATGTTATTTGTATACAAAACAGATAATAGAAAGGTTAGATGACTCCACCAAAGGATTAAAGTTTGAAGGTTGAATTCAAATCTTATGATTGGACTAGACAAAAGGTTAAATCATGGTAGGGATTTCTTCCGGGATGACTAAAAGACTCAAGTTTGAATAACTTATTAATAAAAACCAATCTTGGGAAAACTCAAAGTTAACGAATATTTGTTGAAATCAAGAGTATTTTAATTCTAGTAAGCGAAATCATGCAAGATTACAGACTTTGTGAGGAGTATGAATCAAAAATTTGGAGGTTGATCCCATTGTTCGTTATGGCCGTGTAAACTATTCTTATCGATACACGCTTTGTTGTGTGTGTATATATACATATATTACGAGATCCGAGTTTGCATGTTTTCCGGGTGAAGTATAATGCGGTGCTTGGTAAAGGGGTCTTTTAAGACTGTGTATGCTTACTTTAAAACCCAAAAGACTATTGTGTTATTAATCCAATCAAGATTTGGGTGTGGGCTTCTCTTTGTTGTTTATTAATTCAGTCATATGGAAACATAACACTCTATCTTTTTATGGGAATAGAGTTCCAGTGCATGTGCAGAATACTCTGAATACCAGAGAGATTCCCCAGAAGAATATCCTAATTTCTGAAGGTAAAAATTAGTCAATGAGGAGGTATTCGTGAGGCATTAAACATAAATTTGAAGAAGGTAAAAATTATCATCATTAGCTTCCATGCAAGTCCTTTGATATTATATTAAAATGAATGCTTTTCTTGAGAACCACTTTTTGCACATTTATTTAAATTCTTTAAATATTCATATATATAGAAAATTCATGTTTCATGAAATCGAGAGAATAACATGATAAATAAATGATAAAGTTTACACTTGTCAAGTTTACATTTATTTAAATCACCCTTCTAACGATTGTAGGGTGTCAATTTTCAAATGGATTTCTTTTAACATTCATTGTATGCTTTATCCCCTTGTTGATCGTGAAGAAAAGAGGGAAAATACAATGATTTTTAAGCTTACGTGAAAATGATATCGAAAACCAATAAAATCATAATTCACAAACATCCTCAATCGCAATTACAAATCCTTGGCTTACAATAAATGATTTGATATGCATGCAAGCATTCCATCTTACATAGCTTAGAAGTAGAGCTCTATGCAAATTTGTTGGGCTATTGCAAAGAGATGGGGAAAGGATATTAGTGTATGAATTCATGGCCCATGGAACTCTTCATGAACATTTGCATGGAGGTCTCTCTCGACTCAACTCGGAATTTGAGATTAAAAATCTCTATACAAGTAGCACTAGGAATAAGCTCTACTCTCAAAAGAAAAAAAGACAAAACCTTTATAGAAGTATATAAAACCCAAAATCAAATATAATATGGGAATTGAAGACTCAATAATTTTTGTGCTTGTTGCGAATTGGACTTGTGGGTTTGTATTGGATTAACGGGGTAGAAATATTCGAACTTTGCAATTTTGCATTTGCACCAAACTTTGCATGTCAATGTGTGTGTATATATATATATATATAATATTTAATTATGGAAACTATGCCTCAAAATTCTCCCAAGACACTTGGGCTTCCATCTATCAAATATGGAGTAATAAATCAAATCATGTCTATTAAACTAATATATAAACTTCTGGGGTGGAAGAAATATTTTCCATGTGGCATGTTTCTATTCGTCATGAAGAAAAGCTCTTTTTAACTAATATAAAATCCATGTGCACGTTTAGAATAAATTCTCTAGCAAAAATAATTAAATAAAAAAATTATTTTATTACAAATAAAATGAATTTGAACAATTAAACTTTAGTAAGAAAAAAACTAAAAACAAGTGGCAACTATAAATGATGCATAACAAAATGAGTATTTGTTTTGGTGGAGATAATATACCCACAGGATAATAAATTTTCTCTTGATGAAATTTAGTGATAGAATTAAAAATTTGGATGATAATTTTTTTTTTGGAATTAGTACAAGTTTGAAGGATACGTTAACCATAATTTTATTGAAAAAAATCCAGCGAAGAAAGCCAACAAGTCTTGTTTAATCCATCTTCAATAGAGATGAATTTGAGGTTAAGTGTTCACAAAAATAGCCTATAACATGATTACACCAAAAGGAATTGCCCCTATGAGAAAGAGTCTCTGGTTGTTCATGTTAAAGGTGTTCAATCTTATGGGATTTTAGACATTTTTTTGTGTTTTTAGGCTGTAGGGATGTGGGAATGGTCATCGGAAATGGAAAAAATTGAAGTACATATTTGGGGCACTTTAGGACATTTTCTCAAATTTTCAAGAACTGCAACTGGTATATTTGTCTTGATTGTTGGATAATCGATTATGGAATTCTTCTTATGGAGTTGCTAAAGCGAAGGAAGTTATGGAAAATAACTCAAATTTTCTTCAGTTGGTAAGATTTTTGTTTGTTAATTTTCTTTCGGAGCTTACATTGTACACTATTTAAGTATTTTTAAGGTTTGTTATGTCTGGAGCATGAAGAAATCAAATGTGGATGGAGTTGTCTTTGACATTGGCATGTGAACATAGATTCTATCAAAAGCAGAAAACAACACAATCATGGAAACTGTTGATACAAAAGTTGCAGCAACCTACAAGGATCTTGGGATTGTAAGAAAATATTCTAGTTGGCCTTGCTTTGCACCAAGAAATGGCCCTATAATTGACCCACCATGTATGAAGTTGCTCGAGTTCTAAATTCGATGTTGTCAATGCCTATTCCTAAGCAAGTGCGTAGTATTAGAATGAACCAATTGCCCCCTAGTAATAATTAAGAAGGTATTTGTATGAATATGCGATGGTGAACACATAGATGTTACAGGAGCATAAACACCACTTATGATGGGAATTTTTGTGAGATTTGGTGAGGTGATTTCACAAAACACTCTTGTTTGATTGGAATGAAACAGGGATGATGTTGTGTCCGAAAACAATGCATCCCCATGAGTCCTCTCTATCATAGGGTTCACTTATCTCAACAAATGAGCTGATTTTCAAGTAAACAATGACAAATTTTTCCTTTAACATCCCATATTTTTTCATATTAATTCAATCCACTCAAAACCCTTAAAATAGATGAAAGTGTGCCCAAATTTCTTTATGAAGGGGCAAAATTGGATTTTGGGCATTTTGTTCCTTTTCTACTTGCCCAAGAGGAATGTTTTTGTTAAAGCTAAATCAATCCACTTCCAATACTAGTAGTAGTACACTCTTATGTTGTTTCCTGCTCTAATTATATAAGGTTCCACAAGAAAAATAGTTGGATCAAATGACATCAAGCAAATTCGTGTTGATTTAATTTTTGCTCCATTGGATGGAGAGCATCGTGTGTAGTTCAAATCAAGATAAACTTAATTGTAGATATAATTTCATATAAATGAAAAGAATAATATGCTTATTGCGTTTGTGTTCTCTTTAAGTGCTTTGCTTGCATGATCCTAGATCATGTTAACATGGAAAAGCATAAATGTAGGTCCAAAGTGTTAATATTGTGATGAACTTCCACTTGGTTGGAGGATTGAACTGATATAAAAAAAAGGTATAATAGTTTATTATTGTATTAATTTTGTGAAGTCAATATGATAGTAGTTGGGTATTGAAGTGAAATTTGTAACCAGTTTTTAAAATTTTTTAGAACTCGGAACAAAAGTGCAACTAGCCTCGTGGATGTTAAAAGTTCTTCTTAGTTGTAGGATTTAACTCTTACATGACTTAAGACCGGTGTGGGTATATATATATTAACTTGAATCAAGATTGTTCTGTTCCAAGTAACAATCGACATATGGTTTCTTAATTGTATTTATTTCAATGCAAAATGAACACTCTGTTAAACTATAATAGGTAGGACTTATCTCGCTTGGTTCCTAAAAATAGGCATGGTCATATATGATCATTCCGAGTGACTTACATCTACAAGATCCCCCGAGATCCTCACAGGTCCCTGATTGTTTCAAACCACATGAAAGGTACTCAAAAATGATGCATGCATCTACACTTGGAGCAAGAAGAAAGGAGGAGGCAAGACTAATTTCATTTAACCAAAGCAACCCATCATAAATACTAGTCTCTACTTAGATAACACCTCCACTACTACTTTACTCAACATTACTTGTATCCAAAGCGAAGTCTCGCTCAAGGGCAACAAATGTATTTTTGTTTAGTGCAAATAAAATAGTCCACAAAAGGCTACCACTCATCATATAAGATTTGAAAATGTATATGTATGAATTTGTAACAAATTTTAAATGTACAGATATAACCTTTCAATGTTTAACGTATCCCAATAAACCAAATAACTTATACCGTTCGGAGTTCACATTGCACTATACATATAAGATTTCTAGTTTCATACTCTATGATCAATTTATATTAGCCAAAGGTGTAAAATATAGCCCGATGAATTCCCCCTCTTTGAGGTATGTGTGATAAAGCATTTGAGTGTAACTCAAAAAAGTGTGAACCCATATGAGAAAAATCTGATAATCTACAATAGATAACATATGAGGAAGTAATGGTGGCCAACATTGAGATCATGTTCTTGCAAGAGGGCTGCATGTGGTACAAATTATGGTACACAAAAATATATGTAACATAAATTAAGTAAAAGCAGCAAGACTACATACATATGGAATAAACTTAACTCGACACGTAATATTGTTGGGAAAATTAAGGCAATAAAAATTTAAATTGAAGATAAGCACAAAATAACATTCACCACTCCATGGGGAAAATTACGTTCTCAAGTAACGCCATTTGGATAATGAATATCAAACAAAGGACGATAAGTTAATTCCTTACACAAGTGAATATTTTATAGCTTCAAGTAATGCTTTCAATAAATCCACTTTGAACAAGTTCCTCCTGAAGTAAAATGTTATGATCCTGGTGTGTGGATTCACTAGTGCCTTGAGGTTTTGGTGTAACTCACATTGCATTTGGTATCAAAGCGACCACCTGTGTTCGATTCCCAATATGGGTGGCTACATAGGCATTGCAGTATTCACTGGGGCTCATATAGGGTCGGGTGTGGTGCCACCATACGAGCCAAATCTAATTTGGCTCCTTTCACATACAAAGTGTGGTGGGATGTTACGATCCTAGTGTGCACATTCACTAACACCTTGAGGTTTTGGTGTAACGATTCATTACGCAATAAATTTTTCGATGTCATGGCCACTATTCCATCCTTTCTCAAGATGCATCAGAAACAAAACAATGTTAATCTTTTGTTGAACATCTTATGTTTTCCTCATATGACATTCCAAAGTCAAAGATGGTATGTCAAATTATTTGTCCAAACTCCCACAAGTATAAAGAGATATATAACTACATGCGTAATACCACTTTACCACATAAATTAACTTGATTCCAATGCAAATAATTCATTCAAAATATTTTCGCTTTCAATATTATTAGTTGCACGATCTATTGTAGAGTGTATGAAAAACCTCGTTGAGATGCCTAAACTTGGAATAAGCCAACCTAGCAATCCAGAAGTTTGTGATGGAACTTGTGGCACACATACTTATGGGTGGAATTAGCCAAGAAAATCCTCCATGTGGAATATTATTGGCTGACCATGGAACACGAAGACCGTCAATACATTAAGAAGTGTATAGCCTATGAAAAGCGTGTGGATTGCATCAATTCTCCTTCACAATATTTGCAACCTATTGCATCCCTTTGGCCCCTCTCTTAAAAAATCAATGTTATGTAGGATGGATTTAAGAGGAGGCCATCCCATATATTCTTGAAAAGCATTTAAATGTGAATCATTAATAACATGAATATTTAAAGAAGACATTTTCCTATGTTTTCTTTTTCACCTGGAAAAAAATAGTTTTAAAACTAATTCACTTATTGTACTATTTCTTTCTAGCAAGTAAAGGAGGGTTAGGAAGACAAAGTGATGGTGTATACTTTACAATCCTTCAAAATTTTGTAAGTTGGCATTAGACATCATGAATTACATGAATATCATACTAATAAAGGATACCTAAGGTCCACCTTAACATTTTCCTATGGAGTTACATTACATTGAATAAAGGGTTTGATAGAGAAGGCTACTACATATAGCCTCATTACAATTATTGCATTCCTAACATATTTGACCCAACCCATGGAATAAAGACTAGTATGGGTTGTATTAGGAAGTTGTAATTTTTAACTTGTTATAAACTATTTTGTTTTACTACCATTTTCAATAATAAAATATCCAAATGATCCTTTGCCTGGAGATTTGGGGTGATCAATGCTCCCTTAGGACTCTCTATATAGTCTTTGATCATCATGAGTAGTTGTAGATCTAGAGTGGTCAGATTGTCATTTAATATTTTTACATCTTTTAGATCAATGTGTTGCAATTTTAAGAAAATTGTGGTCTCTTTCTTTTCTTGGACATATGCATTCTTTAGTAGAACGGACACAACCCACACTTATCATGATAATGATAGTATTTAATTCATTTATCATCAAGTGAAGATGACTAGCCTAAACACTTTAATTGTGCATATGGTTGTATGGATTCATGAAGGATAAAGGGGATCCGAAACCCGAACTTCTCTTTGGAAATTTATATCCAAGTTTGTTCCAATAGATCTAGTTAGTTTATATGCAAGTTCCAAAGAATCCACTTCAAGTAAAGCTATTTATTTCTTAGGACTAAGAAGTAAAGAGAAAAATTGATCATAATTACCTCTCTTATTTATATATTTTTAACTTGACCTAGATCTCGTTGAAAATTTCAATATCCTATTGGATTGATTAACCTAGAGAAATTTATGAGTTGAAAGTATTGTTTGAATAGATTTCATAATATGCAATAGAATACAACCTTTAACTTCATGAAAGGTTTGAATTCATCCCATTGGGTAATATGCTTGTCTTCATTGTCTTTGAGAGGAAATATATTATTATGATTCTTTCACAAATCTAAGTGGTTTCTTTTCATATGGTTCATAATGGCTAGGATCTTGTCTATATCAATAATCTTAGGGGGAGTCCTTGAGAGAGCCTCAAGACTATGAAACTAGGATTTGAGCTTATTTCCATTGAAGCTACTATAAAACTTAGATATCTTAAATTATTCTTCCCTTTGACAAGTGATTTGTGGCGTTGGGGTTACCCATAGTTGATTTGGAAAGAGCATTATATGCAATTCTCTCATAATTTCTTGTATTAACATGGTTTTTCCTGCTTGGAAAATATGTGTATGTGAGAATTAAAATTGAATCATTCATAAGAGGATTCAACATGTTTGAATAAGTAAGATTTATCCAAGCATGAGATATATTTTCTTGCAACAAGTGTGAGAGAGTTCCCCTCAAATCGGTGTGGGCTCTAACTATCCACAAAACACAAAGGGGTGAAATTATAAAATAAGTTGTTGACAATAGGAGTATTGAACAAGGGATTGATTGTTGAATTACCTCTAAAGTATGTTTCCTCAAATATTTCCACATTGCACCCCTTTCTTCTTTATCCCTTTCGGCACTTAGAATTTACACATCCACTATACATGCATGCCTTCTAATTCCTATGAAGGAAATGGAACCATTTGAATTCCAATCACAAGCAACTTTAAGGTTTTTCTCTCAAACATGTGCAATATATTCTCATTGATGAAATGTGATTCGTTGGCCCCCTATCCGCTCTCTTCTTGACATGCACCTACGAGTTCCTTTCCCTATAATAAACTATGTCTTTAAAAGTATGGCAATCATCCTCGATGGTGACAAGGGCCAGTTACCTCTAGTGCCTATGTATGTTGGGAATTCATATGGGATAACCATTTAGAGAAGCCTTCAAAATTTATGGTTTCAAGAATTGTATTCCTCCAACAAGGTTCAAACTCATGTCATGTGCCAATTTTCTTTTGTTGAAATAAAAACGAGTTGTTTTCATTAACGCGTTTGTTTGCAACAAAAAACTTAGTCACCCACCACAAGGAAAGTTAAAATCATTGAATGTGAATATTTATCCTTGTAATGTTGAGTGTATAAGACAACAAACATCATCTGACCCTAATGATGAATAATTATAACTCATAATTTTACTTTGAATGAGCTTTGTTGGCCCAAATATGTTGTCTTTTTATCTACACTTTTGAGAGCCTTTACCCCATCATAAACCACCCCTTCCAATAATAGGTCAATCATCCTAAATGGTTACACTCACAAGTTACCTCCAATGAAAGGATATACATGTGTATGTTAGGCATTCATATGGGGTGACCCTTTGAAGAAGCTTTCAAATGTTTATGACTCTCAGTAAGCATTCTTCGTCCAACAAGGTTTAGACCTAACAAAAGTCACTTTTCACCATCTTCTTCTCAAGATTTGGAATGTTGAAGCCCATTTCAATGATTGGGACACACACACATCTCGTGCTAGTTATTTTTTGTTGAAATCATAAAAAGAGTTCCTTTCATCACCACACTTTTCACGACAAACGATCAATTGACCACCACAACAAGAAATGTTAAAATCATTGATAGTCTTATTTCTTCATGTTATATTGAATATACAAGACAAAAACATCAATTGACCCTAATGGTGATCAATTACATCCCATAATTTTGCATTGCAAACATCAAAAGTTAATCTTTACGATAACATATGGATTGCAATTGGACTTGACAATGGACCGATTGGCTGAGTAATTAAAGAATATAATGCTTATAAATTAGTGTTATGTTACTATTAGCTAAATAATAAATAGTAAACGATTGTAACCATATCTCACATATCAAAATGACAAACACACAATGTGTTCATTTCATTTTTATTCATTTCTTCCTTGTGCACATTTTCTAATAGTAATTGCAATCATCTACAACGTTGTGGAAAAGCCCATGAAGTGTCTTCTTGAATATTTTATCATATTTTATAGATACATAGGTCTTGCATGGTATGAGAAACACCCCTCCATGTTCCAATCCTTTGATTCCATGGGCCAACGATAGTCAACTTCCTTTGAAAATGGCATGGGCTCTGACAATCCACAAAAATCAATGTCTAACATTACACAAAACAGCTATAGATATTGGAGGCACTCAACAACATGATCTTAATTTCACTACATGTTTCTCCACCTTTCTCCACATTAGGAAAAAATGTGGGACTATAATCCCTCACCATTGCTCCACCAACTAGACATTTGCAACTCATTCTTACTCATTAATTAGTCATTCCACTCTTATTTTCATTTCCACACCATGTTTTATTTTGTCACCCTCATCCATATTGACTTCTCCATCACACCACATGCATGCAATTGATAGTTTTATGAACCAAACACAATTATTTACTCAACAATCATTTGATTTGTCACACCTAAAAATTGGCGTGGTCTACCTACAGTCACTTTCTTAGGTATTGTATATTAGGTACTATTGTGAAATTACATCGTAACAGAGCAAAAATGTTGTAAGATCCATGTATAGAATAATTAATATGTATAAGAATACATATCTCAAGATAAGTTTAAGTAAAATTCAATAAGGTAATATTTAATAACATACAAATCTTTGATGTATCTATGTAAAAGGAATTGAGATGCATTATTATCAAGGTGTTCATATTGAATTTTGACATAAATGAAATAGGTGCCTCATGAATGATATATCATGGCATCTTTACATAGTTTTGTTTATATATGTACACTAGATCCACATGTATTGTGTTTGTTTTTACCATATAATATAAAGCTTTTCAAAAAAAATCAAATGTGTATGTGGTAATTCATCTTTAAATGAATATCTAAGTTATTTTCAAGATGGAACATAGCATATGTCAACCTCCATATATATATCTATGTCAAGATGTTAACTATATTGTATATAGAACCCCCACATGAAAATATATGGACTACATAGGGAACCGAAAAGTGGAACTAAAAACAATCCCCTCATATTTGGGAGATCAAGTGCCCCTCCCCTTATATAACATAGTTATTTAGCCTAAATTAATAGTTCTAGTGGTGGTATATGTGTTAAAAGGGAACCATTCAACTATATCGTGACACACACACACATATATATATATATATATATATATATATATATATATATGGTACATCACAAATCATCTTATGCCTATCCATACCAATTGGGGCCTTAGAATTTATGAAGACCAATCCATACCTATATCTAGTTGGGATGGGGCCATAAGGGCTCCCAATTTTCGAAGGATGCTCCCCATTTTGTATATTATACTTCAAATATACCCTAGAGCTCCATCTTTAAGGCCTTATTCTATCCAAAGAGTGGAGGTTGATATGACCCTCGCATCCTTTGCAATTAATAACTCCACAATAAGTTCCTTACATAAAACCCCACAAGCATTTATATGGTCTATATAGAGAAACTATGACTAGAATTGAAAATGTTGAACATCCCCCATTTATATTTGGGAGATCAAGGGCACCTCTCCCTTATAATAACTATTTAGCCATGATTATCCATAATCAACACTTCTAGTGATAGAAGATGGATTAAAAAGGAATTATTCAATTATATCATGACATAGATAAAACCCTTTATATAAATATGGTACATCACAAATCAGCTTATGCCTATCCATATCAGTGGGAGATTTGGAATTTATAAAGGCCAATCCATACCTATATCTACTTGGATGGGGCCATAGGGGCTTGACATTTAGGTGGGATGCTCCCACATTTATATAGTATACTTCAAACATGCCCTAGAACTCCTATAAGACTTTTTTAACAAAAGAGTGGGGTTGATATGACCCATGCATCCTTCACAATTAACAACTCGCACAAGTTCCTCATTTTAGCCAATCACCCTTGCATTGGCACTAAATACTTTGATTACAATGCTACATATAATAGGTTGTTTCAATGAATGCATTTTTCTTTTGTTGTTACATTGTCAATTGTGACAACTAGATGAATTTTTCATCAAATTCTTTATTGTTTACTTTATTAAACCTAACATTGGCCATTTCATCTATATAAATTCTTTTGTTATTAAATTGCATTATGCCACTCATATTTTTAATAACGTAGTCCATACTAACAAGTATCTTCTTGGGAAGTTAACTCTTTTCTTGATATTTTTGTAAAATCCTTAAGTAGAAATCAAAATTATAAAATGATCATTTATGCACCATGATAGAAGTGGAAAATACTCCCACAAATTCATATTATTTATTTTGATATTGATGGTCTTTAGAATTATCATGTTTAAAAGATAAGGTTTTTGACCTTGACATTATTACATAATTATAAAATGATCTTGTTGGTTTAGCACCTACCATACCTCACTTTAGGTTGTTCATGGAGTCATGTTCATTCATTGAAAGAATTATTATATTTTCAAAAGCCTTTTGCAATTTAAGAAGATTATTTAGGTTGTCAAGGAGGCATACTTTTGCTTTGGATATTTGTAATTACAGTTTCATTGAGTTTATGGGAGATGTATAGCATGGTATTCACTGCCCTCTTATATATATACTATGTGGATGGTTGGGTGAATTAGAGTGACAATTCATGTTGATAAACTTAGTAAGAAATGAAATAATTCTATTTTGAAGAGTATGATGAAATACATGTTTTGCATTTGATGTTATTGCATAAAATATTAAAATGTCATCATAATTTCTTTATAAAATAAACTGATCACTATTAATACTTGTTGTGGTCATGTGATGAAAATAATAGATTTAGGGAGTTATAAATAAAAGCACTTTGTTTTTAAAATAGGTGAATCCAAATGAATGTAAGAGTGAACAGAATCACTCACTCTACCAAGACAATACTATTGTAAGAAAATGAGTGAAACACTTTTAACTAGCCTCCTACGAAAGATATCAAAATCTCTAGAAATAACTTCCGGTACAAGTGCCTAATCCAAAATATCTGTTGTACTTTGTATCTATATGCTACCATTGTTGTGTTTGATGTCATCGTAATGGTGTTAAAAACATTATTACTAAAGAGGGAAAATCTTTCTATAACATTGACTCACATAATCCTCCAATACCCACCTTCTCACTTGCCATTATATATCAATTTCAGCTTAGCTGGAGAGGAAGTTTATGACACTAAGATACCGCATCTTGTTACTCTAGTATCTTAGCTCAGATCTATATCACACAAAGGAAAGAAAATAAATACAGAAGCATGTCAAAAAGGACGGAAGAGCAAAATTTATTTGCCATCCCACGGGTTTTGATAATATCCAAGTATAAGCATCATATGAATATTAAAACACTAAAAACTAATAACATTTATTTGTCATTGTTTATAGTAAGTATTAATGTAGACCAGGGTAAAAATGAATTCTTAAATTCGTAAAAAGTTTTGATAAAAAAAAAAATCAGAGAGGCCCCTCATCAATCGTATCAAATTCCATTGCATCACTTCACTTCGTCTTTTCCCCTTCACTCTGCACATTAAAATTATTGTCAGCTAATTAACATCTAAATCTAATCATATTTAAGCTACCTCCCAAGAAATAGAAATAGCGTGCAATACAACCCAAAAAAATCTGTAATTCGCTGGTAGGCGTCTACTATGAAGAGAGCTCTGCTGGAAAGCGTCAAATTCTGGCAGGCTCTTTTCTGGCGATGGAATCCCAACGACACCGTTACATGTGTTTTTTCTGCATACCAGATTGGCCGAGGCACCTGAGGAGGAGGCATTCGATGATATTGAGACTCTATTTTATATTTGGGTGCTAGAGTTCTGAGCAACCATTTCAGGAGAATCAAGGAATCGAATTTGGAGTCACTGATGGAGTGGATTCTTTGATCTGCAATAAGCCAGGTGAAAGATGAGTTCTGTGTATAGTCACAAAGGATTTGAAATCTGTTCATATTTTAAGGGTGTTGATGAAGGATAGAGGAATTTAATAGATGGTGGGATGTAGTTGGATTGATGGATATAAAATGGTGAATGTTTTTTATTGTGTAATAGATGAATCACACACATAGTTATAGAATATTAATGCAAAGTTGCAGAGATTTACAACAGGGAATGGACATATATCAAAACATAATGGAAGTGGTATTTCAGCATTTCCAGTTTTTATATCATACTAGCATCTTGTGCCAAAATATGAGCTTTGGAATAGGGTATGGACATCTACCAAAGAATTGCACAGAAGAGAATTTTTCAGATATTTTAGTTGCACGTACCCTGGTAGATATGTATGCATAATGTGGAAGCATGTGAATTATTTGAAAATTCCTGAAACACGTGTTGCTTTTGGTGGTGTAAAAAAATTTGTTAGGATTTTGGAAACCTTTTCTGCCAAGTGTCAAAAAAATAAAATGGAAGGCCACTGTTTTTATTCACTGCAGGCATCCATTGTGGAAAGAGCGTTACTGGGAAGTGTCCGCTTCCCGGAGACCCCTTTCCAGCTGCCCTACTAGCACATATACTATTTGTTATCAATACCCCTATCACTTCTAAATATGGGCTTGACGGGTATCCATAAACAAACATAACTCTAATTTTTGTGTGGTCACCAGGTGGGATTTGACTTACAGATTTCTTTTACTATGGTATATTAGAATTGCAGCTAATAGAAGACACGAGTATCCTCACGAGGCATCAACCCAGTTTCACTTTGTCAGCATGCTACCAGCCTGTCCAAAAATAAGAGCTTTGCCACAGAGCGTGGGAGAACAATGAAAAAAAACTGGCAGCTACACCAGTAATCATAGCCATTTATAGATTCATTGACTGCACTGATTGATATACATAAGAAAGTTTTCTTACGAAAATACATTTTGGAGAATTAAAACCAGACTCCACAACCTGTTTCCTCTTACTCCCAGTTTGTACCAGAATAGATATATCATGAACTGTTTGACAAAATGCCTTAAACCGCTTCTGTTTTGCTGATTACATGATATGCACAAATTAGGTGTGTTGGAAAGGCCTTGACACCATCCTAGAAAATGTAATTGGTAGGTGTACATGCGGACTCCACAAACTTTTTCAGCATTCTCCCAACTTCTGCCAGAATGGGAGATTTAGAAAAGGGCACATGAATTGTTTGATGAAATGATTCAGTTAGATGTGGTTCTGCTCAGAAAGTAAAAGCAAACTACGACACACAATATAGATGTATATGTAACTACCGTAAAATGCAAAGATTATCAGCTTTGGTCCATAATGTACTAGGTAAAGACATAACTATTAGCTGTGTAAGAGGGCTCAAATACATTCACGTACACAATCAAAGTCTAATACCTGTCAAACTCAAATGCGGGATCTAATATTTGTCCGAATCAAGGCCTTGGACGAGTTTGACTTGCTGTTGCAATTAATTGTTGTATAACCATTGTAACAATTCATGGAGGATCAAACTATGTAATTTGTGGACAAGGGAGTAGTTGGTAGATTATTAGACTCTTTAGTCTTTATTGCTAAATTTCAGCCATTTTAAAATTAAAATCTAATCATTTATTCATTTGGCATCAAGCTAGGAACTACTCTACTTTCTTAGTGATGACATGCAACTGGTAGTTGGGTTCTTACCCCTAGATGGTGTTATTGCTCCTGTGGTCCTCCTAAAATCAAGCCTCCAAACTCAAGTTAGCTGGCGACTTTCAAAGCTAGTTTACTTTAAAGATCCTTTTGATGTTTTGGGAACCCATGCAATAAATTTTGGGCTGCCTTCTTGCATTTTCAAAGTGGAGTCTTACAAGTGGCATGATTTCATGTTGGGACTCTCCCAAAGTCGGCTTTGAACAATTTCAGTGCTTGACTTTAGTAGTGACAAGATTTCTTAAAATGGTTCTTTGAAGTACCAGGATATCCTTGGGTAATATTTATTCTATTTTTGCTTATACTTTTGGAAGTTTGGCCCTAGAGATATAGGTGAATTGGTGTGGTGAGATTCCTTGTGAGTTTGGCTTAGAATTTTAGTTCTTCCTTTTATCTATCATCCAAACTACTCAATGTTCTTAGTTTTCATATATCTCTAAGATTTGGCATGTATTATTTCTCTCTATCTGCACTCCTCCAAAATTTTCCTATTGAATTTGTAATATGATACCCGGTAGCTTTCAACTTCCTAAAAATGCAGAAATTGATTTTCTTCTCGATAAACATGTATACTGTAAGTAGGCAGGTGGTGGTGTGATGTTGAAATGTTACAGAGATTGATGAAAGATAGAGGAATTAAAAATGTTCCTAGGTGTAGTTGGATTGAAGGTCATAAAATGGTACATTCTTTTTTTTATCCGAGTTATTGTTTTATTCTAATAAGCTTTTCGGAACCATTCCCAAATAAATTGGGCTTCTCAAGAAGTTGGAAGTTTTGAGGGTAGGGGATAACATGTTATATGACACCATTCCAGTAGGAGATTTCCCAATGCATAGAGCTTAGAACATTGCGGCTTGCTTCCTGTGCTCTAAATGGATTCATACCCTAAACAGTTGGGAAGATTTTACACTTGAGAATGTTGAATTTGTAGGAGAATTTTTTTAGCGGCTTCATACCTACTAAGCTAAGACATTGCAAGCACCTTGAGAGATTTTTAGTAGCAGAGATTATTTTGGAAGGGACATTTTCCTCCAAAGTTTGGAAGGCTTCAGAGATTGTATTAGTTGAATCTACTGGGAAATCACTTGGATGGAAATATATGTAGGGAATTTAACCAGACTTTGCAATTGTAAATTCTAGAGTTGTCAAGAGAACAAACTTGAAAAGCTTTGGTACTCGGTTTTGTCCAAAAAAAAATTTATAGGCTCTATTCCTAATAATATGTGTGTTAGAAGAATAACATTGAAATATCTTTTTCTTGAGGAACTAATATTTCAGAACTATTCTGAAAGGTTGAGCCAATGCTCAAATCTACAACGAGCTTGGATGTCCGACAACGCCTTAATTGATCAATTCCTAGAAAATCTAGATATTCTTAGGAATCATGCTTTGATCTTCATTTGCATAACATATTAATAGGAAATTCCCTCTACGATAAGAAATATTAGTAGATTAGAAACATTTTCCCATCATTTCAAACAAAGACATGGTTCTTTCCGAGATTATTGGTGATGTATTCGATAAAGCCCCTTTTATGATTCCAAGAAGGTGTTGTGACATAAAACTATTTTAAGGAAACCTACACATATCTGGAATGAAAAAATGAAAGGGGGGGAGGAATGTGAGTAAAGTTCTTACAATCAATCAAATGTGTGGAGATGATGGGTAGAGGATATCATCATAGTTCATTACTCCAACATTTTACATTTGTTAGAGACACCAAATTATGTGTAAATTAATATATGAAAATGTTGGTTTTGCCTCATTTATGGTTAGTGATTTCTAATTTTGTTTTACATCATATATTTGTGAATCACATCATATATGTGGTAATCTACCACACTACACTCAAGATGTTCTTCAAGATTTGTTGTAAGAGATTGTGTTTTCTCTTCAAGATGTCAGTAAGAGAATTTGAGTTTCTCTTTAAGATTGTTGCAATAGATATTGTTTTTAGAAAAATGGGACAACACATGCAATCAATAAGTGTAAATTTAGACTCCATAACCTTTGCAATACCCTCCCAACATTTTCCAAAATGGGATATTTAGAATATGTCAAGGACATCTTTCAAAGTATAATCGATAGTTGTTTTTGTTAGATTTAGTCAGTAAGTGCCCTTGTAGGCATGTAGGCAACCTTCGGGAAACCATACACAAGGAACTTAAAGTATTCGAGAAAAATGCACTTGTTAATATGTATTTAATATGTGGTAGTGTAGACAATGGATACAAAATGTTTGACATAATTCTTGAACAAGATGTTGTTTCTTTGTCTGTAACATAATTATGTAAGATGTTCTCGTGAATAGACATGGATCTCAAGCCCAAGTAATATTTTCACGTATGAAATGGGTAGGGTTAAAATCCAATAAGTACATCTATTATAGTTTGTTAGGTTTTTGCAACATTCTAAAAGGATTACAATTAGGAAAGAAGGCCGATTCTTACATTAGCAAAAGTGAATTAAATTAAATGGTCGAACCTAATGTGGTAACATGGACTACAATGCTTACAGGTTATGCCAACAGTGGGCATGGTTACAAGGAACTAAATCTTTTTCCCATGATGCTATGGTCACAGACATAACTCTCAGTATACCTTTAGTTCACCAACATTTAAGAGGTATGCATAGACCTGTTATTGCCAATCGTGAGCAGACAATTCCATTCTCAAACCATCAAAAGAGGATTTCAATTTCGATACCTCCATAGGATAGGCTTATAACCAAGGGGCATAAATTTAGAGGCACACCCTCTATGAAGGACATCCATCAAGGGATAATAGGAAGTGTTTTATGTCGGATGTTGTAGTTGTACTACATTGTTTACTCCTCCACTTCACACTTACTAAAAACAATTTAAGTTAGCATACATTTCACCACAAATTACACCAACACCTAACACCGTTATCCTCTCTAGTGTAATTTTCAACTCATGTGCAATTCTCTAGTGGTACTCCATCATAAGGCAAAGGCCCACATGTAGAACCGCTAAAAACCCACCTGCACTTTTTTTTGACTTTAGGAAGATATTTCCTCAAGTAAAAAGTTTTAAAATGTAGGTAGATTTACCATCAAAGTCATGTATTGATTCATTACAAAGTCAAAAGTTATTCATTTCCTCCCTCGGAAAATTGAGATACATCCTTTTAGATTTTTTTGTTTGTTTAGCGAGATATTTCCTCAAGTTAAAAGTTTTTAAAATGTAGGTAGACTCATCCACAAAAATCATGTCCCCGACTCATTACAAAGTCAAAAATTTATTCATTTTCTACCTACGAAAAATTGAGATACGTCCTTCATACTTCAAGTACGATTGACCTTTCTGATTGTTTTTAGCGCACTAGGTACATAGTGAAACCCAATACTCTTTTGAAGGAGCATTTACCCAACAATATTTTATTGTGATCTTTAAGTTAATAAGTCATATGGTATGATAATTTGTTTCTTTAATTGAAATCCACTTCCCGATTTTTGACAAACTATCATTCACACGTAAATGCAAATGTTGTGATAGAAATGTTAAAGAGGATCCATTGAGGTAGTTAAACATGAGGAGAAAAATTAGAGGAGGAAGAGGGGCAATGAGGAAGGAGTTTGAGGGAGGACAAATCCATGGGTGAAAAAAATGTTTATGGGGAACCAATGTCCATAACTCTTTTTTCTTACAACCAAGCACATATGATCCACGTGCCATTTTTCTCAATCATTTGAAATAGAAAGGTGGTGTGGTATATAGGGTGTAGAAGAAACGTACTTTGGTTGATCAATACTTACAATGTGAATAGTTGTTTGTGATGTTAGCTCTTGGATTTTTCTTATAGTTAGAATCAAAGTTACGTGGGGACATGTCCTCCTAAAGTTTTCAAATCACGATGTCTCGGGACGTCCGAGACGTCTCGAGGACTTGGGGATGGGGTCAGACGTTTCCTTGCCATCCTCATTTTCCAAAAAAGGGGACGTCCAAAAACTCGAATGCTCCCTTAGTTCGAGGATGTCTCGGGGACGTCACGACATCCCCAACGTCTTTCACACGGCGGCTAAGGTAAAACTACCTTCTTTTTTTTATCATTTTTATGTTTTTTAAAATATTTTTTAAACTTTTAATGCTTTCTAATTAAAACTAACATGAGCTAACCCTAAAAGCAACAAAAAAACTTATAAAAAGAGCATTTCATACTCATTCTAATCACACCAAGCAAGAGCAAAAAAAAGAGGAGGAAGGAGCAAGAGTAAAAAAAGAGAAGGCAAGAGCAAAGAGCAAGGAGCAAGAGCAAGAGCAATAGGTATGTACATACATTACTAATTTACTACCATTCGTTGTTTTGTTTTTTTAATTTCCAAATGCAAAGTTGAAAGTGAAGGCATTGCATTTGCTTATTTTTTTTTTTTTCCTATTTGGATTAGCAGTGATGGAATGAGATAAAGCATAAAGGAGGGAATTTTTATTGTTTTTTTATAAAATTTTTAAATGTATTCATCGCTTGTTTTTTTCTTAAATGTATTCATCATTATTGTTTTTTTAATTTATAAATGTATTAAAAATTGCATTCATTATTTTATTGTATTGTATAGTTATATCATTTTGTATTTTAATTATTTAAAATAGGATTCAAAATGAGTTCCGATAGTGATTATCAAGCTGAATATGAGGTTGAAATGGGTGTGCAAGGAGAAGGAACACAATCGAAACACCTAATACACGCTACTAGTTCACAAGGGAGTGTGGAAAATTTCACTATTCCCCTACGAAATGTTGAAAAGGAGTATGCTTAGGGGCCTTTTGATAAGAAAAAACCTTTGAAACAATTTGGTCAAATTATACGGTGGTCCTAGATAAAACATTTCGAGGGCACTAAAACATGGAAATGCAACATTTGCTCATAATCTTGGTCAGCAAAGACATTACTAGGTTGAATGCACATTTATTGCACATTGCGGGGAAATGTGTAGGCATGTGTTGAAAGCTATCACTTGAAGAGAGGGCAGAAATGGTGAGGTTGTATAATGCGGATATGGTGGAAAAGGTTCCGCGAAGTTCATGGCCATCATGTTAGTGGCAATAGACACCCCTTCTAGTGCTTTATGAGAATTAATACCTCGGTAGTATTACAAGTGCATCTTATGAGGTTTCTAAATTGGATGCTTTTGGTAGTAGTAGGGGAAGAGGAAGGTCATGCGGCCTCCAATCCAGCAATATTAAATGTATGATACAAAGGCTAGAGAAGAGGTGATGATGCCATTGGAAAATTATTTTTGCTAGTGGCATTCCATTTCATGTTGCTCACTCTCCTTATTTCAAGGAGGATGTGGCTAAGATAGCCAAAGCTTGATGTGAATTATGTGCCCCGTGAGACACGAAGTTGAGAACCACAATATTGGATAAGAACTATTCCAAGGTTATTTTATCGATGGAGGAAATGAGATGCACATGGGTCTCTCATAGTTGCAACATCATCATGGATGGGTGGACGATATCGACACCAAGCACTCATAAATATCATTGTTTCATGTAGAGAGGGTCCTTACTTTTTTTGAGGGTAGTTGATTATTCAGGGAAGAAGAAAGATGAAGAGTTCCAATTCACCATTTTTTGAGATGCTATTGAGGAGGTTAGCCAAAATAGCCAACATTGTGCAGTTATTACGGATGATAATAATGGTATAGCTTAGATACCAAATGATAGAATAGAATAAGATTACAATGACCAAAGAGGACTAAACCTCACAAATATTATTGATCATGAAATCAGATTACATAACAATGCAAGAGCTATAATATTTATAGATATTAGATAGCCTCATATGGATAGACATGACACCCTAGCAGACACCAACTACGAGATGATAAGACCCATCTCACATGCACATGTAATTACTACTAATACCAATATTGAATGTTATCCAACATAACAATATTGAATGCAAGTCACTAGACTAGAGTGCACATGTTGCACATTATTAAATAAAAGACAATGCAATAAATATGCCTATGCTAAATTATGCTAACATTCCCCCCCTTAATTTTGCATAGTTTCCAATGAAGTGGAGAGGAACTCTCTGAACAGTGTGAATTTGTCACGTGCAAGTGACTTAGTGAAAACATCTGCCTTCTGTTCAGCTGTAGGACAGAAATGGAGCTGTATGTTGTGCTTCAAGACATGCTCGCGTATGAAATGAACCTGTACTTCAATATGCTTGGTTCTCTCATGAAATACTAGATTGTGAACAAGCTTCAGAACTCCTTCATTATCAACATATACTGGAGTAGATTTCTATTGTGGTAGACCAATTCCTTCCAGTATTCGACGTAGCCATATTGCTTCACAAACAGCTTCACCTGCAACTCAATACTCTGCTTTTGTAGAAGAGTGAGAAATAAAGTTCTGTTTCTTTCTTCCCCATGATATCGGTCCAGATCCCATAAAGAAGGCGAAGCCTGATGTTGACTTCCTATCATCCATGTTTCCTGCATGATCTGAATCAGAATATCCGGTCAAGAAGAAGTTGTTGTTCTTCTTGTACTCTAGACCAAGGTCAACTGTACCCTTTAGATATCTCAGTATTCTCTTTGCTACTTTCCAATGACATATTTTTGGTTCTTACATGAAGCATGATAAATAGCCGATCGCAAAGCTGATATCCGGTCTAGTATATGTCGTAAATGAGACTCGCGATCAACCGCGCAATAGAGAGTTACATTCACCGGTGGTGATGGATCGGAACGAGATAATCAAGTCTCACTTCCATACGTGTAGCAATAGGAGTGCACTCCATCATCCTGAATTTCTTGAGGGTTGTCTTGGTGTATTTCAACTTTGGCATAAAGATATGATTCTCTTTTTTCCATACTTCCAACCCAAGAAAATAGTGCATGAGCCCAAGATTTGTCATGTCGAACGATCGATTAAAATCCTTCTTTGTTGCATCGATCATCTTCACAGAATTTCTTGTAATGACTAGATCGTCGACATAAACAACCACAATGACAATCTCCCCCCCTTGCTTTTTGAGGTAGAGATTGGGGTCATAAGGATTCCTTTCGATTCCATGACTTATGAGATGCTCATCAATTTTGATGTACCATGCCCGGGGTGCCTGTTTTAGGCCATATAGAGATTTTATGAGTCTGCATACCATCATCTCTTTTCCCGGTATTACATAACCCTCTCTGGCCGAGTCATATAGAATTCTTCTTGCAAATCTCCATTAAGAAAGGAACTTTTCACATCCATTTGGTGGACTTTCCAACCAAATTGTGTAAATGTAGAGCAAAGATCATCCCGATTGTCTTGATCTTGGTTTGTGGAGCAAATGTCTCCTCATAATCAATGCCTTCTTGTTGTGCATACCCCTTTCGCTACAAGCCTTTCTTTATACTTGTCAATAGTCTCATCTGATTTGTACTTAGTCTTGAATATCCATCTCGCATCCAATGGGTTTCTTCCCTAGTGGAAGGTCGACAAGTTGCCATGTGTTGTTCTTCATCACCGATCGATACTCAATCCATGGCATCTTTCCAAGATTTTGATTGTAGGGCTTCCCCGAACCAGTAGATGGCTCAAATGTTTCAACAAATCTGCTCATTAGGGCATAATTGACCTCTTCGACGAGCTTGATTTGTGAGTTCTAGGTCCAAGATTGGATGATGTGCTAGGTGCTTCATCCAAATTTGCATCTCTTATTAATTGAGTATATCATTTAGGTAACTTCTTAACTGCTCCATTGGCTTGTGGTGGATCCAATTTTTCACCATCATCCAATTCATCACTGTCATCTTCAATGGGAACATCAAATTCTATCTTCACAAGAGGTGTATTCTGCATGTTTGTTGAGTCGTTGAGTGGAGCATCTACTTGTTTCTTCTCAAAGAACTCAACATCCCTACTTTTGTATACTTTCTTTTCTTTCGATCCCATAATCTATACCCAAGAGCTTTTTCACCGTATCCAATGGATATCGCTTTCTCACCTTTCATATCTAACTTGTTCATGTTCTTTTTGGGTATGTGCATGCTAGCTTTACACCCAAATACTCTTAGGTGTGCAAGTGATGGTTTCCAATTTGACCATGCTTCTTGAGGTGTCACTCCTTCAAGAGCTACTGTGGCACTCTATTCAACAAATAGATCATGGCAGCTCTTGCAGCCTTCTACCCAAAATGTCTTTGTTAAACCCGAGTCATCAATCATACATTGCACCATTTCCATGATAGTATGATTCCTTCTCTCAAATATACCATTCTCATATGGTGTGTGAGTAGGAGGCATTTTTCTACAAATCCGATGAGCTTCCGTAAGTCTTGAACTCATTACTTGTGAATTCCCCCTCGATCTAAGCGGAGAGTTTTTATCTTGCGAACAACTTCATTCTCAACAAGTGCTTTGAACTTCTAAATGTCTCAAAGGCTTGACTCTTGTTTCTTAGACAATATATCCACATCCTTCTTGAGTAGTCATCAACACAAATCATGAAGTATTGACATCCGTAGAATGACTTGGTTGCATGGTCCCGCAAAGATCGGTGTGCACCAAATCAAGATTTCCTTTAGCTCTATATGTGTTCTTCTCGAAGGGTACTCTGTGTTGCTTTCCAACTAGGCAATTGTGACACTTGTCAGTGTTGTGCTTGATTGCAGGGAATCCTTTCACCATGTTGCCCTTTTCAAGTGTTCGAGATAACCAAAACTGATGTGACCATATCTCGTGATGCCATAGTTCAAGATTGTGTGTCTTTGGCCACTAGAGCTTGATCATCCTTGTGGACAAAATCAAGTTGGAACATGCGTCCCACATTGGAGGCTCTTGCTATAATATTGGAACCTCTTGACTTATCTCTTATCAAGCACACTTTTTCTCCATTATTACTGTCAAAATCCAACTTCAAGTTGTGATCAAGGAGTTGACTAACTGATAGCAAATTCTTGGTCAACCCAGGTACATACAATACATTTGTGATTTTGCAGTCATGCTTTCCAAGAGGTAGTCAAATGTTTCCAATCCCCTTGACACTCGTATGATGAGTCATCACTAATGACACATGGTTCTTGTTAGGTTAGTCACGTAGTGTGTGTAGAACCAATCCTTGTGCCTACCATGTGTCAAGTTGCACCCGAGTCAACATACCAAATATCTTGTGTGGACTTGGTTTCTTCATCAAATTGAGAAGAATGCATGTGGTTTCCTTCATCCGAATCATCCTCATGTTCGAAATGTACCCTTGTTGTTTGGGTTTTCTTTGCCAATTACCATTTTTCTGCCCTTGATTGTTGTTGTTGTTGACTTCCTTTATTTGAATTATTGTTACTCTGTTGGTTGTTGGGTTTTGAATTGCTTGATGAATCCCTTTTTAGGAATTGTACCAACAATCTTTGATGTCATGTCCCCCTATATTGCAAATGGGACACTTCTTGGTAACGTTGTCTCGTTGAATTTGGTTTTGTTGGAACTTCTTGTGATTGGAATGAAATTTTCCCTTTCCTTTATGATTGGAAGATAGTGCTTGCTCATCTTCCTGATCTTTGTTGTTCATTGCCTCTTCTTGTTGGATTAGATTGACCAACTTCTCAAAGGTGACTGTGTGTTCACTCATATTGATAGTTGTCACAAAGATTCTATAGGAAGGAGGAAGTGCTCGCAACACAATTGGTATGAGGTCTTCATCACTTATCTCTTTTCCCAATGCCAATAGAGATGCCCTCAAAGTAGCAACTCGTCTCAAAAAACTTCAACCTTCTCATTGTGCTTGAACTTGAGAGTATACATTTGTGATAGTAGGTTGAGGATGGCATTCTTTTTCTTTTCCTCATAGACTGTGCTCAACTTATCCCATGCATCCTTGGCCGATGTGGCATCTCTAATGTGGGGTTGCACATCGTCTGTTATGCTAAACAAGATGATCAACTTGGCCTTTTGATTGGCCCTGTCAAATTGAACTTGTTGTCTTCCATCATCAAGTGATCTTGTTGTTTTTCCATCTACAACTATCCATAGGTCTTCAAACTCAAGTAACGCCTGATCTTCGGTTTCCATGCAGCATAGTTGTCTCCTCTGCAGCCAGAATGTGAATATGGCAAGAACTTTGGTGCTTGTGCACCCATTTCTGCAATCTGAATTTCTGAAACTCTAAATTTCTGACAAAGGGTAAGGCTCTTATCACTCCAGGTTTATGGTCTCCCTCTCAATATACCATCAGGCTGATATACGAAACCTTTCTATATACACTCCCTTCCGATATACCCATCGGTACGTGGAAGAAGATCACCCTTTCAATATACCCATCAGTACGGAAAGAGGTGTTAATGCACGTGAAAGAATTTAGTACGTGGTACTTAGACAATATGGAAGAGGGGTTTGTGCAAGCACAAATGGATGGGAGGGCTCAAATGTGTGTGTATTGTGTCCTTATTACTCCCATCGATTTTATAGGGTCGATGCCCAGATGACGTTTAGGTAGCTGTGTTAGGTGTTAAGTGCAGTAGTAGTCGCGACGACATCACCCATAAGCGCTTCCCAGAGGCACCGTATATACCGAACGCTGCTATGAGATCAAAGATCTCGTGTGATAGAACCAAACATAAAATAAAAAATTTGTACTTTTTTTTCACTTTATGCACCAAGATTAGTACAAAATGCTCCAAAAGTACATCAAAATGAAGTTTTTGTGTCCCCCTCTTTACAAAAAAGGGTCTAGAATCACAAAATACACAATTTAGGCCAAAAATATTTTTTACCCCCCAATAGGTGTTTTTCCGCTAAATTTAGTGGTGGCTCTAAATGTGTTTGGTGAGCTTCTAAATTTGGAAATCTCCCAAAATTTAGTAATTTCTCCAAATTTTGTAAAAAAAATAATTTGATAAAAAATATGGAGAGAGTGGGAATTTGCAAAGATATGTGTGCGGGTAGCAGTAAGCTTGTTGAGGATCATTACCGACATATATATTAGACCCCATGTTGTGTGCATGCCATGAACAATGCACTAAAAGATATTGGAAAAATTGATTGGGTTAAAAATGTAGTGGCTGATTCTAGAGATGTGCGGATGTTCATCTCGCAATCACCATACATCATTGGCACTCTTCCGCAGCTTTTCAAGGAAGGAATTCCTCGCCAAATGGACACATGTTTTGCATCTTATTTTATTTTGTTTGGATAGGATGGCTGAGTTGTAGGAATCATTACAGTGCATGGTCATGACATCAGAGTGGTCTAGGTGGGATGGGTCGAAGACAGAGCAGGGGAAGAAGATGAAAGCAATTGTGGTGAATGAAACGTTTTTGATAGATGTGGGATATAACACATCCATAATATGTTCATTTTTCGGTGTGATAAAATATAGGGATTCTGAGAGCCCTAGCCTTGGTGAGATATACAAATGTATTGATAGTATGCTTGGCCAGATGAAGGTTGTTGTTCGAGCAAGGGACCCCACCTTGGAGTTCTACCATCACCATATTCAGCCTATCATTGAGCGGAGATGGGAGAAGTTGAACACTCCTTTACACATGGTTGCATATGCACTAAATCCGAAGTGGTATGTTGAGAGGCCTGGCAGAGTTCTCCCAGTAGATGATGAGGAGGTGAGGAAGGGTTTCTTGAAAGCCCTAAAAAATGTATAATGTAGAGGATGCTTCACGAGTCAGAACTGATTGGCTCAAGTTCGCTTATCTGGATGGCTACAAAAAATCATCAAAGATAGACAGGACCACATTGGCACATGAGAGTCCAGTTAGTTGGTGGCGATTGTATGGACATGTAGGATTGCTACGTACACTTGCTATTCGTCTTCTTTCTCAGGTTTCTAGTTCCTCTGCTTCTGAGAGGAATTGGTCAACATATGGGTGGATCCACTCTCTTAAGAGGAACAAACTTACCTCTAAGAGAGTAGAGAAACTTGTTGCTGTACATAGTGCCTTGCCTCATGGATCGCAAGACACCTATGTACAAGGAGAGCCCAACATTGTGGTGGGATGTGGATCCTGAGGATGCAAGGCAGGTTGATGAAGATCAGGAGCAGCGAGGACTAGTTGATATCTCCTTTGCAGATGTAGATGACGTTGATAGAGATACTCCTAGTGAGGATGAGTAGTTTGTAATTGTTCCTTCGGAGGGTTCTCGATAGTGATTTTTGAGTTGTACTTGTCACTTGTCGGTTTTGTTATGTAATGTCATTTTGGTTATGAGACATGACATAATATTTCATAGCATATGCAATGTGGTGTAGTTGTACTCTTCTCATGTTGATTATTGAAGAGTAAGACTAAGACTTGTTTTAAATTTTCAGCTTTACTATTTACTATTTAGTCTTTCATTGTCAAGTTGAAGTCTTGAACATTGAATATAATATATATAGCTGTAGCATTTTGGTCCTTGGCTTATGTGATGAATAATTGGATTAATCATTAGTGGTTTCAATCTTAAAACTTTCAATTTTAAGTCTTAGGTTATTGAATTATTCTTTATTCATGTTATATTTGTAAAATTAATAATATATATATATATATATAATTAGCCGTCCCTTGCCATCCCCCAACC
Source organism: Taxus wallichiana var. yunnanensis (assembly GCA_018340775.1). NCBI lineage: Eukaryota > Viridiplantae > Streptophyta > Pinopsida > Cupressales > Taxaceae > Taxus > Taxus wallichiana. The sequence continues at coordinate 473,459,018 of CM031243.1, read as the reverse complement.
GTCCCAAAATTTTCAAAAAAATTGACATCCCGGAAACCCCATCCCTACGTCTCGACGTCCCGCCATCCCAAAGTCTTAGGTAACTATGGTTAGAATACACTACAAAGTAAAGGGAATTCAATTGCACATGTTACATGAAAATTTAGAAAAAGAGTATGTGCATTGACTCGACATTCCTAATTGAGTTGGCATAGTAGTTGAATTTGATAGCCAAAAAAATGTGATTGGTGAGGTAGTTTTATGCCATTTTTATAGGTCATTATCTTAGGCCATGCTACATGCTTGCCTAGGCAACAACTAATATTAGGAGTAAATGAATTTGTAGACATTACCTCCTCAACAATCCAAGCTGTTAACACTCATCAAATTTGAAGCATTGTCACATGTATCTATATCATGCAATATTTTCAAGACCGACACTATTTCAATGACTTTTCTACCAATGTTATCATCAAGGTTTGAATACATGGATGTCAATTAGAAGAGATGCCAACCCATATGTCAATGCACGGGGACATGTAAAATACATTATCTAGCCATTTGGAGATACAACCAATATAATGTTTTAACCATCTTGCGCATACAAAGGGGCTGTGAATGCAAGCAAGTTTGAATCACAATACTCAATACAAGATCCAAATGCAATACGATGTCGAAAGACCCTCAATATAGAGATTGATGCCTATAGATACAAAAACCAAATACAAATCTAAGTCAAGGGACGAGGTTGAGCTTGGTGAAAGTACATTTTTGATGTGAGCATGATGACGTAGGGAGAGTCGAGGCATTCATGTTATAGGGGTCTAAGGAATAGAACAAGTTAAGGAAAAGGGTATTCAAATTCTGAGCCCAAACAAAATTCCCTACTACGGTTGGAATTCGAATAAGGTTTGAGAACTTCAATAGTATTGAGATGGCAGCCCAAGCCCTTTAGAGATAGGGATATGTGAAGAGAAAAAAAAGTCCCAATTCAAATTGATGCATTTTTGAGTTTGATTTACCATAAAACATGGCTAGTCTAGTGGTTTGTGCCATCTTTATGAACCATTATCATAGGCCATTCTCCATGCTTTCCCAAAGCAATAACAAATATCAGTATCAAATAGTTTACCTAGTGGATTTGTAGTGAAATATATTTTAACTACACCACCTCCTAATATTGGCTTGTGACATTCGATTTTGTTCCATACCGAATTGAGTCCGAACTAGTTGAGGGGTAGGTTTTTCCTTAATTTTTTTTTCCAAATTTAGCTTTTAGATTACTTTTTCCCAACCCTAACCCTAAAATGATGTTATATAGACCCCGTTTAGAACAATGATTAAATGATCTCGTCTTCATGCAATACAACCTTCAGCTAAGGTGCAACCAATTACTAAATAGGATACCTAATACAAATCCCATTGTCTTGGATGATATTGATCCAACCTCAAAATGGGTAGAGGAGAGTCACCTGACAGAGTTTGATCCCAATGACTTGGGGTGGATGGCTTTGGATGATGAACCACTAGTAGCACCAAACATGGCAAACATTAGTCGTCTTCTACAACTACCGCAAATTTTTGTGTGAAGTCCGATGTGTATGCGAGCCAAAGGAACATGATTGCATTATTGAGGACAAGGATCCCATTCTTAGCATTGGTGTTGAGTTTTATGGTTAATATAAAACATGTAGTAGCTTTGTAACTTATTGTTTTTTTGGACTCTATAGGCCATTTGGAGCCTCATTGTTTATGTATTTTGTTTTGGATATGTAGTGTACGCGGTTTCATTTTTCTATATTTATCCTTACATGGTATATGTATGAGCTTTAATTGTATATATTTTGTCTCTAATTGTTTGTAATCATGCTTTGGAATATTTTAAATTTCTTGTTTTCATTAAATTGTACTATTTTAAGTATTTTTAGTAAACTATTTCATAAGTTTTAAACTCGGTCCTATTTTGGTCTGCATTTCCATTTGGTTCCAATCCAACCCTTGGCCAATTCCAATTCTGGTTATGAATTTTAAAAAATTACCCTCAACACAATGAAAAATGGTCATTACAACCACATAAAACTTTTCACCCCTTCCTTAGTCCATAAAGTATTGATTTATTTCTCAAAACAAAAATCCCACTTCCACTTCCACCCAAAACTGTCAATATATGAATAATAAATAAAAATCATTATTTACATTTAAAAACTAACACATTGTCTCAAAAGTATAAGAAAATATATACACATGTACAAAATTAAAAACCAACATATTATCTCAATATATATATATATATATAATTAAGAACTGACACATTATTTGAAAGTATATAAATATACATAATGAAGAACCACATTGTTTCTAAAGCATATTATTAATATAATACATATACAAAACACAAATTTAGAAGTAAAAATATTAATCTAAAAAATAATGGCAAACAAAGGTAAAAATAATAAATTCCAAGAGTGCGAATCAAAGTAGCAAACAACATTTTTACTTTCCAATTATAATGTAAGAGTTATTTTACTTTATGTTTTACATGTAAATATTTCATTTAACATCAAATTTTAATATGGATATTTCTATTACTATTTTTTATTGTGTATTTTGAAAAAATTATCAAAATATTTGCCACTTATTATTAAAGATTGATTTTATTATTTTATTTTTTATATTTCTAACAAAATATATAAATATTCTAAAGTGGAATAATAGCCTACTTAATAATATCTCTCAACATCTTTTACATAAGTTTATCTAAGATAAACTCGACTAATCTTTTATGATAACCCAAACTCACTTTCACACATCCCTTTGATTTTCTACCATCATTTTGGCCATGTCTTACACCATATTTTCTCAAACCCCCTTTTGTATCAATACCATTTCCATTGCTTACTTTGATTCCATTCAATCTTTTCCTTCAACTAAGCGATACCTAATGCCCTTCTCCCTTTTCTTTCCCAACATTATATTTGGGAAGGGAAACCATCGAAAGTTAAGGGAACTTCTGTTAAAGCAAATTTCTGCATTAAATAAGAGATGTAATATTTTGGGAAAATTAGAATGACAATCTAATGTTATGGTAAAAGATGGAGGTCCTATGCAAGTTTCAAGTGGCTACTCAAAATGTGGAAATTGTCTTTAAAGCGAAAATCAACATTAAATAAAAGAGTTAATATTTTGAGAAAAATAGTGCAAAAATCTAACATTAGGGAAAAAGATGGGGTCCTAAATCATTACATGATTAATTCACTATACAAAAATTAAATGAGTCTCAGGTTGTAGGAATGTTCATAATTAAGTGAAAAATATTCGAATGGGATTATTTACAATAGCAAATTACAAATTATCATTGTTTAACTGCAAAATTATTTATAGTAGTAAAATATAAGCTCCACTTTTTGTCTACGAACTTAAGAGGTGACTAGAGAGTGGTGGGATGGGAGCTTCCTTCTATAGTTTAGGCCGAGTTTTATTCATGTGGCACATAACATGTATTCCTACCAAGATTATTTGGTAATTTTAGATGAACATATAATCTTTATTTACCCGCAAATTACCATAAAACTGTAATGGGATCTTATAATATCTAAGTGAGTATTACTGAGGAAAATAATAAAAAAATATGAGACCTTAAAACTATTAATTGTTCTTAAAAATTATCAACATCGATGTACACCTCCTTGAAGGGTTTTATCTCGAGTACGGCCTCTATCGATCCTACCAGAGGTCAAGTCCATCCAGGATCTCGGGCTTTCCATACTTGACAAAGCTAATTCAATACTCCATTTAGTAGCCTCAGGATCACTTCATTACCTTCACGAGTGAGATCACATCCTTCATTATGAGCTTATACACAAGGTTCTAAGGTGTATCGAAGTACCTCCGCCGCACCAAGTGCATTTCCCCAATGGTGTATCAAGTACCTCCGCTGCACTTAAAAAATTATGGGAAACACCTACTAAGGAATTTAGAATCCCTTAGTTGGAATCATTTCTTGAACCCTGTTCAATGGAATCATTTATTAAGAGTCTCAAGCTAGCATCAACAATAACGCTTACACTTTTAGAGAACTTCAAAAATTATTCTTAACACCTGTTATGAAATTTTGGAAGCCCTTATGTGGAACACTTTCTAAACCCCTGTTCCACGAAACCACTTCCTAAAAGTCAACTAACATCAACAAGAAGGCTTGCATCTTTAGTACACTTCAAAAATTAATCTAAGCACCTATTATGAAATTTGGAAACCCATATGTGGAACACTTCCTAAACCCCTATTCCATAGAACCACTCCCTAAAAGTAAATCGACAACATTAGTAAAACTTACAACTCCAAAGTGCAACTTTTACTCTAAAGCCGTCTTATAAATATTAGAAGCCCAACCACCTTCATAAACCACTCTTCCAAAAAACCACCAGCAATAAAAATAAGGCCTCTTTTTTGAGGAATAGTGAGCCTCCCTCTCTCGCAAAATAACATAGTACCACGATTGATACCAAAAAAACCCTCACAAATCAGTGCTCTCGAAATCCACTTAAATCTATATTAAAATACATATTACTAACAAAAAAATTTATGTTGCATGTTTTAATAACTTATTTTTGCTCTTGACGTCTGTCATTAAAAAGTAGCTTTAAAAGAAAGCAATCAAACATTACTTTTACAAATCAAAAACTCAACTTTGACATAATCGAAACTCATTTTACTGCAATTGTGTGAGAGTGTCATGTTGATATCATTTATGGAGTTAAGGCATATTACCGTGGAAATTACCATCAAGCTTTGCGCTTGGAAGCATGGATTATGTCAATAGCGAGAAGCATGGATTATAAACTTGTGTATGGCCAAGAAAGGTGAATTATGAAAGAGCGCAAGCCAAAAGGAGGTATAAAACCATTTTTGTAAATCTGTTTTGAGTCATTGAAACCAAGTATGGAGCTCCAAAACATGTGTTGAGAAGATTTTTTCTGTTTTGAGAGTCATTGAAACCAAGTATGGAGCTCCAAAACATGTGTTGAGAAGATTTGTTTGCAAACAAGCTAGGAAAAAGACTATAATATGTGCGTGAATCTTGAACAACTATTGATTTCCATCTGAATGATTGAGGGGGGAGTTATTGAGTTGGTAAGAGTTGATTTCCATGTGATTAATGCACTTGTGTATGTATTTGTTGATTGTATGTAATTGGCACAATTGTGAATCAGACAACCTGTAGTAAATTGTATCTTTCACAGTTGAAGCAAGCTTTATTCAAGGAAAGAAGACTTTTCAAAACAAAGGGATGAGGACATACATGACTAGAAGGTAAGGATTGTGTTTCAAACCTTTATAGATCCCGAAGACAAAAGTAAGTGTTAATATTTTTTCTTGGGAGATCAACAATCGAATTAACATGTTCGAGAAGGTAGAGTACGAAGGATTATGCATCAAACATGTGCTCCAAGAAGGGATAAACTCTACTCGTAAGAGATCAAGATTCTAAATGATTATATAGAATTTTTTGAATTGATTTAGGGATTTGATAGTAAGTGAAATCAGTTTGGTAAAGGAAATTACATCCTCAAGCTTCACTGTGACAAACCCTCCTGTGGTTTCAATTGTAATTGAGTATTAATCATCTTTCTAAAGCCTAAAATTCGCAAGTTATAACCTTGAAACCTTCCTTGACAAGATTCTCAAGAAAGTTTCCACAGAAAGGTTGTCAAGAAGGAGATAAATATGACAATTTAGTCAAGAATCTTGTACCATGCATAAAGAGACCCGATTGAGTCCGATACAAAGAGTTTGGGTAAGATTTTCTAAAAGAAAGATCCTGAATTTTTGTTTACAAATTGTTGGCCCAAATGGGTTCCAGAAAAGGTGGATATATTAATTGATTCAAGAAAACAAAAATTACATCAAGTTTTGACTTGAAGCAGGGCTAATAGTGAAGATCAAGCCTAAAAGGAAAGGGGTGAAGAAAAGGACATTTCCCTTAGAAGTTGGATCAAGAAATTTTACCCACACCTGAGCAATGGTAAAGGGTGTTCAAAAATGTATTTAGGTTGTTTGAATGAGTTGGATAATGCTCTAACTCATAACTCACCACCATCATCTTTCTCAAGAAGCCTTATTGACAGTTTTAACAAAGGGTGAAAAAAACAACAAAACCTAGTGAAGTCAATCCTTTTGATGGTTTTGTTAACATGATTAGTCAGTGGGGAACATGATGGAAGCCTTCAACAAGCTAAATTGAGCTTTTAGAGCAATTTTTGCATGTTTGATGTTTTTCTAGCTTTGGGAAAAGAGTCCATTTTTGCAAGATTTAGACTAAGTGGAAGTTATTTGTTCAATCTAACCTCTTTGTGGGAGTGTTGGCATGATAATATCTGCATCGCATTGTGGGACTAAGTCACCGATTCATGTTTGGGTTCATGTTCGTGTTCATGTTCGACAAGGATACAATTTGACAAAAATTGTTAACTAATAAAGTTTGAGAAAAAATAGTCAATATGTTCAAATTATATATTTCTATATTTTTATTATTATTTTTAAAAATAAATCATAAATATATAAGAATGTTTGAAACATACAAATATTAAATTTGTCAATATTAAAACTAGAACGACCCAAAATCTCACACACGAACAACACAAGAAAAGACAGGATATTTTTTTTTGACTTGCTTCAACACATAACACGACACAACACGTCATCACAAAGTTACAAACAACTCTGGGAACCACTTGTTACGGGGATGAACATAAAGGCAGCACAGAAATGTTCACACCTATCAAGGACAATTTACTTTTCTTTTAGACATGATAACATAGAAGTCCAATCACAAAACACACTTACGCTAGGGCCAACCACAATGAGATATTCTTGAGGGTTATTTATTTTAATAAGACATCTTGCAATTCTTAGCTTACGTTTTCAAGGAGACTCGTGGATATGATTCATACAATTCATCTTACGAAGCTAAGTTTATTCCTTTTTCACCGAGTAATTAACTTTAAATCTTCTCTATTATGATATTTATTTATTTAATTCAATTATTTAATAAAGGAGGTAATTTAATTCCACAAGCTCATCTATCCTCACTTAGGCTACTAAAACTTGCTCATAACCTTATTACAATATGGATTCACTTTTAACATACTCATGAGAAAGATTACCAAGCACCTTGAAAAAAAAAAGCTAGAGGAAGAAGGTCGAGTTAAATTCATCTTTATGACCTCATTAGTTATTAACCCATCGAGTTTTTATAGAAGCTTGAGGATTTATCGAAAATTATTAAATATTTTACTTAGGCTTTACTGATGATTTTTACAAAAGAAAACAATTTACCTTTCAAATGGTTGAGGGACAGATTGCGTATGGTTTCAAACCGATTCCTCCTACTTATTAAATCTTTTATCTTATATCAACTAACAATTTGTTTCACCTTAGGATCATTCTAAGAATTCGCCATAAAAAGGATAATGTTCGCTAGTGTAGCTAGGGATATCAAGTTATAAAATTTTTTTACTTCACAAGGATGGTTTCATTTTGATCACTCATGGAATTATTTGATTTCAAGTAGATCACCTCTACATTTATTTGTTGAATATAAAATTATTATTTTTGTTTAGCTTCTTTAAGGGTTAACCGACCCATTTTACTTTACTTATAAAATATTGTCACTAAGTCTTAGAAAGATTTAACTTAACAATTTATTCTCAACATCAAAGTTTTACAATACTCATATCAATGTAAAGATTGAATACCATTTCTCACCAAGATAAGTTACCGATTACCTACAAAAGGACAAGAAAACATCATCACACGATTTCGAACAACCCAAGGCAAGAGGTCTTCTAAACTCCTTTCGCAAGCACTATTACAAAATTTACCTCACATTGGACATTTTTATAAGGAACTTCATAAATTGCACCGATGAAACCTTTACAACTCTTTCCTTTAATCTACTCGCATAATCCATCTCGCACAAATACTAGATAGAATCAGCTTCATGAGAACCGAGCATGTTAATGCTACACATTGCAACAAGAAGCTAACATTTAAAAATATCAAGAAAGGAATGTTCTGATTCAAAATGGATTAAAACACAACCCACAACTCCAAAATTTATTCACATGAGAAAGAAATCTACCATCCAACAAGGAGAAAGTCAAAATACCAAGAAGAACAAAATCACATAAACCAAGGCAGACCTTATGGGTTAGGAACAATAAGGTCAAGAATGTTGATATTTCCTTCAATAATACTATGGATTACGTGATTGGAATCCAATACTCAATCCATCCATCTAAAGAGGTCCAAGAGAAGACAAAACATACTAATTATGATCGTAGGCACGAAAAAAAAGCGACGATATCCAATTCTCCCAGTGGAAGCCTTCATAGTAATATATGGGTTCGACGCCCTTAAAATAAAACAACTTATAGTTTCAGTTTTAACCAAGGAATTTACCACTACCTCCTTATAGGATTTCTTAAACGTAGTACTAGTTAACAAAACAAATCCACTCTTCCAAAAGCATAAAAATGAGACACAAAAAGGGCCATTATTCTACCAACAAACCTTATCGTAATCATCAACTTCTCTACATAATATAAGGGAAGGCTAAACCTAAAAGTCGTTAATAATTTTTATATATTTCCGACAATGTCAATAAATATTAAAAATAAAAATTTATTTCCTTAACAAAGCCACAAAATGGGAATTTTAGTAACCAAGTTTGAAGTATAAGATATTCGAGTTCGAAAACAAAGGGATTCGATACACGGTGGGAAATACACCAGGGATGCCCTGCACTCAAAAGACCTTACCACGAGTACAAGCACAAAATAAGAACCAGCACACATATCCATCGGAAGGTTACGCAAGGCGCTCGTGCCTAGAAGTTCTATGATCTCCTTGCCAATGGTATAGAAGATGGAAATTTTACCCACTCCATGTGGGCTTATCAAGGAAATGTCTAGCAAATATCAAACAGGTGAATATAACATCCACCTATTATATTATCACTGAAATCAGCTATCATCTAACAGGAAACGAGTTCACGAGTCCAATACCATGGATTCACCTACAACTTTTGTTTCAGTCCAGCTATTAATAGCTTGCTTGCGACCCTTAATAAAAATAGTAGAGATTTCATTCAATAAAACTTACAATGTTTCCCCCTTACTTTAATCAAACAAGAGTTTGAACCAGGAAGTAGGTATAGTAATTCTCTCAACACGTAGAGGCCAAAATAGATGTCAGGTTATTCGTCCTCTAGAACTGGGTACAAAAGTCAACCATGTACAGTTCTAAAACAAAACCCTAATGCCATTTTCTAATTAAACAAAAAGTAAGGAATGCCCACAGGCTTAAACAAGTTTTAGAACACAATGTCACTATTAATGTACCTTTTAGCAAAACAGGAGAGCCCTAGACAGGAAATACGTATTTATTCAACAAAATAGAGATATGAAGGCTTAACCTTCCATATAGTAAGCCTTCAATTATAAATACCATCACATAATTCTTTTAAAAGAAAGTCATATAAGCAAATGAAACTCTCTAATGTTTCCTTCCCTACGAACTAGACTAGACTGCATCACTCAATATTGCATAGAAGAACCCATTTAGACAAATATGAAATAGAGTAAGCTATAAGAGAGGAAAGAACATTCCAAGAAAAACCAACGAAATTAGAACGAGATTTAAAAGAACAACCAACACAATCAGCAGCGATATAAAGAACCACAAATTTTTTTGTCTAGGCGCCATTCAAGAGGAAAGAATATTCATTTCAAGATACTGAAAGAAGGTAGAAAACTATTACAAGGAGTAGATTTAACATGCCTGATTAGAATTCTTCCAACCAACAAGCACGTCGACCAGGGCTCGGGCAACAGCAACACAACCTGTGCAACTTCTCTTCCTCAGCACATAGATTCCTCATGCAAGCTTCTTTCTCCTGCTGAACCTCTAATTCCAAATTCTTTGGGTTCTCCACTTTTATAGCTTCAATAGTCCTTCCTCTGTTTCCAACTTGACCGAATTCTTGCTGGGGATTTGTTGCTTCTGTTGTTTTTATTTCAAATGCAAAAATCTTGGTGCTTGGAGGCAAGATTTATAGAAAAACTCTCCATGCTAAAAGGGGTGAACCCAATCAAAAGCCCAAGAACAAAACACAGGAAAAATTGAGGTAATGGCCTTTTCCAAACCTGCACTTTTGCCTTAGATCTCTCTGAAGACTGAGATAATTTTGATGGGTGAATGCCTATAAGAAAGGCACGAACATAAGAAACCACAACCCAAACTGGCAGAAAACCAATTTATGAGAAAATAGAGGCCATAGTCGGTGGAGCAGCTGAAGTGGAATGACTCAACAAATACAAAAATTTGTGTGAAGGTGACGGTATAGAAAATATATCTCCATTTTTAAGAGATCATTCATGTTTTGCAGGAGATAATGTTATCCTAAATGATACCATTGAGACCAAAACTATCAAATTTATGCTTTCAACAATATCGAAAGATTCATTTACCAAACGCAATCCATAGCACACCCAAGAATGGCTTTAGCAGAGCCACAAGGAAATTTGTGCTTCATGAATATTCTGATATGAAACAGATCCACTCCTATGAGATTCTCTTCCATGAGTTACATCGTAAAACAAGTAAGGTCTCAATTGAGAATCTTTGCAATAACTTTCATCGTGCCTCCCGGTAACACTCTCATTGTCACATAGTCGATTTTGATAGAAAAATATCGAAGGAGAATCCCGAATTTGAAGATGCATTCTATACTGAATAATAGATAACAACATAGTTGGACAACCTACTTGTTGGAAGCACTCACAAAGGCATCTACTATACTGCAACATGCCTACGCGCTGCTCGCTATTTACTTTGCAGGCAAGCCATGTTGTGGATCCCCGACCAGAACACACCTCGCAGCACCCAATGAAAGTGGAGGTAACACGCCTACTAGCCTGTAGCTTCATCTATAACCACCAAATCAAACCCATCACTGCGCCCAAGTCGCAGAGGAGGAGAAAACAAAAAAGGAAGAGGGTTCGTTTAGTAGGAAAAAGGAACAGAACTGCGCAGAAAGGAAAAAAACAGCACCCAAACATTTCCCTCCTTCCAAGGGCCTACAGCCCAAGAAAAAATGTGCCCACCCTCCACCTATACGCATTGAAAGAACAATAAAAGGGATACCAGGTCCTTCCACCAACCGCCAGCTACAAACTAGTTGACTGCATAGCTAGGCAAAGGAAAAGAATGGCGCATAGGAAGGAGAAGAGCAAAAAAATATGTTTTCTTTATTAAGTTGGTTGCAAAGCATTAACAACACATGGCTAGATTTTAATAACTCCACCCTCCATGCAGCCAGTCAGCACAAATGAGGCCCCTAACAACAATAAAAAAGAATTCCCTCCAGCCCACGCCAAGAAGGAGATAAAACTGACCGTGACAAAATTACAAGTCTCTGGATGAGTAACGTGGCCTAAAAGGCTTTAATAATTCAACACAAAATTTTATAATTTATTTACACAAATAAAAATAATATAACTGATACGAATTCATTTATTATTACAATAGTTTTCTCCATATAATTCACATAAGCTAAAAGGTATAAGAAATTTTGTATGATTACTATTCAACCCGAGAAGATTAAATCGCATACAGAAGAGCAAGCTAGAGGAAGTAAGAGTCGAATTATCCATTACTCACAATGATTAAAACAACATGCGAAGGACTTAAGCAACCAAGCGAAGAAAACTAGAGGTTGACATTCAAAAGCAAACACGAAGCAAGGAACGACCATGGCACCAAGGTGAGTAATCCCTTCCTCAATCATAATGGAACGGGGTTCATTCTACAAAGTGACCAACCAAACACTAAAATCGCTTAACGATAATTAACTTAAAACAACGTTGTTAACATTATATACTATAAATATAAATAATTTCTACTCACACCAATAATGACTAATGATGCGGCTTAACCATACGACAACAAGATCCTTCTTTAATTAGGTTAATGCACGACATTACACACCACACACGAGAGGTGTCAATGACGACTTGAGAAGGCAAGAAGGAGAGGGAAGGTTCTAAAACATCACCGAGACAAGATCTAAGTCAACGGAAATTCACACACGTCATTCGACACTCAACAAAAAGGGTCATTACGACAAGAACTAGGGTACATGCCGAACGGGGCATTACATTCTCCTCCCCTTAAGAAAAGCATCGTCCTCGATGCGACATTACACAGAGGAAAGGAAATGGTATGCAACAAGGAAATAGATAAAGAAGAAAAAACACCCTATGGTTTAAAATTTTAGTAAATTAAAGCACGGCCACAGGGTAGCCTTAGGGACATTTGGTGGGAATTTTAACTTTCAAGGTTCTCGTGAAGATCGCGCCTCTCTTATTTATTATTTCATTAGTTCCTTTCCATTAGCATTATTCTTGGTTTAATTTGTTTTAAAATTTCATCATTGAAGAGTTTTGGTTTATTCCTTATTATGGGTGCCCAACATGAACTGCTAACACAACACCCTATCAGGTTCAAAAAGACACTACAGATTCACAAGCACACAAGTATATACTTCATGATTGTATTACACCACAAAAGGTTACTCAAATACGGAATAGAATAGGCATAGTCCACATAACATAGTACTGGTCACACACCTATGACCGACATGTTAAATACTCAAACAAAAGAGTACTACAATACACCGTGACATTTCCTCAATTTGCACAGAGATGAAAATTTCACATAACTCCAAACAAAATCTATAGGTACATAGTGTCCACAAGGGCATCAATGCCATATCCACAACATCACAACACATATCCATCTGACATGAGTAACACATACATGAAAATACCACTACCAAAACATCACAATAACTCAACATATATCCCGATACATCAACCATACACACAAATATCATATGCCTCCCTCAAGTCTCTTATGCATCCCTTAAGTCCGACATGAGTAACACATACATCAAAATACCACTACCAAAACATCACAATAACTCAACATATATCCCGATACATCAACCATACACACAAATATCATATGCCTCCCTCAAGTCTCTTATGCCTCCCTCAAGTCTCTTATGCCTCCCTCAAACTCTTATGCCTCCCTCAAGTCTCTTATGCCTCCCTCAAGCTCTTATGCCTCCCTCAAGTCTCTTATGCCTCCTCAAACTCTTATGCCTCCCTCAAGTCTCTTATGCCTCCCTCAAACTCTTATGCCTCCCTCAAGTCTCTTATGCCTCCTCAAACTCTTATGCCTCCCTCAAGTCTCTTATGCCTCCCTCAAAATCTTATGCCTCCTCAAGAGGCCGGTTGACCCTATGGCCCAAGACACATAGAGTTCGAACACTCCTAACCCAAGTGACATAATAACGTGTGGTTCAATAACCCGCTAGTTATATGTAACTCCTTGGGGCGTACCCCCATACAACGAAGCGGGTCCATAGGTCCAACCATTCCATGGTGCATCCCATGACCCTATTCCACACATCATGACAATAGAACCAGCACAACAATCCAATCTAAGTGCCAAGTGGCAAAGTGCAAGCCTTGGGCAAGGCGGTAAAAATTCCAATTTAAAAGAAGAACCAAAATCAAGAAAATAAATGGCCAAATAGCCAAAGTTAGTATCATAATCCACAAGTTAGTGCCACAAACCAAGGAAATGCCCAAAATTGTAAAGCATGGCAATCAAGAAAAGCTATTGGTCCTTACAAAATAAAGTAAAAAGCTCAATTTACAAATAAAATCAACTTATAATAATGTCACATTACGATAACTATGTGGCCTTATCTGGCCACCAAGGGGTACTCAACGAGTTGCTAGCACTCGGAACATCGAGCCTCAGCTCGTAAAATACATATCAATAATACAACATCATCATCTCAATCAGAATCATCTCGCCACAACTTCAACAAGGCTCAACATAGTCAAAATAACATAGGTTGAATCTATATGACAACCATATCAGGAGAGAGAAAGAAAGTACAAGTCACCATCTACTGAGCCTAAGGTGTCCGTGAAACACAATATGCATGACACCCGTTGAGCAGGTGCCACACATACCAAACGAACAAAAGTGGGTTTTCAGCCTATGTAAGGCTCCACTTCCTATCTTGTACTCGGCTCGAGTGACTGGTCAATGGTACACATTTTCTCACTCCATACATACACAGTTTACCGATTTCCCTCAGGGTCGGTTAGTGTAAGGCTCACAACATAACATATAACTACATTACTAACACCATGGTGGTACACACATAGCTACCATAATGTCTCACATATGGTATGTATACAGGGTAGATCAAAATCATACATCCATAGGGCGTAATACATCACTGTACCACATTCTGCACCCCAAAGTGCAATCACTACACAATAGGGTTCATAGGCTCACTGTATGACCCCAAATCACAACATGAGAATTACATATTACACACAAAGATACATATGATGAACATAGTACATCAAAACATAACATCCATTGCTACATAACAAGGTGGTACACACATTTCTTCAAGACATGGTAAAAACATCATGATACAACTCATTTCTTTTAACATCAATCTAGTCATACAACACATTGATACACCTACATATCACAATATGTCACAATGCTCCAACACTATGTCATCCACATTATAATTATTTTCACACGCCACAAATAGTAATTCACACGTGAACTCTTCATAGAATCCACAAGAAGGAGAGAGAATACTCCCATCCCCAGCACATCAATATGATAACAAATACGCATTGAGTGACATACACATCACGTGCGTTCACAATATCACAATTACGACAATAATCACATCACGCTTATACCACATTACTCTTCCAATATAAATCATCATCATGCAATACCATCATCTCCATGAAACAATATCATGTAACACCATCACCATCATGTAACATCACCATACAACACCAATCCGGCCCATAGGTTCGAGAGCATGAACCTACGCTCTGATACCAAGTGTAACAACCCAAAATCTCACACACGAACAACACAGTAAAAGACAGGATTTTTTTTTTTGACTTGCTTCAACACATAACACGACACAACATGTCGTCACAAAGTTACAACCAACTCTGGGAACCACTTGTTACGGGGATGACCATAAAGGCAGCACGGAAACGTTCACACCTATCAAGGACAATTTACATTCTTTTAGAAATGATAACATAGAAGTCCAACCACAAAACACACTTACGCTAGGGCCAACCACAATGAGATATTCTTGAGGGTTATTTATTTTAATAAGACATATTGCAATTCTTAGCTTACGTTTTCAAGGAGACTCAGATATGATTCATACAATTCATACAATTCATCTTACGAAGCTAAGTTTATTCCTTTTTCACCGAGTAATTAACTTTAAATCTTCTCTATTATGATATTTATTTATTTAATTCAATTATTTAATAAAGGAGGTAATTCAATTCCACAAGGTAGTCTATCCTCACTTAGGCTACTAAAACTCGCTCATAACCTTATTACAATATGGATTCACTTTCAACATACTCAAGAGAAAGATTACCAAGCACCTTGAAAAAAAAAAAGCAGGCTAGAGGAAGAAGGTCGAGTTGAATTCATCTTTAGGACCTCATTAGTTATTTACCTGATTTTTATAGAAGCTTGAGGATTTATCGAAAATTATTAAATATTTTACGTAGGCTTTATCGGATGATTTTTACAAAAGAAAACAATTTACCTTTCAAATGGTTGAGGGACAAATGCATGGTTTCAAAACCGATTCCTCCTACTTATTAAATCTTTTTATCTTATATCAACTAACAATTTTCCTAGTGTAGCTAGGGATATCAAGTTATAAAATTTTCCTTCACAAGGATGGTTTCATTTTGATCACTCATGGAATTATTTGATTTCAAGTAGATCACCTCTACATTTATTTGTTGAATATAAAATTATTATTTTTGTTTAGCTTCTTTAAGGGTTAACCGACCCATTTTAATTTACTTATAAAATATTGTCACTAAGTCTTAGAAAGATTTAACTTAACAATTTATTCTCAAGATCAAAGTTTTACAATACTCATATCAATGTAAAGATTGAATACCATTTCTCACCAAGATAAGTTACCAGTTTACCTACAGAAGGACAAGACAACATCATCACGCAATTTCTGAACAACCCAAGGCAAGAGGTCTTCTAAACTCCTTTGCAAGCACTATTACAAAATTTACCTCACATTGGACATTTTTACAAGGAACTTCATAAATTACACTGATGAAACTTTTACAACTCTTTCCTTTAATCTACTCGCATCTACACATCATTGCAATAAGCTAACATCTAACAATATCAAGAAAGGAATGTTCTAATTCAAAAATGGATTAAAGCACAACCCACAACTCTAAAAATTATTCACATGAGAAAGAGATCTACCATCCAACAAGGAGAAAGTCAAAATACCAGTAAGAACAAAATCACATAAACCAAGGCAAGACCTTATGGGTTAGGAACAAGAAGGTCAAGAGTGTTGATATTTCCTTCATGTAATCCTATGGATTACGTGATTGGAATCCAATACTCAATCCATCCATCTAAAGAGGTCCAAGAGAAGACAAAACATACTAATTATGATCGTAGGCGCAAAACAAAATGACGTTATCCAATTCTCCCAGGGGAAGGCTTCATAGTAATATGGGTTCGACGCCCTTAAAAGAAAACAACTTATAGTTTCAGTTTTAACCAAGGAGTTTACCACTACCTCCTTATAGGATTTCTTAAACGTAGTACTAGTTAACAAAACAAATCCACTCTTCCAAAAGCATACAAATGAGACACAAAAAGGGCCATTATTCTACCAACAAACCTTATCCTAATCGTCAACTTCTCTACATAATATAAGGGCAGGCTAAACCCAAAAGTCGTTAATAATTTTTATATATTTCCGACAATGTCAATAAGTATTAAAAATAAAAATTGATTTCCTTAACAAAGCCACAAAATGGGACTTTTAGTAACCAAGTTTGAAGTATAATATATTCGAGTTCGAAAACAAAGGGATTTGATACACTGGTAGGGTAAATACACCAGCGATGCCCCGTGACTCAAAAGACCTTACCATGAGTACAAGCACAAAATAAGAACCAACACACATAACCATCAGAAAGGTTACAAAGTGCAGTCAGGCCTAGAAGTTCTATGAGCTCCTTGCCAATGGTATAGAAGATGGAAATTTTACCCGATCCATGTGGGCTTATCAAGGAAATGTCTAACAAATATCAAACATGTGAATATAACAGCCACCTATTATATTATCACCGAAATCAGCTGTCATCTAACAGAAACGAGTTCATGAGTCCAATACCATGGATTCACCTACAAATTTTGTTTCAGTCCAGCTATTAATAGCTTGCTTGCGACCCTTAATAAAAATTGTAGAGATTTCATTCAATAAAACTTACAATGTTTCCCCCTTACTTTAATCAAACAAGAGTTTGAACCAGGAAGTAGGTATAGTAATTCTCTCAACACGTAGAGGCCAAAATAGATGTCAGGTTATTCATCCTCTAGAACTGGGTACAAAAGTCAACCATGTACAGTTCTAAAACAAAACCCTAATGCCATTTTCTAATTAAACAAAAGTAAGGAATGCCCACAGGCTTAAACAAGTTTTAGAACACAATGGCACTATTAATGTACCTTTTAGCAAAACAGGAGAGCCCTAAATAGGAAATACGTATTTATTCAACCAAATAGAGATATGAAGGCTTAACCTTCCATATAGTAAGCCTTCAATTATAAATACCATCACAGAATTCTTTTAAAAGAGAGTCATATAAGCAAACGAAACTCGTATAATGTTTCCTTCCCTACGAACTAGACTACATCACTCAATATCATAAAGAACCCATTTAGACAAATATGAAATAGAGTAAGCTCTAAGAGAGGAAAGAACATTCCAAGCAAAACTAGCGAAATTAGAATGAGATTTAAAAGAACAATCAACATAATCAGCAGCGATATAAATAACCACAAAAAATTTTGTCTAGTCACCATTCAAGAGGAAAGAATATTCATTTCAAGATACTGAAAGAAGGTAGAAAACTATTACAAGGAGTAGATTTAACATGCCTGATTAGAATTCTTCCAACCAACAAGCACATCGACCAGGGCTCGGGCAACAGCAACACAACCTGCGCAACTTCTCTTCCTCAGCACATAGATTCCTCATGCAAGCTTCTTTCTCTCCGCTAAACCTCTAATTCCAAATTCTTTGGGTTCTCCACTTTTATAGCTTCAATAGTCCTTCCTCTGTTTCCAACTTGACCGAATTCTTGCTGGGGATTTGTTGCTTCTGTTGTTTTTATTTCAAATGCAAAAATCTTGGTGCTTGGAGGCAAGATTTACAGAAAAACTCTCCATGCTAAAAGGGGTGAACCCAATCAAAAGCCCAAGAACAAAACACAGAAAAATGAGGTAATGGCCTTTTCCAAACCTGCACTTTTGCCTTAGATCTCTCTGAAGACCGAGATAATTTTGATGGGTGAATGCCTATTAGAAAGGCACGAACATAAGAAACCACAACCCAAACTGGCAGAAAACCAATTTATGAGAAAACAGAGGCCGTAGTCGGTGGAGCAGCTGAAGTGGAATGACTCAACGGAGACAAAAATTTGTGTGAAGGTGACGAAACAGAAAATATATCTCCATTTTGAAGAGAGCGTTCATGTGTTGCAGGAGATAATGTTCTCCTAAATGATGCCATTGAGACCAAAACTATCAAATTTAAGTTTTCAACAATATCCAAAGATTCATTTACCAAACGCAGTCCATAAGCACACCCAAGAATGGCTTGAGCAAGCCGCAAGGCAATTTTTAGATATGGACATGATTTATACTTATGTTGATTAGCATGATGTTTTGTGACTAGATGCATTTGGATTATGGTTGGATTTTGTTTTCAGTATGATCTACACTGACTCATGGACAGACTATTGGATATTGATATTATTTTTATATGGATATATTGCATGTGTTCTAACATTGGATTTCTTCGCCATGATGAGTAGAATGTAGTTGTTGAATTTACATTACTATGATTTTGGATAATGATGAAATGCATAATTAAGTTGTGATTTAGACCTAGAATAATGGATAATTGAATTACGTATAGATGTTAATAAATTTCATGCATATGATTATTTTGGATATTTTGACATGGCCGCAAGGCCGAAGAGGGTATTTTGCATTTTTGCAGGAAACACAGCATGATCACAACCATGAGGGGGATTGGGGACCAAACACAACAGAATGTCGGGTGGTTACAACATTGGTCGTCAAGGCAACTTGTAAATTGTATTGTGTTAACTTGTTCTTTTATGTGTTGAGAAAATTTCCATGAGGGGGAAATTTTCCTAATGTGACCATGGGGTTGAGAAATTTATTTAATTGTTTTATTTACTTTAGTAGGTGATTTCTTTTGTGATGTCTTTCTTTTTATTACTTTTGTTAAGTGTGTTTAGATTAATGTAATATCTTGTTTTAGTTTGTAAGCTTTGGGGAAAGTCAAGTGGGTGTAATAAATTTGATTGTTGGCTCCTTGAGCCTTGTGTGTCCTCTTGTATTGAATGCTTGGTTTTGAGTGTTGACCACTCCATGCTCTTAGAATCTCGAATTTGAGATTGAGTGCATTTTAGGGACTTGTGGGACAAGTTAAACTTGTCCCACACTTCCCAAAACCCCTTACCAACCATATCTATGGGTTGGGAATCCAAAAAGGGGGCTATTTATTGTTTTGGGAAGGGAAATATGACTTTGGAGTGCATTTTCCTCATTTTGCATTTAATTGTGCCTTAAGGCACATGGGAAAGGGTTGAATGTGGAAGAGGGTTGTCATTCAACCCAACCACCCATTTATGGTGTTTGGGGATTTGAGTTGACCTTGGGAGATGGTTTGAGGATGTGTGATGTGGCATCCTACATGGAGCCACATCACCCTCACCCTTACCTTTGATCTATTTATTGAAACTTCCTCTCTTGTGGAGGGGGTTAGAGCTTTGTTTTTGTGTTGTTGAAGAGTTCTCCTTTGTTATTTTTGAGAGAGAAGAATAGTGAGAAAGAGGAAAGAGAGTTTTTGGACTTGCATGCTTGGATTGATTTGGGAAGGAGCTTGGACAAGATTCTTGGTTTAGACTTCTCCAATGGAGAGGTAGGGAACCCTTTTCCTTGTTTTTTTTTTCATGTTATTGTTGCTTCTATGCTAAAATTGTAAGAAATGCATGTCTACTTTGGTGTATTGTGAAAGATGGATTGAATGCTTTTGTGTAGTATAGGAGAGGTCTATGGGAATACACATGAGGGAGGCAAAAGAGTAGATTAGGATATTGTGGAGGGAGTTTGAGAGGGATGCCCATCTTGGGTAGGAATGTTTACATTCTACCTTGTCTTTGAGGGAGCCATAAGAGGAGGGAGGCATAAGAGTATAGGAGGAAAAAGGGGAACTTGAGGGAGGCATAAGAGTTATAGGGGCTTGTGTTATTTTGTGGAGGGTTTTGGATGGGCATCTCATCTCATTTGGGAGGCATAAGGAAAATATTCCCATAGTTCCTTCTCTTGTTGGCTTGGATGCAAGCCTTGTTGTGTAATGTTGATGTTATTGTGTGTCTCTTTTGTTCTTCTATTTTAGCTTGAATGTTGTGAAGAACTTGTATTGTGGAAGCATGTATAGTTGCCTTGAGTTGAGACCACCCTCCATTGTGTTGTGTTTGGGGCTCGGGGTCAATGGAGGAGATTGCTTCTCTCTCCATTGAGATTTGGTTGGGAGGAGAGTGTTGCCTCTCCCCTATCTTGGTTGTGATTGATCTTCATGGAACTTGGAGCATGGAAGAATAACTCTTGGGAGCACAAGAACCTTGTTGTTGACATTGTTAAAACATCATGTAATTACCCACCTTGAGTGGAGAAGAAATGTAATATTGCCTTGTTTTCTTTAGTATACATAATTGTAAATTTGTTCCACATGAAGTAGAATGTGTTGTAAAAGATTTTAAGGAAAGTTGTATTGCAATGAAAGTATTTCTTGCTCTAAGATTTATTGGAAAGTGTTGTATCAAATATTGAATGAAAATTGTTTCTTGTTGAATTCCAATAATAAGTATGTAATATAGATGGAATCAAAAGTTGAATGCATGACAATCTATCTATTCTCTTTAGTACTTGACTTGGAACCTTTCTTGAGAATGATAATTTTGTTTACAAGTTAGTAGGCCTTGCTTTAAAAATTAATGGAAATATCGTAGTATTCTTTTTGTGGAATGTTAGGAAAATTCACAAAGAAAAATGTACATATTAGATTTCATCTTATTGCTTGAAGGAGAAGTGTTGCAAAGTTGAACACTAGAGCACTTACTATTCTTATTTTGTTGATATAAAGGCTTAAGGCTCAATAATATAAAATATGCCAATAAAGAAGTCCATATTCTAGCTCTAACATGTTGTCCTTCATTTATGAACTTGTTGTGAAATTAATTGCGAAATACAAAAAGGAAATGGGACTAAATCTTTTGAAAGCCCATTGTAAATTAAGGAAGGAAAATAAATCAACCCACTTTGAAATCTCATACAACGTTGTTAAATTGTGTAGAAGGGAATTTTAATGAAAGACTTAAATCTTGTTAAAATTATTATCCATTACTCCCTAGCGTTTAACAAGGATATTTCACCAAATCTTGTTTAAATACTTCAAATAGTATTTCATGCCAAAATAATACTAGAAAGTAATGAAATTACTATTACCAAATCGTAGCACTATTATTATACTATTAATGTCCCCTTCTATTTTAGAAACACACAAATCTCGATACGACTAATTATATAACATACACAAGATTTTACATCCATCATCAAATTAGTATTCTAAAATAGACACAAAAATCTCATAGATATTCTCTCTACAAAATACTCTTCAAATCCGATACGAAATTGTAATTACAAGATAAAGAAGGACTTCGCCGATAGTCACCGATACACCAAGCAATGACTCACATGAGATTATTTAATTGTTGTTATGCTTGCAAAACAGATTTAAACGTTTTTTTTTTTTTTTTATTAGGACACCGCGAGTGGTCTTAGCTTCACAAATATCAAGCTGCATGGCAGCCTCGCAACGCCCAAACAAACGTGAAGTTAGTTCAAATCAAGACCACCAATCACCCTTAACTCGTTGTCTAAGAAAATAACTATATATATATATATAAAAAAAAAAAAAAAACGCGCCAAAGAGATATGCCTGATAGACAACGTGATACACAAAGTGCTTGATCATGTCCAACGAATGTTTAAATTGTTGCAATGCTTACCAAGGTGCTTTGAACGTTTTTCCCTTACTTAATTTGGACACTTAAAGTGGTCTTAGCTTCACAAATATCAAAGCCGCATGGCAGCTCACACCGCCCCTCAAATGTAAGGTTAGTCTCAAAATCACTAGACCCAATCACCCTTAAATCATGTCTAAGAAAATAACCGCCCGCATAAAAGAAAATGATACGTTCAAAGTGGAGATACGCCCGATAGAAAACTTGATACCAAGTGTCTATCCAACTATTTAAAATGTTGTAATGCTTGCAAATCTGCCAAACGCTTTTTTTTTCCTCCGTGACAGATTTGGACACTGCGAGTGGTCTTAGCTTCACAAATATCAAGCCGCATGGCAGGCCGCAGGCCCAAACAAATGTGGTTAGTCTCAAAATCAAGCACCAAAAATCACCCTTAACTTGTCCTACAGAGAAAATAAAGCTATATATAAAAAAAAAATGTTATGTTTAAAGATATGCCGCGTAGAGATAACGTAATACACAAAGTGCACGGCCGATCATGGGGATACGAATATTTAAATTGTTGATTAAATGTGACTTGCAAATGGTACTTTAAAGATAAAATCATAGTTGGTCGACGCTATGCGCCTCCACTACCCGCCTCCTCATGCCCTTAGCTTCTCCTCTACCCTCTTTCTCTCGTATCCACGTTCTCCAAAGCCTTATCTTGTGCCGACTGATAAAACAAAAAATTTGCAAAATCTAATGGAATCAAAGAGAAGAAAACGAGGAAGATATGCGGCCAAAGAAGGAAGAATAGTCTTCACGCATTGTAGAGAGGAGGCCTTAATGGTGGACAGTGTGGTTGGAATGGATATAACAATTACACCGTCCCAACCAACAAAATTAAGCATGGTTGAAAAACTCTACCCCCCGATTTGACCTTGATCATTTAATTTCAAATTTCAAAATGTATGTATAATCGTATAAACTAATTGTGTTTAAATTTGTTAATATATCTATATATATATATATATGATATTATAATGTATTAATTATAATATATTATAAATAATATAACCGAATAAAGTATAAATATATATATATATATATATATATATATGTATATTAAAATGTATTAAATTTTGAAATAACGTAATATGACCGAATAATAAAGTAAGAATAAAGAAATCGAAGTGGCTTTTGAATTCGCAAAAGTAAATTATGCCTCTCTCGAATTACCTTTCCGTTTCATTGCTATCACGACAGCACCAGACATCAGACAAATAACTCAAAAGACGACCCTCCTTCATTCTTGGCGAAACGTCGAATGAGACTTAACTTCTTCTTATCATCGTTCCCGAAGCATTAACGGGACTAATTTAGTTTGAGCCTGTATGCGAGCACACCATCATCAAAAAAAAAAAAAAAAAAAAAAATTGTCGCATTTTCGGGTCTCTTGTTCGTTGCGGCGTCGTCTTTGTCGATGTCGTGAGTGTGGCGTCGGCTAGTTTCCGGTGTTACATTTTTGGTATCAGAGCCAGGGGTTCGAAGCTGGGACCCTTGGGCACACGCAGGAAACGCAGAACAGGAACACTTAACTTAGTACAGAACATTATTCTTTTAAAATATGAAACCATATTGTTGATAATTATAGTAAACAGCAAATTTTGAAAACGAGCACAAGACCTAGTACAGTGAACTAACTCTCGCCTTGATCTGTGCAGGAGGCGCGGATTGGGCGAGGGGTCTCTTCACATAGACCTAGACATACCACCGCCAGAGCAGGCCGTAGCAGCCCTTCTGCCTCAGATTTTGCAGACACTTCAGGATGTCAATGCCGCTATACGCGGAGAGCCCTTGGGAGGACGACTTGCTAGGCATAGTTTGGAGCCATCGCAGATGCCTGTGCATCCCTCGACACAGCGAGGAGCACAGAGCAGAGAATTTCCGTGCAGAGTCGGCTAGGGCAGAGTCACCACAGAGGGGATATGGGGACAGATTTTCAGACATGGGACAGTCCCTGAGCCCTGGCAGAGGGAGGAGCATACAGAGAGACCTAGGATTCGTACTACATCAGCTGCAGACCATATCAGGGAGATCCTGAAGCTGCGACCATCTCAGTATTCAGGAGATATAGGCGGTTTTCAGGCAGAGGCCTGGTTGGTGAGCTTGAGCGGATGCTTCAAGCTCTGTCCTTGTAGTAGCAACACAAAAGCTCGTGTTGCGATCCATCTTCCGAAGGATGGAGCAGGAGTCTGGTGGAGGACCGAGGAGCAGAAGCTTCCATGTCGACTCGTAGATGATTACACTGGGAGCTGTTTGAGGAGCGGTTCAGAGCGGTGTATTTACCTAGGAGGTTTATTCAAGAACAGCGTATATAGATGAGTTTCATGACCTCCGTCGTGATCGATGATGACGAGAGCCGAGTATGAGAGTCGATTTCTGGACCTACTTCAAGATGTCGATTATATGCGGGATGAGCAGTGCACGGATTCACAGTTCATCCGGGCCCGAACTTGATTTAGCCGCGCAAAAGGCGCATTCACCGCCCACGACATTAGCAGAGAGACCGTGGAGAAGGCCTATATTGCAGAGGAGACACGGGGGAAGACACAGCAGGCTAGAGATAGAGTTCGGAGCCGTATCCAGCAGATGCAGGATAGTAGGTCGAAGGGGTCAGTTCCTCCTCCACGGGTGGACAGAGTTCAGGGCAGGCTTCATTTAGGCCACCACAGAGCAGCAGCAGCAGACCCGCCCACCTTACCGACCTCCTCAGAGATTCGATGCACAGAGAGGACGTAGTATGGGGCCTCCTCCTAGGGGACCCATCAGGACACAGGGTGCACCGAGAGCTCAGTCAGTCGGAGCTCGTCAGCAGAGACCTCAGCAGTCCATAGCCGGATCGTCAGGATCGGCATCTCAGTCATCTAGAGTACCAGCTGGAGCCGCTTCCCACTGGAGAGGATCAGGCGGCTGTTATGGTTGCGGAGTCGTTGGGCATATTTGGAGAGATTGCCCACTTAACCCTACCAAGGGTAAGACACAGAGCTCAGAGCCTACTGTTGGAGATATGGCACGGAGTCATCGGATCTACGCAGCGGTCGAGAACCGCCAGGCTGAGCATCAGAGTACTGTGATTGAGACGACAGGTAGTATTGGTGGTATTTCCACCTCTATATTATTTGATTCTGGTTCTTCTGATTCTTTCATTGCACCATCTTTGGTAGAGCGTTGTAGGCTGGTGGCAGTTAGGCAGGGCCGTAGTTGGGACGTAGAGATGGCTTCTGGAGCCAAGATTTCTGTAGACTCCTTAGTCAAGGAGTGTGTAGTGGATTTGGGACCCTTCACCACTACTTCTGATCTTCGGATCCTTCCATTAGGATCTTATGGCATCATTTTAGGCATGGATTGGTTGTCCGCTCACAGAGCTAGAGTAGACTGTTACCACAAGACTATTGCTTGCATAGATGATCTTGGAGTAGAGTCAGTGATATCAGGAGTTAGGAGACCCGTTTCTATTCGCACCATCTCCGCTATGCAGCTTAAGCGGTGTATGCGACGGGGTTGCCAGTTGTATGCTGTTACAGTTAGTGACAGATCAGAGGATGAGTCGGGGGACCTTCCCTCGATGATCATCCCATCTTATCGGAGTTCGCCGATGTGTTTCCAGGGGAGCTACCGGATTACCTCCCCCACGTGAGATCGACTTCCATATAGATCTAGTTCCAGCGCAGAGCCTATCTCACGAGCACCCTATCGGATGACTACCCCTGAGTTATGTGAACTCAAGTTGCAGCTGGAGGGCCTTCTGGAGAAAGGCCTAATTCGTCCTAGCGTATCCCCTTGGGGTGCACCAGTTATTTTCGTAAAGAAGAAGGATGGATCTCTTCGGTTGTGCATTGACTACCGTCAGCTGAATAAAGTAACGATCAAGAATCGTTACCCCCTTCCACGCATTGACGATTTGTTTGATCAGATGAAGGGGGCTACCATTTTCTCCAAGATAGATCTTAAGTCAGGATACCATCAGCTCAGGATTGCGGAGACAGATATTCACAAGACAGCTTTCCGCACGAGATATGGCCACTACGAGTTCACAGTAGTACCTTTCGGCTTGACGAATGCCCCCGCAGTGTTTATGAGTTTGATGAATGGGGTATTTAGGACCTTCCTTGATCGCTTTGTGCTCATTTTTCTTGATGACATTCTGATTTACTCACGCACACGTGAGGAGCACGAGGAGCACCTTCGCCAGGTTCTTCGTGTCTTCATGAGCGCGCCTTTACGGAACTTGGAGAAGTGTGCGTTCTTTCGCACTGAGGTGCAAGATTTGGGCCACGTTATTTCTCGGGAAGGTATCGCAGCTGATCGATCCTTCCAAGATTCGAGCCATCATGGATTGGTCAGCCAAAGACCCCTACTAGTGTGACCGAGGTGCGTAGTTTCATGGGATTAGCAGGATACTACAGGAGGTTTGTTCAGGACTTCTCTCGGATTGCGCATCCCATCACTTCTCTTCAGCGGAAAGGGAAGAAGTTTGTATGGACAGATAAATGTGAGCAGGCCTTCAGTACACTAAAGGAGTGCCTTACGAGAGCACCTATCCTTGCAGTGCCGGATCCTCATGGAGAGTTTTTCGTATGCACAGATGCTTCCTTGGCAGGAATTGGAGGAGTGCTAATGCAGGAGGGTAGAGTAGTTGCCTTTGAGTCTCGCAAACTCAAAGATTATGAGCTCAATTATCCGACCCATGACCTTGAGCTTGCAGCAGTAGTACATGCCTTAGTGCGATGGAGACATTTTCTTCTTGGCCGGAGATTTACACTCAGGACTGATCACTTGAGTCTTCGCCACCTCTTCACGCAGCCCAATCTCAACGCTCGTCAGCGGCGTTGGATGGAGTTACTTTGTGAGTATGACATGGAGATAGAGCATGTGAAGGGAAAGGAGAACGTGGTGGCAGATGCCTTGAGTAGACGGAGACATGTGGCTATGGCCACCTCAGTGGGCACAGATTTGCGGAGTAGGATCTTGCAAAGCAGCCTTCCTCGTGATAGTTTTACCTCGCAGCCAGAGCAGAGATTGAGTCTCAGAGACCCCTTGAGGGGAGATTTGATGGATTCTCATTAGAGGAAGATGGTCTTCTCAGACACAGAGGTCGAATATATGTTCCCAGAGATGGAGGCTTGAGACATGACATTTTGACAGAGGCTCATCGTGCACCGTATTCAGCCCATCCCGGGGTGAAGAAGATGCACGCCACCTTGAGACAGCTGTACTTTTGGAGAGGACTTCGAGAGACATAGCTTCATTTGTATCCCGTTGTTTAGAGTGCCAGAGGGTGAAGGCCGAGCATCAGCATCCAGCCGGCCTTCTCTATCCTCACGCCATACCGGAGTGGAAGTGGGACACCATTTCTATGGATTTCATTGTTGGGTTGCCGACGTCGAGATACCACCACGACGCCATCATGGTCACAGTGGATAAATTGACGAAGGTAGCTCACTTTTCTCCAGTGAAGACTACCTATACAGCAAGTGCAGTAGCACGAGTATATCTTGATGAGATTGTCGATTACATGGGATTCCGCGGAAGATCATTTGCATCACGCGACCCTTTGTACACCTCCCATTTCGGACCACCATGCAAAGATGCCCTGGACAAGGATTAATTTTAGTACACTTTATCACCCCGAGACAGATGGACAGACAGAGAGGGTGAATCGATTCTGGAGGACATGCTCAGATGTACGTGATGGATCATCATCGAGATGGGAGGAGTATCTCGTATTTGGTGGAGTTTGCCTACAATAACAGCTTTCGAGTTCTATAGGCATGGCTCCTTTTCAGCATTATATGGTAGAGAGTGCAGACACCTCTTAGCTGGGACAGGATTGAGGACAGGGGTTTCTCAGCCAGCATTATTACAGACATGGAGCAGCAGGTTACCTTGATTAGACAGAGAGATCACAGGAGGCCCAGGATAGACAGAAGAAGTATGCGGACCAACATAGGACATCGCAGCTTTGAGGTAGGCACGAAGGTGTTTCTTCGTGTCAGGCCACATAAGAGCCCTATCCGTTATGGAAAAGGTTCTAAGCTTGCTCCTAGGTTTGTGGGACCCTTTGAGATCTTGGAGCGCCTCGGCCCCTTAGCCTATCGTCTAGCACTGCCACCTAGCTTATCGCGCGTCCATGATGTATTTCACGTTTCTGTGCTTAGGAGATATGTTTCTGATCCTTCTCATGTGCTAGATTGGACTGCATTGCAGGTGCAGGATCAGGGGCAGGTGATGGTGGAGCCCATGCGCATTTTAGATCGCAGGACCCTGGGCCTTCGCGGCAGAGAGATTGATCAGGTTCGAGTCCAATGGGACAGATACGATGAGACTGCTGCTACTTGGGAGGATGCTACATCATTGCGAGCTCAGTTTCCACACTTATTTCAGTGACTTCCAGGAGGAAGTCTAGTCTAAGGGGAGGGGGATGTAATGCCCACTTCCCTACGACACTTAGTTGATTATCATTTTGAGTTATGCAGACTTTAGATATGGACATGGCTTATACTTATGTTGATTAGCATGATGTTTTGTGACTAGATGCATTTGGATTATGGTTGGATTTTGTTTTCAGTATGATCTACACTGACTCATGGACAGACTATTGGATATTGATATTATTTTTATATGGATATATTGCATGTGTTCTAACATTGGATTTCTTCGCCATGATGAGTAGAATGTAGTTGTTGAATTTACATTACTATGATTTTGGATAATGATGCAATGCATAATTAAGTTGTGATTTAGACCTAGAATAATGGATAATTGAATTACGTATAGATGTTAATAAATTTCATGCATATGATTATTTTGGATATTTTGACATGGCCGCAAGGCCGAAGAGGGTATTTTGCATTTTTGCAGAAACACACAAAGATGATCACAACCATGAGGGGGATTGGGGACCAAACACAACAGAATGTCGGGTGGTTACAACATTGGTCGTCAAGGCAACTTGTAAATTGTATTGTGTTAACTTTGTTCTTGTATGTGTTGAGAAAATTTCCATGAGGGGGAAATTTTCCTAATGTGACCATGGGGTTGAGAAATTTATTTAATTGTTTTATTTATTTAGTAGGTGATTTCTTTTGTGATGTCTTTCTTTTATTACTTTTGTTAAGTGTGTTTAGATTAATGTAATATCTTGTTTTAGTTTGTAAGCTTTGGGGGAAGTCAAGTGGGTGTAATAAATTTGATTGTTGGCTCCTTGAGCCTTGTGTGTCCTCTTGTATTGAATGCTTGGTTTTGAGTGTTGACCACTCCATACTCTTAGAATCTCGAATTTGAGATTGAGGCATTTTTAGGGGACTTGTGGGACAAGTTAAACTTGTCCCACACTTCCCAAAACCCCTTACCAACCATATCTATGGGTTGGGAATCCAAAAAGGGGGCTATTTATTGTTTTGGGAAGGGAAATATGACTTTGGAGTGCATTTTCCTCATTTTGCATTTAATTGTGCCTTAAGGCACATGGGAAAGGGTTGAATGTGGAAGAGGGTTGTCATTCAACCCAACCACCCATTTATGGTGTTTGGGATTTGAGTTGACCTTGGGAGATGGTTTGAGGATGTGTGATGTGGCATCCTACATGGAGCCACATCACCCTCACCCTTACCTTTGATCTATTTATTGAAACTTCCTCTCTTGTTGAGGGGGTTAGAGCTTTGTTTTTGTGTTGTTGAAGAGTTCTCCTTTGTTATTTTTGAGAGAGAAGAATTGGGAGAAAGAGAAAAAGAGAGTTCTTGGACTTGCATGCTTGGATTGATTTGGGAAGGAGCTTGGACAAGTTTCTTGGTTTAGGCTTCTCCAATGGAGAGGTAGGGAACCCTTTTCCTTTGTTTTTGCTTTCATATTATTATTGCTTCTATGCTAAAATTGTAAGAAATGCATGTCTACTTTGGTGTATTGTGAAAGATGGATTGAATGCTTTTTGTGTAGTATAGGAGAGGTCTATGGGAATACACATGAGGGAGGCAAAAGAGTAGATTAGGATATTGTGGAGGGAGTTTGAGAGGGATGCCCATCTTGGGTAGGAATGTTTACATTCTACCTTGTCTTTGAGGGAGCCATAAGAGGAGGGAGGCATAAGAGTATAGGAGGAAAAAGGGGTACTTGAGGGAGGCATAAGAGTTATAGGGGCTTGTGTTATTTTGTGGAGGGTTTTGGATGGGCATCTCATCTCATTTGGGAGGCATAAGGAAAATATTCCCATAGTTCCTTCTCTTGTTGGCTTGGATGCAAGCCTTGTTGTGTAATGTTGAATGTTATTGTGTGTCTCTTGTTCTTCTATTTTAGCTTGAATGTTGTGAAGAACTTGTATTGTGGAAGCATGTATAGTTGCCTTGAGTTGGAGACCACCCTCCATTGTGTTGTGTTTGGGGCTCGGGGGTCAATGGAGGAGATTGCTTCTCTTCTCCATTGAGATTTGGTTGGGAGGAGAGTGTTGCCTCTCCCCCTATCTTGGTTGTGATTGAACTTCATGGAACTTGGAGCATGGAAGAAGAACTCTTTGGAACACATGAACCTTGTTGTTGACAATGTGAAGACATCATGTATTTACCCACCTTGAGTGGAGGAAAAATGTAATATTGCCTTGTTTTCTTTAGTATACATAATTGTAAATTTGTTCCACATGAAGTAGAATGTGTTGTAAAAGATTTTAAGGAAAGTTGCATTGCAATGAAAGTATTTCTTGCTCTAAGATTTATTGGAAAGTGTTGTATCAAATATTGAATGAAAATTGTTTCTTGTTGAATTCCAATAATAAGTATGTAATATAGATGGAATCAAAAGTTGAAAGCATGACAATCTATCTATTCTCTTTAGTACTTGACTTGGAACCTTTCTTGAGAATGATAATTTTGTTTACAAGTTAGTAGGCCTTGCTTTAAAAATTAATGGAAATATCGTAGTATTCTTTTGTGGAATGTTAGGAAAATTCACAAAGAAAAATGTACATATTAGATTTCATCTTATTGCTTAGAAGGAGAAGTGTTGCAAAGTTGAATACTAGAGCACTTACTATTCTTATTTTGTTGATATAAAGGCTTAAGGCTCAATAATATAAAATATGCCAATAAAGAAGTCCATATTCTAGCTCTAACATGCTTTCCTTCATTTATGAATTTGTTGTGAAATTAATTGCGAAATACAAAAAGGAAATGGAACTAAATCTTTTGAAAACCCATTGTAAATTAAGGAAGGAAAATAAATCAACCTACTTTGAAATCTCATACAACGTTGTTAAATTGTGTAGAAGGGAATTGTAATGAAAGACTTAAATCTTGTTAAAATTATTATCCATTACTCCTTAGCGTTTAACAAGGATATTTCACCAAATCTTGTTTAATACTTCAAATAGTATTTCATGCCAAAATAATACTAGAAAGTAATGAAATTACTATTACCAAATCGTAGTACTATTATTATACTATTAATGTCCCCCTTCTATTTTAGAAACACACAGCTCTGATACAGACTAATTATATAACATACACAAGATTTTACATCCATCATCAAACAGGTATTCTAAAATAGACACAGCAATCTCATAGATATTCTCTGTTACAAAATACTCTTCAAATCCAGATACAAAATTGTAATTACAAGATAAAGAAGGACTTCTGCCTGATAGTCAGCTGATACACCAAGCAATGACTGTCACAGAGATTATTTAATTGTTGTTATGCTTGCAAGCAGATTTAAACGTTTTTTTTCTTTACAGTTTAGGACACTGCGAGTGGTCTTAGCTTCACAAATATCAAGCTGCATGGCAGGCCTCGCAACTGTCCAAACAAACGTGAAGTTAGTCTCTAAATCAAGACCAGTCAATCACCCTTAACTCGTTGTCTAAGAAAATAACTGCGTATATATATATAAAAAAATGTTACGTTCCAGCAGATATGCCTGATAGACAACGTAATACACAAAGTGCTGACTGTCCAACGAATGTTTAAATTGTTGCAATGCTTACCAAGGTGCTGAACGTTTTTCCCCTTACAGATTTGGACACTGCGAGTGGTCTTAGCTTCACAAATATCAAGCTGCATGGCAGGTCTCGCCACTGCCCAAACAAATGTGAAGTTAGTCTCAAAATCAGACCAGTCAAACACCCTTAAATCGTGTCTAAGAGAATAACTGCTAACATAAAAAGAAATGATGATACGTTCCAGTAGATACGCCTGATAGAAAACTTGATACACCAAGCGCTGACTGTCACAGCGAATATTTAAAATGTTGTAATGCTTGCAAATCTTGTTCAAACGTTTTTTTTTCTCCAGATAGGGACACTGCGAGTGGTCTTAGCTTCACAAATATCAAGCTGCATGGCAGGCCTCGCAACTGCCCACACAAATGTGGAGTTAGTCTCAAAATCAAGACCAGTCAAAACACCCTTAAATCATGTCTAAGAGAATAACTGCGTATATATATAAAAAAAATGATGATACGTTTCAGTAGATATGCCTGATAGACAACCTGATACACAAAGCACTGTCTGCCACAGTGAATATTTAAATTGTTGCAGTGCTTGCAAATGGTACTGAACAGATAAAATCATAGTTGGTCGACCTATGCTGACTGTGCGCCTCCACTACCCGCCTCCTCATGCGCCTTAGCTTCTCCTCTACCCTCTTTCTCTGTATCCACGCTGTCGGGACAGTCTTATCTTGCAGGCCGACTGATAAAACAAAAGATTTGCAAAATCTAATGGAATCAAAGAGAAGAAAACGAGGAAGATATGCGGCCAGCAAGGAAGAACAGTCTTCACGCAAGGAGAGGAGGCCTTAATGGTGGACAGGTGGTTGGAATGGATACCCACCGTCCCAACCAACAAAATTAAGCATGGTTGAAAAACTCTACCCCCCGATTTGACCTTGATCATTTAATTTCAAATTTCAAAATGTATGTATAATCGTATAAACTAATTGTGTTTAAAATTGTTAATATATCTATATATATATATAATATATATATATATATATATATGTTAATTATAATGTATTACATTTCAATTAACGTAATATAACTATGATAAAGTAAATATATATATATATATATATATATATATTATAATGTATTAATTTTGAAACAACGTAACTTGACCGAATAACAAAGTAAGAATAAAGAAATCGAAGTGGCTTTTGAATTCGACGCAAAGTAAATTATGCCTTGCTCTCGAATTACCTTTCCGTTTCATTGCTATCACGACAGCACCAGACATCAGACAAATAATTCAAAAGACGACCCTCCTTCATTCTTGGCGAAACGTCGAATGAGACTTAACTTCTTCTTATCATCGTTCCCGAAGCATTAACGGGACTAATTTAGTTTGAGCCTGTATGCGAGCACACCATCATCAAAAAAAAAAAAGTTTGTCGCATTTTCGGGTCTCTTGTTTCTCGTTGGAAGTGCTCACAAAGGCTTCTACTATACTTTGTAACATGCCCGCTTCCTAGATGTCGTGAGTGTGGCGTGAGGCCCCCAACAACAATAAAAAAGAATTCCCTCCATTACGCCAAGAAGGAGATAAAGTGGCGACCGTGACAAAATTACAAGTCTCTGGATGAGTAACGTGGCCTAAAAGGATTTAATAATTCAACACAAAATTTTATAATTTATTTACACAAATAAAAAAAATATAACTGATACGAATTCATTTATTATTATTGTAGTTTTCTCCATATAATTCACATAAGTTAAAAGGTATAAGAAATTTTGTATGATTACTATTCAACTCCGAGAAGATTAAATCGCATACGCAGACGAAAGCAAGAAGAGGAAGTAAGAGTCGAATTATCCATTACTCACAATGATTAAAACGACATGCGAACAGGACTTAAGCAACCAAGCGAAGAAAACTAGATGTTGACATTCAAAAGCAAATACGAAGCGAGGAATGACCATGGCACCACAGGCGAGTAATCCCTTCCTCAACGCTGAACAGGGTTCATTCTACAAAGCGACCAACCAAACAATAAAATCGCTTAACGATAATTAAATTAAAACAACATTGTTATCATTATATACTATAAATATAAATAATTTCTACTCACACCAATAATGACCAATGATCCAAATTAACCATGCGACAACAAGATCCTTCTTTAATTAGGTTAACGCACGGACATTATACAAATCCACACACAGTGGTGTCAATGACGACTTGAGAACGCAAGAAGGAGAGGGAAGGTTCTAAAACATCACCGAGACAAGATCTAAGTCAATGGAAATTCACACAGTCATTCGACACTCAACAAAAAGGGTCATTGCATGACAAGAACTAGGTACACGCTTGCGAACAGGGCATTACAAAAACTAAATACTATATTAAAATCTCACACTGCAACTTGAAGATGCTCTAATCATAATATTTCACCTTTTTGAAGATGTAACTAAGATTATCTAAATAAAGTTGTGGTTTTATTTTTATTGAAATAGACAACAAGAAATATTTATATATTAATGAGATCCCAATGTACGTGGTCAAGGTGTGTGCTATATAATAAATAATATAGCATGGAAATAACTAGCATACCTATCTTAGAAAATATATGTAAAAAGACGCAAAGAGGTATTATTCTCGAAGCGCCTATGCCACTTATTTGAGGAATCAAATATAGGCACCTCGAGAATGGATACCTCTCGACATCTTTTACATAAATTTTCTAAAATAATTATACTAGATATTACTTTTTTCTAAAATAATTATGTATTATTTTCTTAGGGGATGTATTATTGTTAATCTAAATTAAACCTAATAGCATACAACAAACTACCCCCTAATTTAAAAGCCTACGTACCCCGCCATATTTAGTATTACTTTATACTTTATATAAGTATAAAAAGTAAGTTTACATTTTGTTGATTATATTAACAACCCTAAACCTAAAAAAACTCTAAGCGGCCCCTGTTAAGAGTTAGGTTTCCCCCTTTTTAGGGTGAACTAATTTTATTGTTCTACGTTATTTGCAGGGTCAAGGAATAGAGGATAATGGAGAGGGGAGTGGTGAGAGAGGAGGAAGCGGCCGGATTTTTTTATAATAAAATGATGATATATCACAGTTACAGATTTATTTCTGTGTGCACTGTGCAGGTTGATTTATCCCCGTAACGTTCTGTTTATATAAATATGAGAGGCAGAGACTTTGGCATTCACTGTAACTGCCCAATCATTGCTAAATTAAAAATAAATGTCGGCACATACCTCAAGAAAACCTTAATAACATTTCCTACAAGATTCATACAGAAATAAATAATACATTTGCTGTTCTTTAATTTATAAAATTTCAAACAACAAAGAAGAATAATCAAATAACAATCAATACCTTCATTAGCAGCAGCAACTAGGACGTCAATTTCAAATAAACTACTGCTCCTACGAAGATCAGAATTGAAGATAGATTTAATTGCATCAACTTTAATATCTTTCTCTTGACGACTGGTTCCATTCTCAATTTCTACATCCATTATACGTTTGTTTTTCAAGAGCTCCGCCTCCCGCTCTCTCTGGATTCTGTTTTTGATAGCCGTTTTTATGTTTTCACGCTGGGTGCTGAATGTTCGCCTCCACAGAAAAAACTTCATTCCTCCCGCCATAACTCTCTCCTTCTCTTTGATACTAAACCCGAATTATCATTATAAACCCCGAAAACCCTAATGAAAGAACCCTAATCTTAGCGATTGAAAAATAACAATAGCTCGTTTGGACCGTGCATGTAAGTATAGGTGCATGCATTAAAGTTTTATTTCTAACAATAATTCAAGCATTCTTTTTTAACTTTAGAATATTGTTTTATTTACCGGATATTTTATTTTAATTGTGAAAAACCAAATATTTTTCTTTCATTAAAAAATTGCATTCTATTCATGAGTTCATTCCTCAAAAGCATCTAGCCCACACTCATGCAGGAGACGGCTACCCTCCACTTGATTTACACCCATGTATGTGTGGACTCCATAAGAATGACCATGCTTCCCATCACATGCGCATGTAAAAGGCATGACCTGGCAAGAAAACCCGGCACCGGACGCAGTCAAACAGTAGACTGCTCGTGTATAGAAGATAATTTGTTGATTCTACGCGAGTGTGCCACCGCTCAAGAGGGGTCAAATTCATTTAAGGAGGCACATGAAAATTGCGCCAAATTGCCAATTACCCTCTTTAATTACCAAACCGGTGAAAATTTTCAATGGAAATCTTACCGCACAAACCACTTAACATTAAATTAAACCAATACTAGCAAAACTTTCTTACTAGAAACAAGCTTTCGCCTAACCGTAGGAAGAAGAGGAAGGCATCCGTCTAAATTGGGTTGTGATTATTCTACACCATCTCTACAAAGATAATCACTAGTCCTCTACTTCACATTTGCGGCCACATTTTCTAGGAAGGGACGTTCCACAAAGACGCAATCAAGTATAGTAACAAGTAATTTGACATGGATCTTAACGAATATACAATTTGGTTTGTTTTTCATTAATTTTTTTATATACAACCATGGCAAGGGAAATCTT
The DNA here is from genome assembly GCA_018340775.1 of Taxus wallichiana var. yunnanensis. Taxonomy (NCBI): domain Eukaryota; kingdom Viridiplantae; phylum Streptophyta; class Pinopsida; order Cupressales; family Taxaceae; genus Taxus; species Taxus wallichiana. Next base: position 473,422,131 of record CM031243.1, on the reverse strand, counting down.
CTTCATTTTTCTTTCTTTGTCAAATTAAATATGGATCTAGAACTAATTTGATATAAAATAAAACAATGTTTATTAATTTTTCAATTGATTATTAAATTTGGTTGATCGAATTCATCACCAAATATGTCTGCATTGTGAACCAAAATGTAAGTCAAAATATTCTTTCAATGTTTTTTTATCTACACTTTTACTATTCCCCCAATTTCACCCTAATATCTCTATTATATTCTTTATAGATAAATAAACACACCTACTAAATACTAATACTTTGTTAATAATGTATTGTCCTTAATATAAAAATGTTTTCAACCAACATTCTAGTTTTCTTCACCGATCCATATTCTTGATGAATTCCTAGCAAAGAGGGATAAGGGGCTAAAGAAAACCAATATATAATCATTCTTACACCGGTCCTTTTCGGTTGTATGCAACCTTAGGTTTGTTGAGACACCTTTTCGTCACGTAATTTCTTTTCTTTTCTACAAACTAACCAAGAATTCTCTTTTCTCGCTTAAAACTACTATCACTTTTAGCCATTGTGAAGCCATGGTGATGAAAGAAAATGAGAGAGACTGCATCACTAAAACAAGGGAAAGAGAGCTCCAAAATTTGATATTATTTGGAAGCCAAGTAATGGTGCAATTATATTCAACAAGAGATAGGGTGAGAGAGTGATGGTTAAAGGAAAGACAAAAGACAACAATACCACCTATACGACTATTTTACCACTCTTTGGGAAGATACACACTTGAATCAAGGCATGTTATTTTAATATAAATGTTATGAATCTTACATACAAGGGAGAGTATATTTTTCATGATTGATTAGGTCGATGATTAACATGAGGAAATCACAACGTGTTCTTCATTTTGATGAAAATACTCGCTTTTTTTTAACATGCTAAAAACACACGGTGTGTTTTGAGAACGTTGAAAAACACGATGGTTTTCCACACAGTTTCATTTACGAAATTGAATTTTATGAAGTCACACTAGTATGAACGTAATATTTGAATTCATATTTGTTAACAAGAATCTTAATAATAAATGTCTTGAAATACAATGTTCTACAATCTTTATTTTTTCCATCTACATCTAGATATATAGTTATAACATTCATATTTAAATTAAACAAATGTTATCACGAATCATGAGTCGGGACCACATATCATACTAAATGCATAGGTACATTTTTAGGGGAAAATGCTTTCCCTCTATTTTAGTGAAAATAAAGGATTAAACCCATTGTCCACTATTTACCCTTTGCATTTTATGTACGTTATAAATTTTCTATATATGATAATAATTAATTACATTAGTTAAGATGGAAAACACAACCCATTGTCCATAATAATTTTTTCATTAAGATCAAAATTCAATGTGTTTTTCATCAAGATGGAAAAAGCATGATGGTTTTCCACATGTTCAGTGGTGGCCTATTTGAGTGCCAAGTATTAGTTTATGTATGATTCCATCGATCGAGCCCCAATACACATAATGTGACAATTCAACATGTATTATGGATAGATTTGGAATCATTTATACCAATTGAGCCCTAATACATGTTTAATTAATGTTAGGTGTTGTATTATAGTTTAGGGTGTTGTAATTGTGTTATTTAAGATGACAAGTTAGTGTTTAGGCATCATATCAATGTTTGGGTGTTTAGGGTATTGTATGATTGTTTAGGATGACACATTAATATTTAGGGCATTCTAATTGTGTTTTGTAAAGTGGCCAATTAGTTTGTAAGGTCTCATTATAGTTTTCAGGGTTTCATATCGGTTTACGGTTGTTTTGTTAATGCTCAAAGTATCTCGATTGTCATTTATGTTATTTAGGTTTACCCATTAGTGTTAAGGTTTTTGTATCAATGTTTGAATATTTAATATGATTTCTTATGATATCAAATTATTTTGTAAGGTGTCCTAATTATATTATTTACGATGATCCCTTAATGTTTATAGTCTTCTAATAGTGTATAGTGTTTCATATTAGTGTTTATCATGTCTTATAATTTTTTAGGTAAAACATTTGTGTTTTTTTGTGTCTAAATTATGTTATTTAGAGTAACCCATTAGTGTCCAAGGTTTTTCATCAATTTTTAGTGTTTAGGATGTCAAACAAGTGTTTAGGGTGTCATATTACTGTTTAGGTATCGTATGAGTTAATAGGGTATTACAAAGTGAGGAATATCATTTTGTATGAGACCATGTGTTTCATTAGTGTTTAGGTTATCCTAATTATGAAATAGAGGATGAATCATTAGTGCATAGAGTATCATGACATTATTTAGGTATTATATCGGTGTTTAGGTGTTAAATTAATTTTTAGTGTATCTAAAATATTTTATGTGGGGTGACTAATTAGTGTTCAAGGTGCCATATAAGTGTTTAAATTGTCCAAAATTAATTTAATGTGGTTTAATTATTATTGTTTATGGTGATAGAATTAGAATAATTATAGCTAATACTATGTTTTCATTCATCATTAGAATTAGAATACTTTTAGCTAATATTTGTAGACAATTTTTAAATTATTGTTCATTTTATATAAACAATCATGCAAAAAAATTGAATGTTTTGTTATGTGGAAGGAATGCAAATCAAATCTACAATATTATCTAAACAAATTTAGTGATCATATAATCTTTCCAAGAATGAGTAGGAATTACACTAGTATGTTAATAAGTTAGATCGTGAAAATATCTATTACATAATAATGTGAAAATAGGAACAAATTTATGTTCTTGATGTACACATGGATGGCCTAAGAAAATACTTGTGGAAAGTTTTTACACAGTTTTTGGGCATGCATGGAGGATGGACTAAGATAATGGTCTAGAAAGATGTCACAAAACAACCTAATGTGCCATGTTCTATGGTTAGTAAATTTAAATAAGTTACATCAACTCAACTTGTGATGTTGATATATTCCTGCTCCACATGTGTTGAACTCTATAGTGTCATGTGCAAGTGAAATCCCTTAAAAATATTGTGTTCTAACTACTTGTAAAACACTATGATTGCATTGCAAAAAACAACTATTAACATTGGGAATATTGAACAACAAGGACTTTCTTTTTGAGATATCTCAAAAGTATAGTACCTCAACAATATGTGTGTGAAACCCCTTTTCTTCTTCAAATGATAGTAAGAAATGCAGTTTGGGGCTTGTATTGAATTCTAATAGAATGTGGGAGGATAATGGTTTTAAATGTATTATAGGCACAAGAAGTAACTACACAACAGTTGAAGTGGGTCACCTTATTAATCCTCTTCTATTTGGATGTGAATCATCAAATTTTGATTGTTGTGTGTTCTCAACCATCATGGTCTTCCTTGTGTGACATACGACACTTAACCAACACAAAATATGACACTTACATGTCACTTCATCTCATATCTACTCAAGTTTGTGCAAGTAACCAAAGTTGCACTTAAGCCTTTCTAACTCATTGCATGCCCCATTTTTTAAGATGTTGTAAGTGCATAATACTCCCATTATGATGCACAAGCTTGACTTTCAGTGCCATGATTCAACACTTCTACACCTAGGAGTAACTCCAACCTTTATGCAAGATGACTACTATATATAAGAACAAAAGTCTTTAGTCTATGACACTACATTGTGTATGCACAATGTTGCATAAAACACTTGTCCCTAATTTTTTTGGGTGATGTGCATTGCTTGCACATTCTAATGCTCCTACACCATAAAACTTAGGTAAGAGAAATGAACCATGAAATGCTCCTCGTGTATTCCATGAGGTCTTCATTAGATCCTTTACATTTAGCAGATTTTGTATACATTTAACCATGTTACACCTTCAACTTACCTTCGTTTCCACTTATCTAGATACTCCTGGTATTCCCTTCTACATGTCTTCTTACAATGGTTTCAATATCTTATTCATTCTCCTCACACACTTTCTCAAGCAATCATTGTCTCCAATCCAACTCTTTAGAGGTTGCACTATCATTCTATGTTTGTTTTTCCCTCATGTATGGGTACAAATCCACAACATGGAAGAAAAGTGATATAACTATCCCATAGGGAAACAAAGATCTCATATGTGTTGGTTGTAAATTTCCTCAAAACCTTATATGGTCTGATCTTTCCCCACTTCAATTTGTCAAATTTAGAGTATTATAGTAAATGGTACAAAGGGAAGAAATACAAGACATGGGAAGATAATAATGGCAAGTGATGTGTGTGTGTGTGTGTGTGGGTGGGTGGAGAGTTTTCAGTTTATTAATTAGGTGTTGATTGTGAGTTTTATTCTATTCAACTACACACTAATACACTAATAAGGATGCAGTTAGGAATTTTATTTTGGTTATTTTGTGAATAAGGTTATTTTTCGATAAACTTAGTTTGGAGTTAGGTAGACCATATTAGGAGCATAAATGTTGACCTCTAATCGACAAGCGATCAATAGCATGCTATTTAGGCATTTTAGTGAGTCAAGGTTATTTCTTAACAAACTTAGTCCATACTAAGGTAGACCTTAGATTTCAACATCCTCGTTGCATCCTAACAAAATTTAGTGGCCGTCTTGTCCAACATAACACATTGCTTAATTGCTTCCTCCTCTCCGGAGTTGGTGTCCTTAACATAATCTTGTAATCTCACAAAAATTAGCATTGGTCTTGTCCAAACATATCACATTACCTAATTGCTACATCCTAGAACTTTGGTGTCCTTATTATAGTCCCACAAAAGTAATTGTTTCTTAATTTCTATTCTAATAATTTTATGATCTTGTTATGACCTTGCAAAACTTAATGTCGATCTTTTCTTTTGCAACGCATTGAGTACTTACCATGCCCTCGAAATTATGGTCCGAAATTGTAAACCTCAAAAAAGTTAATATTGGTCTTGTCTAACATAAGTTGCCTAATTTCCACCACTAAAATTTCATGACTTTTAAGGATTTGGTAGAGAATCCCTTAAGAATCATTTATTTAAATTATTCATAACCATGAGTGGGCCCTTATATGCATGGAAGGAGATCTCACTTTAACATATTTGAACGAGAGTCATGCTATATGTAACATGATCTTATATTTCATTTTGCTAAACTTAGTTGATGACTCAACAATACTACATGTAACATGATCTTATAGCTAATTGGGATAACTTTATTTGATTACTCAATAACACTACACGAATCTCCTAAATCGACCAACACCGCAAACATCTCCTAAATTAAATCTATAATGTTTGTGGAATCTAACATTTGTGTGTTTTATCTCAAAATGGCCTCTAAATAATCGTGACATTAATAATTTTTTTAATATTTGTTGATAATAATCACAAGATAAAATGATTCACTTAACACATAAACAACTTTAAAAAATTTACCCTTTAATATATTCTCTAGTGAGTCTGAATGATAAAGAACTCATAATTTTGAAAAAGAAGTTCCAAGTTTGAATCACACAAAAGACACTTTATACAAGTGGTCACATATAATATAAAATATATTCTATGTACCAAAAATACAAAATATAGACTTAAATACTAAAAATAAGAAATAGTCTCATATACTCTTAATGACCTTATAAACCTTGACACCGAAAGTATATATTAATTTCATATACTATAAACTATCTTATAATTTCCAAACAAGATACACCACATCAATCTTTAGGTATTGTATCAATCTTTAGGGTGTTAAATTAATGTTTAGTGTATCCCAATTATTTTATGTGGGCTGAATAATTATTGTTAAAGGTGTCATATAAATGTTTAAAGTGTCCTAAATTAATTTAATGTGGGTGAGTTAATATTATTTATGGTGAGAGAATTAGAATAATTATAAATAATATTATGTTTCCATTCATCATTAGAATTATAATTCTTTTAGCTAATACTTCTAGAGATGTTATGTTAATGTTATAAACAATTTGTAAATTTATTGTTCGCTCTATATAAACAAACATGCAAAAAAATTAAATGTTTTGTTATGTGGAAAGAATACAAATAAAATCTACAATATTATCTAAATGGAGTTAGTGATCATATAATCTTTCCAAGAATAAGTAGGAATTACACTAGTGTGTTAATAAGTGGATCGATGAAAATATCTATTACCTAATACAAGGTGAAAATAGGACCAAATTTATGTTCTCGATATACACATGGATGGCTTAGGAAAACTCTTGTGGCAAATTTTTACATAGTTGCTTGGGAATGCATGGAGGATGGCACTAGATAATGGTCTAGAAAGATGGCATAAACAACCCGAGAGGCGATGTTCTATGGTTAGTAGATTTAAATAAGTTACATCAGCTCAACATGTGATGTCGATATATTCTTCTCCACATGTCTTGAACTCTATAGTGTCATGTGACATGCGCATGTGAAATCCCGATAGATTATTGTGTTCCAAGTAATCTGCAAAACACTAGGAGCGACATTACAAAAACAACTAAATAGACGCTAAATAATATTGTGAACTATTTTATTATTGTAATATTTTGTTTAGTATATAGACACTAAATAATAGTGTGAACTAGTTTATTATTATGGTATTAATATTGTATTCACGTGTTTGTTAATAAATGATAGAGGATTCGGTAATTTATACAATTTGTGGTATTAATCATTGGTATGAGACTATTTAATTATGTTGATAATATGTTGGTATTGGTTAAATATGCATGTGATCTTGAAGTTAGTTGTGATTTCATTGCTCTTAGCTGTTTTAAATTAAATACATTAGGAAAAGTTTGATTTCTTGGATGCGTTATAGTTGTAAATATTGCGAATGTGGAGATCATTTGTGTGTGTGTGTGTGTGTGTGTATTATTAATTGTTAAATATTGGTAATTTTAATGTTACGAATGTTTAATGAAAGTTGAAAATATAAAAGTAATGTGATATCATACTCTAATTCTCAATTTGGCATATGTGGGCAAGTGCCTCTCGCAAAGACAGAATCGATGTGTCTTTGAAGGGGCTTGCCCCTTAGAATGCCACATCGATACGCCTTCCAACTATTGTTGCGTGATGAAGGGACTTTCCCCTTAGCATTCCGCATCGATAGTGGGTGGTATCTTTTCTTTAGCCGAGAAGAGGTTTTTAAAGTCACTCATTGACCTTCCACTCATAAATGCACCCTCCCGTAATATCGAACCGTCCCTTTCGCAATGGATGGTTGTGATATTATGGGAGGGTGCATCTTTGTGAAGGACAGCCATTGGCATTTATCAATACTTGAGTTTTTCATGGATATCGTGATTATTTTATCATATTGGATTGCATATATTTGATTTGAGATGTATCGTACTAACGTTAATTGTATATTTTTGTTTTGTAATAGTTACTCTTTTGTGCGGTGAATATGAATATCATGAGCCTAATATCTCCCGATCATGTTTGTAGAATGAAGAGATAAAAAAATGAGTTTCCACGTAAACCAAGATGAAGGGTGTTCACATAAAAAGTTTGAAAACCGCAAGAGTTCCTAAAAATAGTCATCAATTTATTAAAAATCTATAAATTATAGGTATATTATAGATAGTTCAAGATGCCAATGAATATTAGTTGTTCGTAATGTATAACAAATAATTTTTAATTGATTCAAAATTTTAGTACCAATTCTTATATTAAAAAAAGTGTGAAAATTTCAATTATCTATATTCCTCAATTTTAGTTTGTAAGTTCAATTTTTTGAAAAATAACTCAGATGCGGGTGTTGTGATAGTTATTATTTTATTTTTGTTTATTTATTGTGTTTTGGCATGCATAAATGTATATATATATTTTAAAGATGTAATTAATATTTTAATTTTATTATTTGTAACTTCGCTTTAAATAAACATGTTCTTGTTTTGATAATTTTTAATGTTTTTATCTAAATGCCGCATTCTTTGTTGCATTATAGATGACAATATTGTGATATAGTTATGCCTTTGGAAGAAATAGGAAATCATATAAATTGTTGTATTCCTTGCATTTCAATACTATCTTTTATACACATGGCTTTTGAATTAGACAAAATTCAATGCTTCCAATGTTTTAAGATGGTATTCATGTTGATGATGAATCACAAGTCGAAACTTATTTTGGTAAGTATGAAATAAATATTTCATTCATGATAAAAAATTGCATGTAATAATTTTTATGATGCAAGGAGGCCCAAATGGCAAGAGCATGATCGATCTTCCTTTCCAAGAGATAACATAGGAAAAGAGTTAGTTTTCATATGATGACCTAGAATGGACACCAATAGGGGATGAGCTGAACGTCAACATTTGTACTTTCTTACTGCGCTCGCAAGACTACATGCATTTCTAAAGGGGGAAGGTTTTAACGAAAGTTTTGAGACTACCTTTGCCTGCACAAATCACACATCAACAAATATAGAAAATTCAAAACCACAAACAACCAAGTCATATTCTAGGTCCTGAAATTCGCTAAGAAATTATTTTTTTGTTCATTCTTTTCATAAACAATTGTATAGCGTTTGATGTTACCATTTTTAATGCAGCTATTGTTGTTCATATGGTCCAAACGAAAATAGAAATAAGTCAAGAATAAGTGAAAAAGTGAGTAGGTATCTAATTAAAAGGGGTTGCTAATGTCATTTCAATGTGAAGGTTTTTTATGGGAGACCGACAACGGCCATAATATTATACAACCATCTGTTTCATTGTGATGTAAATGGTGAGTGTTGTCATGGGAAGAACGAAAATACCATTAATGATCATCGTTTGAATTTTTCCCTGTAATTATTAAATGAATACAAAACTTATATTAAAAGTATTTTGTTAATGGGAGTCACCATGGACACGGTTTATGATAAATATATAGAGGATCCATAAAACATAGGTATCTCGAGTAGGAGGGATGAATACATGACAAGAAAGGATGTGGTGAATGTGTGGAAAAGAGTTCACTACAGAAGGTCTCAAAAGCATGTTGATGATGCCATGAGCATGGACTTATGATAGACATATTTTTCTACTATCAACGCCCAAATGGAACCACTTGCTCCATTCATTATGGGGTTCTGAAACACTGTGGATGTGTGAGAGTATGGTTCAACATTCACACAATTCCATAATATCCATGGACTCAATGTTTGCTAGCAAAAATTTATGGTGTAAGTAATTGGAATGAATTTTGAAATGATGTGTAATTTACGTATCATTAATACTATACCCTTTCTATTATATTAAACCCCATGTTACCATTTGATGTCATATTTCTTGCATTACCGTTTATACACATTACTTGTTTTTTACGAGCAAGAAGTCAAAAGTGCTGGGGTGCCCGTAGCATGGGCCATTCCTTTCGTGAATAAAATTGAAGATATTTACTGGTGGTTGGCAAAAGTCCAAAAAAAGGAAAATGCCTTCGTGCTTTGATTGGCAAATCAATGCGTTCATTAAGGATGATGCATCAACTAAAATCTAATCCATCGTGTGTGTTTTTGGTTGTCATGTAGTTCTATGCCTATGGCACATGTGCGGGGCATGGTTGAAAAATATGCACAAGTATTGTAGAAAAGAGACTAGGTGGAAGATTTTTGAGAGACTAGGTACCATCATGTATGGTTCTTAAATGCATCACAAGCACACATTTTGAATCATTCAAGACTTCTTTAATAAATTCAAAGAGGAAACTAAGTTCCTCAGTACTTCAGAATACATGGTGTGAGAGTAAAGAACAAGTTGGTGAGTGCGATCCTTTGTGTGTTTCTATTTAAGTATCATCAATTATAATTCTTGGTTTATAATGTCACTTTGATTTTCAATCCATATCGCTTAACAACTATACGGGCAAAATTTTTTATAAACTTCTCCCATGCAAATCAAGAAACAAACGCATCCATCAAGTCCTACCATTGTTTTTTGAAGACTAGATACTTGCGTGATAGACAAAGAAATGTACTCACCGATGGCCATTCTTGCGAAGATCAGAATTGAACATAGATTTAATTGCATCAACTTTAATATCTTTCTCTTGATAATAGATGAATAAATAAACTATGTTTTATTTTTGTTTTATTGGTTTTGATCAATTTGTCTTGTAAGGGGATGGAAGATGCTTTCTTCATTTTCCCTCCTTTTTCCCGTTTAAATCAAGTGGAGTGAGGATGTAAAAAGCTCCATGAGCTAAATAAGGCCAATTTGGGTTTTTTTGATCAATTTGGCTAAAATAGAGATTTCATTAGGGAGGTATAGAGGGGAATAAAATAGGAGGGTGTGTTCATCTCCTTGTTTTAGGGATTTGCTAAGTTTAGAGGATCAAGCCTAGGTGGGAAAAAGGGAGAAAATCGGGGAAATGGGATAGCAGTCTAAAAAAAAAAAAGTTTGTTTTTTTTTTGTTTTGTGTGGCTGGAGAAGGTATTCGATATAGAGGAAAAAATTGATGTAATGGGAAGGAAGAACAGATTCGATGAAAAAAAAAGTTTTCTTTTGAGTGTTTGAAAGTAAAAGAACAAAATTTTTTAACAGTTAGAACAGTCATTTTCGTGGCATGTTCTAATTATTATTTATTTTGTTTTCTGAGCTTTCATGGTGAATCCCGTATCAAGCCGTGAGGAGGAGAATTGATTGACAATCGAGTTTCTTAGCCGATAAACCTTCTGTAAAGGATGGAACGTGGATAATCGACCCCCCTGAGCACAATGAAATTTTTTACAGGTCTTGAAATAGTCGATTAAGTGTTTTATAATCGTCGGATTTCCCTGCTTCTAGCGTAACTAGGGCACGATAGATCTCTCAATTTCCTCGGTCGAATTTCTATATTCTTTGAAAATCTCGATGCTTGGGAGGTCGCCTAACATCCCATAAATGTGTAGACTGTAATTCGAATGGAAAGTATCGTTTCCACTAACCCTCTAACTCGTCAATCCATTCGTGATTACCACGATATCGCTGCACATTCATTCTTTTGGGGACGGTTTTTTTTTATGCTTGTCAAGATCGAATTTGCTTAGGAATACCTAGTGAATGATCAGTTTCATCTTCTCTAAGCTGAAATCCTTCATGGTTCGAAGCAAAGGCAAACTCTGTCATCTTGGGAATGACCTTTGAAGGTCATTAAGGTATTGGTGCATCAGATTCTTGAATTTCCATTCCATTGGCTTGAATTTATATTGTAGTCATTGAATCAGTCCTAAGTTGACATAGGACAGTGAAAGGCAGTGGGATGATATACAAAGAGACAAACTCTGGATCCCTACCTACACTTTGTAACTCCAAAAAAAAATGGATTCCTGGATTGATGTTTGGGATTACCTTATTTGTAACAAGAAAGAGTTTGACCTTGTCACTGAAATAGGACAGACTACAAGGCCTTGGCTATGCAAAGAAGTGGTATTGGGCCTTATGGCCAATCTCGGTTGCTCTAAGTCCTGATTTCCTCTAGTATAGGTATAGTGTGATGTGTGCTAGATAAGTAAGAGTGAATATTATACTACATGTACCAGTATTTGTATTTTCAAGTAAGAGGAGTGTGATGTGTAGGACATTGATGAAATGATTGATGTAATTTTCTTATATCGAGAAGGTTGATCAACCTTGAGACATATCAAGGAGAGCCAAGAAATATCGAGGACATCAGTGTGTTAGTGAAAGTTGAAGATTGATACACCATTTGTGGTATCAGAGCGGTTGATTGTGCACAATCTAAAGATCCAGAGCAAAAAAGGAAAGGATAAGAAGTGACAGAACAAGATGCCACCAAGGAGAGCAATTCAAGTAGCCCAAGCAGCCCAATTAGCATTGGCTGAAGACATCAGGAACCTGACAGCTAGGTTGAGGGACCTAGAAGAGGCACAAAGAAGAGGAACAGAGATGGCAGAAGTCAGTGACGGTGAGCAAGAGCCACCAGAGGAGGAGCTGACTGCAGAGGTGGAGGAAGAGACACCTGAAGAGAGATTGATTAGAGCCATCATGAAGGTGAACACAAAACCAAAGATGGAGGTTCCCATGTACGAAGGTAACTTGAATGTGGAAGAATTGATTGATTGGATCAAAGCACTGGATAAGTACTTTGATTTTGAAGGTATAGTGGAAGATGACAGAAAAGTGAAATTTGCCATGACCAGATTGCATAAGCATGCAGCCCTGTGGTGGGATGGAGTGCAAGAAGAAAGGAAGAGGAAAGGCAAAGCAAAAATTAAGAGCTGGGACAGAATGGTAGCCAAGATGAAGGGAAAATTCATTCCCAGAGATTATGAGGTAAACCTATTTAAGAAGTTGCAAAATTTGAGGCAAAAGGAGTTGTCTGTGAAAGAATATACTGAAGAATTCTATAGGCTAACAATCAGATCAGGTCACATAGAAGAAGATTTGGAAAAGGTAGCTAGATACATCAATGGACTGAGATTCAACATCCAGGATGAGATCAGCCTTCTCACTCCCAAGACTATTGAGGAGGCCTACCGTTGCTCTAAAAGCAGAGGAGAAAATAGCCAGGAGACAAAACACTGTCTCAAGAGGAAGGGGCAGATCATTCAGAGGAAGAGGTGCTCCAAGTGATAGAAGACAGCTGCAAACAAGTGCTGAAGAGGGGAGCAGCTCCAGTAGCACACAGAACACAAGAGGCGGTTCACCATTCAGAGGAAGGAGACCCTATCAAGGTTATCAAAGAGGTAGGGGCAGATTTTTGGGTAAGTGTTTCAGGTGCAACAAGTATGCTGGTCATAGATCCTATGAGTGTCCAGAGAACCCTCAAAACAGCCATGGGAAGAATATGTATATTGCTTCAAATGAAGAGCAAGATGGAGAGCTAGATGTAGCACCTAAACTAGAGAATATCCCGGAAGATGGTGAGTCTCTTCTCATGAAGAGAGTGCTGCTAAAACCCAACAAGGAGGCAATGGAACCCCCTCAGAGGAAGAGTTTGTTTAGGACCAGATGCAAGAGCAAAGGGAAGTGCTGCAAGGTGGTGATTGATAGTGGGAGTACAGACAACCTTGTGTCTGTTGAGATGGTAGAAAAGCTAGGCTTGAAAAGAGAGCCACACCCCACTCCATACAAAGTGTCCTGGCTGCAAAAAGGACATCAGCTGTTGGTAAATGAACAATGTAAGGTAGAATTTCAGATTGGAGCTTATAAAGATCAGGTCATGTGTGACATCATGCCCATGGATGTTTGCCATATCCTTCTAGGAAGACCTTGGCAGTTTGACAACAAAGCCATTCACGATGGGAGGAAGAATACTTACACCTTCAAGAAGGATGGAGTAGAGCATACACTCATACCTCTGAAGGAAGAGAATGATACAGCTGAATCCAGTTCAAAAGTAATGATGGTAAGTGGCAAAGAATTTTTACAAAGCATGAAGAAGGAAGAGGTAAGTTTTGCAGTCATTGGTAAATTGAAAAGTGTAGTGACTAACACTCAATTGAGTGATTTACCTCTTGAAGTCCAGGAGATGCTGAATGAATATGTAGACATTGTGGTGGATGAGCTACCAAATGAGCTGCCACCTGTGAGAAGTATCAGCCATCACATAGATCTGATCCCAGGAGCAAGTTTGCCAAACAAGGCAGCCTACCGGATGACACCAAGGGAGAATGAAGAGATCAAGCAACAAGTTCAAGAATTGTTGGACAAAGGATTGATAAGGGAGAGTTTGAGTCCATGTGTTGTACCTACGGTGCTCAGTCCTAAGAAAGATGGAACGTGGAGAATGTGTACAGACTCAGACCATCAACAAGATCACCATAAGGTATAGGTTTCCTTTGCCCCGGATAGATGATTTACTTGATTGTTTGAGTGGATCAGTTTACTTCTCTAAGATAGATTTGAAGAGTGGATACCATCAGATAAGAATCAGAGAGGGAGATGAGTGGAAGACAACATTCAAGACAAATGATGGTCTGTATGAGTGGCTAGTTATGCCCTTTGGTTTGACCAATGCTCCTAGTACCTTCATGAGACTGATGAATGAGGTGCTTAAAAGTTTCACGGGTAAGTTTGTCATTGTGTATTTGGATGAAATTTTGGTATTTAGTCAGAGTAGAGAAGAACATTTATTGCATTTGAGAATGGTACTAAATAAGTTACAGGAAGAGAAACTGCTGATCAATGTGAAAAAGTGCAGTTTTCTACAAACCGAGCTGGTGTATTTGGGGTTTGTCCTTTCAAAGGAAGGACTGAAAATGGATAAGGATAAGATCAAAGCCATCCTTGAGTGGCCAACACCCAGGAGTGTGTTTGAGGTGAGAAGTTTCCATGGGTTAGCTAGTTTTTATAGGAAATTTATCAGAAATTTCAGTGGTATTGTAGCTCCCATGATAGAGACTATAAAAGGTGATAAGAAACATTTTCAGTGGACTGAAGCAGCAGAGAGAGGATTTCAATTGCTGAAGAAGAAGGTAACAGAAGAGCCCATTTTAGTTCTACCTGATTTTAACAAATTGTTTCAGGTGGAGTGTGATGCTAGTGGCCTAGCAATTGGGGCAGTTTTGAGCCAAGAAGGCAAACCAGTTGCTTTCTTCAGTGAAAAACTCAGTGAAGCAAAAAGGAAGTATTCATCCTATGATCAAGAATTCTATGCAATAGTTCAGGCACTAAAAAAATGGAGACACTACCTGTTGCCTAAAGAATTCGTGTTGTTTACTGATAATTATGCCTTGCAGTTTATTAGTAATCAGCCTAAATTGAATCAAAGACATGTCAAATGGGTGGAGTACTTGCAAAATTATACTTTCAGCATTAAACACAAGAAAGGACAGGCCAATAAAGTGGCAGATGCTTTGAGCAGGAGGGTGCTGGTTGTACAAGAGCTGCAGGTGAGTGTGATGGGTTTTGAGAACTTGAGAGAGCAATATGAAGAGGATGATGATTTCAGCGAGGCTTACAAAGCTTGTAAGCAACCCACAGTGATGGATAGGAGTCCATGGATGGACTATATGCTGCAAGAAGGACTGCTGTTCAAGGGCAGCCAGTTATGCATTCCTAAAGGTTCAATGAGGGAGAACCTGATTCGAGAAAAACACAGTGGAAGTTTATCGACATTTTGGTCAAAACAAGACATTAGCCCAACTGAGTACACACTATTTTTGGCCAAGAATGAGTCAGGATGTGAAGAAATTTGTAGAAAGATGCAGGATATGCCAATACAGTAAAGGGACTAGCCAAAATGTTGGTTTGTATCAGCCACTTCCTATTCCCAGCAGACCATGGGATTGTTTGAGCATGGACTTTATACTGGGATTGCCCAAGACTCAGAAGGGACATGACTCCATCTTTGTAGTTGTTGACAGGTTTACTAAGATGGCACACTTCATTCCATGCACAAAAACTAGTGATGCTACCCATATAGCTAACTTATTCTTTCAGGAGATAGTGAGACTGCATGGATTGCCAAGGAGTATTGTATCAGACAGGGATACAAAGTTTGTTGGGCATTTTTGGAGAACGCTTTGGAAGAAGTTGGGAACTCACCTGAGCTTTAGTTCAGCCTACCATCCACAAACAGATGGACAAACTGAAGTAGTCAACAGGAGCCTTGGAAACATCCTGAGGAGCTTTGGTGAGCATGCACCCAAAACAGTGGGATCTAGCACTTGCACAAGCTGAATTTGCTTACAATGATTCACCCAACAGGAGTACAGGCATGAGTCCTTTCCAAATCATGTATGGGCAGCACCCAAGGGGTGTATATGAGCTGAGAGACTTGGGGAAAATGGAAGGTAGGAGTGCAGATGCAGAAGAATTTGCTAAGGCAATGCAGGATATCCATGAACAGGTAAAGAAGAACCTTGAAGAAAATGCCAACAAGTACAAGCAGAGAGCTGATCAGAGGAGGAAGGAAGTCAGTTTTGAAGTTGGTGATGAAGTACTTGCACACTTGAGGAAAGAGAGATTTCCCAGGAAAGAGTATAACAAGCTGAAAGTCAAAAAGATTGGTCCCTGTAAAATACTCAGAAAATTTTCCAACAATGCTTACGAATTGAAACTCCCTGAAGGCATTGGGATTTCTCCAATCTTCAATGTTGCAGACCTGTATGAGTACAGAGGAGAAGAAGGAGTGGAAGAGGAGTCTGAAATAGGACAGCAGAACACAGATTGGCAGGCACAAATGCCTAGAACCAAACCCAAGGAGATAGAGCAACTGTTGGACAAGAAGGTTATCAAGAAGACCAGGGACAAAGAATACTACCAGTATCTGATCAAGTGGAGAGGTTTTCCAGCTGAGGATGCAACGTGGATGACGGAAGGGGACCTGATCAAGCTGGGAGTCAAGATTGAAGACCTGCAAAAGACAAATCAGCCATGAAGAACATCTTTTCTCTCCAGGGTAGAATGATGCAGGAGCATCCTTACTAGTTAAAATAGATGAATAAATAAACTATGTTTTATTTTGTTTTATTGGTTTTGATCAATTTGTCTTGTAAAGGGATGGAAGATGTTTTCTTCATTTTCCCTCCTTTTCCCTATTTGAATCAAATGGAGTGAGGATGTAAAACAGCTCCATGAGCTAAATAAGGCCAATTTGGGTTTTTTTGGCTAAAATAGAGATTTCATTGGGATAGAGGGGAATAAAATAGGAGGGTGTGTTCATCTCCTTGTTTCAGGGATTTTCTAAGTTTAGAGGATCAAGCCTAGGTGGGAAAAAGGAGAAAATCGGGAAATGGGATGGCAGTCTAAAAAAAGATGAAAGTTTGTTGTTTGTTTTTTTGTGGTGACTGGAGAAGGTATTCGATATAGAGGAGGAAAAATTGATGTAATGGGAAGGGAAGAATAGATTCAGATTGGAATAAAATAGTTTTCTTTTGGAGTGTTTGAAGTAACTGAACAAATTTTCAGTTAGACAGTCATTTTCGTGCATGTTCTAACTGTTATTTATTTTGTTTTCTGAGCTTTCATGGTGAATCCCGTATCAGGCCGTGAGGAGGAGAATTGACAGTCGGGTTTCTTAGCCGATAAACCTTCTGTAAAGTATGGAACGTGGATAATCGACCTCCCTGAGCACAATGAAATTTATTGCAGGTCGTGAAATAGTCGGTTAAGTGTTTTATAGTCAGATTTTCCCTGCTCTGGCCGTAACTAGGGCACGATAGATCTCTCAATTTCCTCGGTCGAATTTCTATATTCTTTGAAAATCTCGATGCTTGGGAGGTCACCTAACATCCCATAAATGTGCAGACTGTAATTCGAACGGAAAGTATCGTTTCCACTAACCCCTGTCAATCCAGTTCGTGATTACCAGTGACAGTCGCACATTCATGCTTTTGGGGATGGGTTTTTTGATGCTTGTCAAGATCAAATTTGCTTAAGAATACCTAGTGCATGAACAGTTTCATCTTCTCTAAGCTGAAATCCTTCATGG
Source organism: Taxus wallichiana var. yunnanensis (assembly GCA_018340775.1). Classification (NCBI taxonomy): domain Eukaryota; kingdom Viridiplantae; phylum Streptophyta; class Pinopsida; order Cupressales; family Taxaceae; genus Taxus; species Taxus wallichiana. The sequence goes on along the minus strand of CM031243.1, from coordinate 473,404,825 downwards.
TTCGAAGCAAGGGCAACCTCTGTCATCTTGGGAATGACCTTTGAAGGTCATTAAGGTATTGCACCAGATTCTTGAATTTCCATTCCATTAGCTTTATATTGTAGTCATTGAATCAGTCCTAAGTTGATATAGGACAGTGAAGGGCAGTGGGATGATATACAAAGAGACAAACTCCGGATCCCTACCTACACTTTGTAACTCCAAAAAAATGGATTCCTGGATTGATGTTTGGGATTACCTTATTTGTAACAAGAAAGAGTTTGACCTTGTCACTGAAATAGGACAGGACTACAAGGCCTTGGCTATGCAAAGAAGTGGTATTGGGCCTTATGGCCAATCTCAGTTGCTCTGAGTCCTGATTTCCTCTAGTATAGGTATAGTGTGATGTGTGCTAGATAAGTAAGAGTGAATATTGTACTACATACCAAATTTGTATTTTTTTTTCAAGTAAGAGGAGTGTGATGTGTAAAAGGCAAGACTCGGCAAGAAAATCGGCACCAAAGGCAAGTGAAATCATGCAGACACTCGCTTTCGTGTACGAGAGATAATTTGTTGATTTTTCATAGTGTTCCGCCACTCGGGAGGGGTCAAATTCATTTAAGGAGGCAGTGAAAATTGCGTCAAATTGCCAACTACCCTCTTGTAATTACCAAACCGGTGAATATTTTCGTTGGAAATCTTACCGCATAAACCACTTAACATTAAATTAAACCAATATTGGCAAAACTTTCTTACCGAAAACAAGATTTCACATAACCATAGGAAGAAGAGGAAGGAATCCGTCTCGAATTAGGTTGTGATTATTCTACACCATCTCTACAAAGATAATCACTAGTCCTATGCTTCACATTTGTATCCACATTTTCCAGAAGGGATGTTCCATAGCACACAATCAAGTATAAGTAACAGTAATTTGACATGGATCTTAACGAATATATAATTTGGTTTGTTTTTCATTAATTTTTTTAATTTACACAAATGGCAAGGGAAATATTCTTCATTTTTCTTTCTGTTGTCACATTAAATATGGATCTAGAACTAATTTGATTTAAAATAAAACCATGTTTATTAATTTTTCAATCGATTGTTAAATTTGGTTAATCTAGTTCATCACCAAATATGTCTTAAGTTGTGAACCAAAATGTAAATCAAAATATTATTTCAATGTTTTTTTAATCTACACTTTTACTATTCCCCCCAATTTCACCCTAATATCTCTATTATATTCGTCATAGATAAATAAACACAACTACTAAATATTAATACTTTGTTAATAATGTATTGTCCTTATCTAAAAAAAAAATTTCAACCAACATTCTCGGTTTTCTTCACACAACCATATTCTTGATGAATTCCCTAGCAAAGAGGGATAAGGGGCTAAAGAAAACCAATATATAATCATTCTTACACCGGTCCTTTTCGGTTGTATGCAACCTTAGGTTTGTTGAGACCCCTTGTCCTCACCTAATTTATCTTCTTTTCTACAAACTAACCAAGAATCCTCTTTTCTCGCTTGAAACTATTATCACTTTTAGCCATTGTGAAGCCATGAATTGATGAAAGAAAATGAGAGAGACCATCACTAAAACAAGGGAAAGAGAGCTCCAAAAATTGATATTATTTGGAAGCCAAGTAATGGTGCAATTACATTCAAAAGAGAGAGGGTGAGAGAGTGATGGTTAAAGGAAAGACAAAAGACAACAATACCACCTATATGACTATTTTACCACTCTTTGGGAAAGAGACACGCTTGAATCAAGGCATGTTATTTTAATATAAATGTTATGAATCTTACATACAAGGGAGAGTATACTTTTCATGATTGATTAGGTCGATGATTAACATGAGGAAATCACAACGTGTTCTTCATCTTGATGAAAAACACTTTGTTTTTTTAACATGCTTGAAAAACACAAGGTGTGTTTTTGAACGTTGAAAAACACGACACTTTTCCACAGCTTCATTTACAAAAATTGAATTTTATGAAGTCACACTAGTATGAACTTAATATTTGAATTCATATTTTTTAACAAGAACCTTAATAAGAAATGTCTTGAAATACAATGTTCATCAATCTCTATTTTTTCCATCTACATCTAGATATATAGTTATAACATTCATATTTGGATTAAACAAATGTTGTCACCAATCATGAGTCGGGGGCCACATATCATACTAAATGCATAGTTACATTTTTTAGAGGAAAATGTTTTTCCTCTATTTTAGTGAAAAATAAAGGATTAAACCCACTCTCCACTATTTACCCTTTATATTTTATGTACGTTATAAAAAAATTTCTATATATGATAATAATTAATTACATCACACAAGCCACTTTGTCCATAATATTTTTTTCGTTAAGATGGAAAATGTAGCGTGTTTTACATCAAGATGGAAAAAACACGATGGTATTCCATATGTTCATGGTGGCCTATTTGAGTGCCAAATATTAGTTTATGTTTGTTTCCCATCCATCGAGACCTAATACACCTAATGTGACAATTGAACATGTATTAGGGATAGATTTGCAATCATTTATACGAAATTAACCCTAATACATGTTAAATTAATGTTAGGTGTTGTATTATAGTTTAGGGTGTTGTAATTGTGTTATTTAAGATGAAAAGTTAGTGTTTAGGGCATCATATCAATGTTTGGGTGTTTAGGGTATCGTATGATTGTTTAGGATGACAAATTAATATTTAGGGCCTTCTAATTGTGTTTTGTAAAGTGGCCAATTAGTTTGTAAGGTCTCATTATATTTCTTAGAGTTTCATATCAGGTTTACGGTTGTTTTGTTAATTATCAAAGTATCTCGATTGTCATTTATGTTATTTAGGTTTACCCATTAGTGTTAAGGTTTTTGTATCAATGTTTGAATGTTTAATATGAGTTCTTATGATATCAAATTATTATGTAAGGTGTCCTAATTATATTATTTACGATGATCCCTTAATGTTTATAGTCTTCTAAAAGTATATAGTGTTTCATATTAGTGTTTATCACGTGTTATAATTCTTTTAGGGTAAAACATGTGTGTTTTATTGTGTCTAAATTATGTTATTTAGAGTAACCCATTAGTGTCAAGGTTTTGCATGATTTTTTAGTGTTTAGGATGTTAGACGAGTGTTTAGGGTGTTGTATGAGTTAATAGGGTATTACGGTGAGGAATATCATTTTGTATGAGACCATGTGTTTCATTATTGTTTAGGCTATACTAATTATGAAATAGAGGATGAAACATTAGTGCATAGAGTATCATGAAATTATTTAGGGTATTGTATCAGTTTCTAGGGTGTTAAATTAATGTTTAGTGTATCTAAAATATTTTATGTGGGGTGACTAATTAGTGTTCAAGGTGCCGTATAAGTGTTTAAAGTGTCCAAAATTAATTTAATGTGGGTTACTTATTATTGTTTATGGTGATAGAATTAGAATAATTATAGCTAATACTATGTTTTCATTCATCATTAGAAATACTATTCCATAAGGAAACACTATGTCATATGTGTTGGTTGTAAATTTCCTCAAAACCTTATAAAGTATGATCTTTTTTTCACTTCAATTTTTCAAATGTAGAGTATTATAGTAAGTGGTACAAAGGGAAATGAAATACAAGACTTGGGAAGATAATAATGGCAAGTGATATATATATATGTGTGTGTGTGTGTGTGTGTGTGTGTGTGTGTGTGTGGAGAGTTTTCATTTTATTCTATTGAACCGCACACTAATACACTAATAAGGATGTAGGTTAGGAATTTTATTTTGCTTATTTTGTGAATAAGGTTATTTTTCGATAAACTTTGTTTCTAGTTAGGTAGACCATAGGGGCATAAATGTCGACATTGTAATTGACAAATAGTCATAGAGTACGCTATTTAGGCCATTTTACCGAAATCAAGGTTATTTCTTAAAAACTTAGTCCATACTAAGGAGACCTTAGATTTCAACATCTTTTTGCATCCTAACAAAACTTAGTGGCCGTCTTTTCCAACATAACATGTTTCCTAATTGTTTCCTCCTCTGGAGTTAGTGTCCTTAACATAATCTTGTAATCTCACAAAACTTAGCATTGGTCTTGTCCAAACATATCACATTACCTAATTGCTTCAAACATCCTAGAACTTTGGTGTCCTTATTATAGCCCCACAAAAGTAATTGTTGATTAATTTCTATCCTAATACTTTTATGATCTTGTTATTACCTTACAAAACTTAATGTCAATCTTTTCTTTCGTAACACATCACATTGCTTACCATGCCCTCGAAATTATGGTATCAAAATTGTAAACCTCAAAAAGCTTAATATTGGTTTTCCTAACATAAGTTTCCTAATTTACACCTCTAACATTTCATGACTTTTAAGGATTTGGTAGAAATCCCTTAAGAATCATTTCTTTAAATTATTCATAACCATGAGTGGGCCCTTATATGCATGCAAGGGAGATCTCACTTTAACATATTTGAACGGGAGAAATCATGCTATATGTAACATGATATTATAGTTCATTGGGCTAAACTTAGTTGATGACTCAACAATACTACATGTAACACGGTCTTATAGTTAATTGGCCTAACTTTAGTTGATGACTCAATAACACTACATGAATCTCCTAAACTAGCCAACACTACAAACATCTCCTAAATTAAATCTATAATGTTTGTGAAACTTGACATTTATGTGTTTTATCTCAAAATGGCCTCTAAATAATCGTGACATTAATAAAATTTTTAATATTTTTTATAATAATCCCAAGATAAAATGATTCACTTAACACATAAACAACTTTAAAAACTTTACCCTCTAATATATTCTCTAGTGAGTCCGAATGATGAATAACTCATACTTTTGAAAAAGAAGTTCCAAGTTTGAATCACATGAAAGACACTTTATACAAAGTGGTCACATATATTATAAAATATATTCTATATACCAAAAATACAAAATATAGACTCTTTTATATACCGTAAATACAAAATATAGACTTAAATACTAAAAATAAGAAATAGTCTCATATACTCTTAATGACGTTATAAACCTTGACACTAAAAGTATATATTAATTTCATATACTATAAAATATCTTATAATTTTAAACAAGATACACCACATCAATCTTTAGGGTGTTTAAATTAATGTTTAGTGTATCCCAATTATTTTATGTGGGGTGACTAATTAGTGTTAAAGGTGTCATATAAGTGTTCAAAGTGTCCTAAATTAATTTAAGTGTTTATTTATGGTGAGAGAATTAGAATAATTATAGCTAATATTATGTTTCCATTCATCATTAGAATTAGAATTCTTTTAGCTAATACTTCTAGATATATTATGTTAATGTTATAAACAATTTGTAAATTTATTGTTCGTTTTATATAAACAAACATGCAAAAAAATTAATTGTTTTGTTATGTGGAAGGAATACAAATCAAATCTACAATATTAATATCTAAATAAAGTTAGTCATCATATAATCTTTCCAAGAATAAGTAGGAATTACACTAGTATGTTAATAAGTGGGATCGATGAAAAATATCTATTACCTAATACGGTGAAAATAGGACCAAATTTATGTTCTCGATATACACATGGATGGCTTAAGAAAACACTTGTGGAAATTTTTTACATAGTTGCTTGGGAATGCATGGAGGATGGCCCTAGATAATGGTCTAGAAAGATGGCACAAACAACTTTGAGAGGCTATGTTCTATGGTTAGTAGATTTAAATAAGTTACATTAGCTCAACATGTGATGTTGATATATTCTACTCCACATGTCTTGAACTCTATAGTGTCATGTGACATGCGCATGTGAAATCCCGATAAATTATTGTGTTCCAAGTAAGCGCAAAACACTATGAGTGACATTGCAAAAAACAACTAAATAGACGCTAAATAATATTGTGAACTATTTTATTATTGTAATATTTTGTTTAGTATATAGACACTAAAATAATAGTGTGAAGTAGTTTATTTTTACTAATAAATATTAGTATTCACATTTTGTTAATAAATGATATATTATTATGTTGTTAAATATTGGTAATTTTAATGTTATGAATGTTTAATGAAAGTTGAAAAGATATAAAAATAATGTGATATCATATTCACTTAGTCAAATTTGGCATATGAGGAAAGTCTGCTATAAAATATATGTGAATCATACTTTCTCTTTGGCATAAGGGACTTGCCTCTTAGGATGGCACATCGATGCCACATCCAATTATCATTGCGTGATGAAGGGGCTTGTCCCTTAGGATTCCGCATCGATAGTTGGATGGTATACTATGTTGATCATAGGTTTTTAAAGTTGCCCACGACATTCCACTCAAATGCACCCTCCTCATAATATCACAACCATCCCTTTTAGTGGGACGGTTGTGATATTATGGGAGGGTGTATCTTGGTGAAGGATAGTCATTGGAATTTATCGATACTTGAATTTTTCATGGATATTGTGATTATTTTATCATTTGAGACGATTTACATATATTTTATTTGACATGTATCATTCTAATGTTAATTGTATATTTTTGTTTTGTACTAGTTACTCTTTTGTGCAGTGAATATGAATACCATGAGCCTAATATCTCCCGATCATGTTTGTAAAATGAAGAGATAAAAAATACGAGTTTCCGCGTAAACTGAAGATGAAGGGTGTTCACATAAAAAGTTTGAAAACTGCAAGAGTTCCTAAAAATAGTCATCAATTTATTAACAATTTATAAATTATATGTATATTATAGATAGTTTAGTATGCCAATGAATACTAGTTGTTCAGAATGTATAGCAAATAATTTTTAATACGATTCAAAATTTTAGCACCAATTCTTATATTAAAAAAAGTGTGAAAATTTTGAATTATCTATATTCCTCAATTTTAGTTTGTAAGTTCAATTTTTGAAAAAGAACGGTATGTGGGTGTTGCGATAATTATTATTTTATTGTTGTTTATTTATTGTGTTTTTCCATGCATAAATGTATATATATATTTTAAAGATGTAATTAATATTTTAATTTTATTATTTGTAACTTCTCTTTTAAATAAGCATGTTCTTGTTTTGATAGTTTTTATTGTTTTTAGCTAAATGTCCCATTCTTTGTCACATTATAAGTGTATTTGACATAATATTAATTTTGTAAGATATTGTGATATAGTTATGTGCATTCTTTGTCACATTATAGATGAAGATATGCTTGTGCAGGTAGTTGTATAAATTGTTGTCTTCCTTACATTTTAATACTATATTTTATACACATGGCTTTTGAATTAGACAAAATTCAAATGCTTCCAATGTTTTAAGATGGTATTCATGTTGATGATGAATCACAAGTCAAAATTTATTTTGGTAAGTATGAAATAATTATTTCATTACCGATACAAAACTACATGTAATAATTTTTAGGATGGGAAGGAGGCCCAAATGGCGAGCATGATCGATCTTCCCCGTCCAAGAGATTACAAAGGAAAAGAGTCAGTTTTCATATGATGACCTAGAATGGACACCATTAGAGGATGAGCTGAACGTCGACATTTGTGCTATCATACCGCTCACAAGACTACAGGCATTTCTAAAGGGGTAAGGTTCTAACGAAAGTTTTGAGACTACCTTCACCCACACAAATCACACGTCAACAAATATATAAAATCAAAACCAAATACAACCAAGTTATATTTTAGGTTTGGAAATTCGCTAACAAATTATTTTTTGTACGTTCTTTTCGTAAAAAGTCAGTTGTATAGCATTTGATGTTCCAATTTTAATGTAGCTATTGGTGTTTGTATGGTCCAAATAAAAATAGAAATAAATTAGTAGTAAGTAAAAAAGTGAGTAGGTGTATAATTAAAATGGGTTGCCAATGTCATTTCAATATGAATGTTTTTATGGGAGACCGAAAACAGCCATAATATTATACAACCATCTGTTTCATTGTGATGTAAATGGTGAGTGTTGTCATGGGAAGAAAGAAAATACCATTAATGATCCTCATCTAAATGTTGCCCCATACTTATAAATGAATGAAAACTTATATCAAGAGTCTTTTGTTAATGAGAGTCACCGTGGACACGGTGTATGATAAATATATAGAGGATCCATCAAACATGGGTATATCGAGTAGGAGGGATGAATACATGACAAGAAATAACGTGGTGAACACGTGGAAAAGAGTTCGCTTGCTGAAGGTCTCAAAAGCATGCCGATGATGCCATGAGTGTGAACTTATGGTAGACATATTTTTCTACTATCAACAACCCAAATGGAACCACCATTCCATTCATTATGGGGTTCTGCAAACACCGTGGATGTGTGAGAGAATGGTTCAACATTCGCACAATTCCATAATCTCCATGGACTAGATGTTTGCTACCAACAAATATGGCATAAGTAATTGGAATGAATTTTGAAATGATGTGTAATTTACGTATCATTAATATATTCCCTTTCTATTATATTAAACCCCATGTTACCATTTGATGTCATATTTCTTGCAGTACCAATTATACATATTGCTTTTTTTTACGAGAAAAATATGGGGTGCCTATAATGGGCCATTTCTTCGAGGAATAAAATTGAAGATATTTACGGATGGTTGGTGGAAGTCCAAAAACAAGAAAAACACCTTCGTGCTGATTGGCGATTAATGTGTTATTACGGATGATGCATCACTGAAATCTAATCTATCGGTGTATTTTTTGTTGTGGTGTAGTGATATGCCTATTTCACGTGTGCAAGGCATGGTTGAAAAACATGCACAAGTATTGTAGAAAGAGACTAGGTGGAATATTTTCGAGACACTAGGTACCATCATGTATGGTTCTAAAATGCATCACGAGGACACATTTCGAATCATTCAAAACTTCTTTAATGAATTCAAAGAGGAAACTAAGTTCCTCAAGTACTTAGGAATACATGGTGTGAGAGCAAAGAACATGTTGGTAAGTGTAATCCTTTGTGTGTTTCCTTATTATTATCATAAATTATAATTCAATCCAATGTCATTTGATTTTCAATCCATGTCTATGACAGCTATGGGAAACAAATTTTAGAAACTTTCTCCCATGCAAATCAAGAAACAAATGCATCCATCGAGTCCTACCATTTTTTTTCAAGACTAGATACTTGTGTGATAGAAAAAAGAAATGTACTCGCTTGGATGGACTATTTTTTCTACACACTTTTGTACAAGATGGAGCCATTTTACAAACACAAGAGGAAGTTGTAAAATATAGCTTCTTGACCAATTTCAAAAAAAAAGAAATCTATTGAGAGTGGTTGAGAGAGAAAAGATTATTCTCGATACATCGATTACCTTGCAATTACACCTAATTACAATCAATTGTGGATTAGGAGCCAAACAACTAGAAGTACATGGTATTTGGTAAGGAAATGCAGAACCTTGGACATATGTGAATGTGTTTGGGATATCGAGGAAACACATGTAAGCACGTGTTGAAGGCGTTGGATTTTTACAACAATATGTGTTGATGTTATCATATCAAGCACCGGAAAGTGATAGTAGTTCAATTCCATCATATGTTACCGATGTATATTGCTAAGCATAAGTCGTAACAAAATAAGCATTGTGTTGAATTTCTTTTCATTTCACGTGCGGAGGCAATACTTATGGGGAGACAAGTAGGGTAAATGAAGACATGTTCTAACATGGCCCCTCTTCAAGTCATATCCAACATCGAAGTTAAAGGTAATTTAATGTCATCGTATGTGGCAAGTAGTGATATATATTGCTAAGAATAAGTTGTAACAAAAAAAACATCGTGTTGAAAATGTTTTCATTACTCATGTAACAACCAATACCTATGCAAAGATAAGCACTGTAAACGATGGAATGTTATGGGATGGCCCCTCCTCGCCACCTCGACACTCACTAATAGTTGATGGTTAGTTGTTAATGCCTTAAATCAATTAATCAATGCTAATGATAATGTTCGTCACACATATTTATGATTAGGTGGCATTGTGTATTTATGTGTACTATGATATTGAAAAACCTAGTGTATAAATAAATAATTTTCTATAATGTCTTATACATCACAGGAACTCCTAAAATAGTTGGGGCTGGTGGTTTGATGATAGAAAGTGATTCAGATTTTATGGAACACACATCCAAAGAATTCTTGAAGTTAGTCTTCGATACATGACTGAGTACAAATGAACAAAAAAAACATTCTTTAAATATGTTCAAAGGTTTAGGAGAGACCTAGAGGCATAAAATATGTTGGATTTTTCTTTCAAAGGACATGTCAATGAGATTGCCAACCACCGCATGCATCCATGGTTTAGTGCGAGTAAAAATGCCACCGCAATGTGAGTAAGAGGCCAGTCATTGTAGAAGATTTAAACAATCACGTTGAAGACTATGAATGCTTCCAATTTTCCAATGACAATCGTGTAAAGAGGAGACAAACCACACAAATGGATCATACAAGTTAAAACATTGAACTATTAGTGTGAACTATTCGCAAGAAATTTTAATTGTGGACTCAAAGACTAATATATTGATCATTTATTTTGCAGGTGGTTCAAATGTAGTGAAACATCCCCCGCCGCTTATCTTTCAGCAATTTAACATATATGCAAGGTGTGTATTGAATGTCCTTAATATAATAACATTTATTTACTATATGTAAGGTAAAAATACTTTGATACCTTGTCTAATATTTAATTCATTATGTTGCAATGATGAAATAGATATGCTGAAATGGTGTATCTTAGAGAATGAGCAGGTTGAACTTTGGAAAGTAAATGTATGGCCATGTTGAGTGGGCCTAAATTATAATTGTAAACATTTTCAATTCATGTATATGAGATTGTACATTAAGTATATTTAAAATACATAAATATGGAACGTGTACAACTGACCTACTCTTTGACTATTTTTAGAGTGTTTTCAAAAATTTCTTGGTGGTGTTAGCCAACGTAGAACCGCTCACGTAAAATATAGATAGTATAAAATATTTTAACAAACAAAAATTTGATGTAATTATGATGAAATGATGTAATCAACAATAAAAAATTATCATGTTGAAGTTTAATTGCTACTACCAAGGTGCTGAAAAATAAACCTTTTTCAACACTATACAAAATATTTCAACAAGTATAAAACACACGGTGTTTTTCAATAGTTTGAAAAACCCACGAACGCATTTCTCCAAAAGATGCAACCCGCGGTCTTTTCCTTCTTTTTAAACATTGAATCCACATAAAAACTTATCAAGTGGTGAAGGGTTGAATTTTCCAATGCGATGGAAAGTGTAGTGCATTTTCCACCACGTTGAAAAATGCATAGTTTTTTTCAGCAATTTGAAAATTATGACCGTTCTCAAAAAGATGCAACCCATAGTGCTTTTCATTCTTTTTGTAAACATTGAATCCACATCAAAAACTTCCTGTGGATATGGGTTGAATTTTTCAATGCGATTGAAAGTGGGCGCATTTTCCCACCATGCTAAAAAATGCATGGTGTTTTTAAGCACTTTGAAAACACGATCACGATCTCAAAAGGTGAAACATGCGGTGCTTTTCATTCTTGTTTTAAACATTGAATCCACATAAACAACTTATCGGTGGATATGGGTTGAATTTTTCCAATGTGATGGAAGTGAGTTGCATTTTCCACCAAGTTAAAAACATACAATGTTTTTTGAGCAATTTGAAAAACCCGACCACGTTCTCCAAAAGGCACAACCCATGGTGCTTTTCCTTCTTATTGTAAACATAGAATACACATCAAATAATTGTCAAGTGGAGAAGGGTTGAGTTTTTCCAATGTGATAGAAAAGTGGGGTGCGTTTTCCACCACGTTGAAAAATACAAGGTGTTTTTCAAAGAGTTTGAAAAACCTAACCCCGTTCTCCAAAAGCCGCAACCCGCGGTGCTTTTCCTTCTTGTTTTAAACATTGAATCCACTTAAAAAAATTATCAGGTGAATATGGGTTGAATTTTTCCAATGCGATGGAAATTGAGGTGCATTTTCCACCACGTAAAAAAATACATGGTATTTTTCAAAGCAGTTTGAAAACATGATCACGTTCTCCAAAGGCATCACCCACGATGCTTTTCCTTCTTGTTTTAAACATTGAATCCACGTCAACAACTTATTAGGTGAATATGGGTTGAATGTTTCCAATGCGATGGTAAGTTAGGTGTGTTTTCCATCATGATGAAAAATGCACGGTATTTTTCAACACTTTGAAAAATACGATCACGTTCTCAAAAATCCACAACCCACGGTGCTTTTCCTTCTTGTTTTAAACATTTAATCCACATAAAATACTTTTCAGGTGGAGAAGGTTGAGTTTTTCCAATGTGATGGAAAGGGGGGTATGTTTTCCACCACATTAAAAAATGCATGATGTTTTTAGCACTTTGAAAACCCAACCCCATTCCCAAAAGCCACAACCCGAGGTGATTTTCCTTCTTGTTTTAAACATTGAATCCAAATCAAAAACTTATCAGGTGGATATGGGTTGAATTTTTCCAATGCGATGGAAAGTGAGGTGTGTTTTCCACAACGTTGAAAAATGCACACGTGTTTTCAGCACTTTGAAAAACACGACGACGTTCTAGAAAAGCCAACCCGCATTGCTTTTCCTTCTTATTTTAAACATTGAATCCACATAAACTACTTGTCGGTGGATAAGGATTGAGTTTTTTCCAATGCGATGGAAAATGGGCTGCATTTTCCACCACGTTGAAAAATGCACGATTTTTTTTCAACAGCTATTTGAAAAACTTGACCCCGTTCTCCAAAATCCATAACCCATGGTGCTTTTCCTTCTTGTTTTAAAATTGAATCCACATCAAATACTTAGCAGGTGGAGAAGGGTTAAGTTTTTCCAATGCAAAAGAAAGTGAGGTGTGTTTTCACCACATTGAAAAACACATGGTGTTTTTGAGCAGTTTGAAAAACATGATCATGTTCTCAAAAAGGCGCAACCCACTGTGCTTTTCCTTCTTGTCATAAATATTTAATCCACATCAAAAAATTATCGGTGGATATGGGTTGAATTTTTCCAATGCGATGGAAAGTGGGGTGCGTGCGTTTTCACCACGTTGAAAAAAACACGATGTGTTTTTCAACAGTTTAAAAACCTCCGACCCCATTCTCAAAAAGGCGTGAACCCACGGTGCTTTTCCTTCTTGTTGTATACATTGAATCCATGTAAACTACTTGTCGGTGTGAGAAGGGTTGAGTTTTTCCAATGCCATGGAAAGTGGAATGCATTTTCCACCACGTTAAAAAATGCACGGTGTTTTTAGTAGATTTGAAAACCCAATCCCGCTCTCGAAAAGAGCAACTCATGCGGTGCTTTTCCTTCTTTTCGTAAAATTGAATCCACATAAACTAATTCTCAAGTGGAGAAGGGTTGAGTTTTTTCAAATGAGATGGAAAGTGGGGTGTGTTTTCCGCCACGTTGAAAAACTCACATGTGTTTTTCAAAGAGTATGAAAAACCCAACCACATTCTCCAAAAGCACAACCTGCGCAAAGTGCTTTTCCTTCTTGTTGTAAACATTGAATCCACATCAACTAGTTCTCGGTGTAGAAGTGTTGAGTTTTTTCCAATATGATGGAAAGTGGGGTACAATTTTCACCACGTTGAAAAATGCACATGGTGTTTTTCAGCACTTTGAAAAATGATCACATTCTCAAAAAATGCCACAACCCATGCGGTGCTTTTCTTTCTTTTCGTAAACATTGAATTCACATCAAAACTTATCAGGTGGATATGGGTTGAATTTTTCCAATGCGATGGAAAGTACGATGCGTTTTCCACCATGTTGAAAAATGCACGGTGTTTTTTTTAGGAGTTTGAAAACCCTGACCATGTTCTCTAAATGGTGCAACCCGTGGTGCTTTTCCTTCTTGTTGTAAACATTGAATCCATATCAACTACTTTTCAGTAGGAGAAGGGTTGATTTTTTCCAATGCGATGGAAAATGGGGTGCGTTTTCCACCACGTTTAAAAATGCATGGTGTTTTTAGTAGTTTGAAAAAACCCAGATCCTGTTCTCCAAAAGGTGTAACCCACGGTCCTTTTCCTTCTTGTTTTAAACATTGAATTCAAATAAACAACTTATAAGGTGGTGAAGGGTTGAATTGTTCCAATGCCATCAAATGTGGGGTGTGTTTTCCACCACATTGAAAAACAAATGGTGTTTTTAGCAATTTGAAAATCGCGACCATGTCCTCCAAAATGGCACAACCCTGGTGCTTTTCCTTATTTTTATAAACATTGAATCCACATAAAAAAATTCTTAGGTAGAGAAGGGTTGAGTTTTTCTAATGCGATGCAAAGTGGGGTGCGTTTTCCACCATATTGAAAAACACGACCACGTTCTCCAAAAGGCATAACCCATAGTGCTTTTCCTTCTTGTTGTAAATGTAGAATCCACATCAACTACTTGTCGGTGGTGAAGGGTTGAGATTATTCAAATGTGATGGAAAGTGGGGTGCGTTTTCCACCACGTTGAAAAACACACGTTGTTTTTCAATAATATGAAAAAAATTGACCACGTTCTCCAAAAAGGCGCAACATGCGTGTGCTTTTCCTTCTTGTAATAAACATTGAATCCACATAAACTACTTATCAAGTGGATAAGGGTTGAATATTTCCAATGCGATGGAAAGTGAGGTGTGTTTTCCACTACATTGAAAAATGCACATGTTTTTCAACACTTTGAAAAACCCACTCCCATTCTCCAAAAAGCACAACCCATGGTGTGTTTCCTTCTTGTTGTAAACATTGAATCCACATCAACTAATTATCAGGTGGATAAGGGTTGATTTTTTCAAATGTGATGGAAAGTGAGGTATGTTATCCACCATGTTGAAAAACACATGGTGTTTTTGAGCATTTTGAAAAACACGATCATGTTCTCCAAAAGCCATAACCCACATGTTTTTCCTCCTTGTCCTAAACCTTAAATCCACATAAAATACTTATCAAGTGGATATGGGTTGAATTTTTCCAATGCGATGGAAAGTGGGGTGTTTTTTTGACCACGTTGAAAAATGCACGGTGTTTTTCAAGAGTTTGAAAACCCGACCCCATTCTCAAAAAGACACAACTTCCGTAAAGTGCTTTTCCTTCTTGTTGTAAACATTGAATCCACGTCAACTACTTGTAAGGTGGAGAAGGGTTGAGTTTTTCCAATGTGATGTAAAGTGGGGTGCATTTTCCACCACGTTGAAAAATGCATGGTGTTTTTTTAGTAGTCTTTGAAAAACTGACCACTTCTCCAAAACCCACAAGCCATGGTTTTTTTCCTTCTTGTTTTAAACATTTAATCCATATCAACAACTTATTAGGTGGTGAAGGGTTGAATTGTTCCAATGCCATCAAAAAAGTGGCGTGCATTGTCCACCACGTTGAAAAATGCACGGTGTTTTTCTACATTTTGAAAATCGCGATCGCGTTCCAAATAAGATACAACCCATGGTGCTTTTCCTTCTTATCGTAAAATTGAATCCACATCAAAAAATTATTAGGTGGATATGGGTTGAATTTTTCCAATGCGATGGAAATTGGGTGCGTTTTCCACCATGATGAAAAATGCAAGGTGTTTTTTAGCAATTTTAAAAAACACGTTCACGTTCTCTAAAAGGCGTAACCGCATGGCTCTTTTCCTACTTGTTTTAAACATTGAATCCACATCAAAAAATTATCAGTGGATATGGGTTGAATTTTTCCAATGTGATGGAAAGTGAGCTGCATTTTCTTCCACGTTGAAAAATGCACGGTGTTTTTAGTAGTTTGAAAAACTCCGAGAAAGTTCTCTAAAAGTCACAACCCGCGAAGTGCTTTTCCTTCTTGTTGTATACATCAAATCCACATCAACTACTTGATCGGTGGTGAATGGTTGAGTTTTTCCAATTTGATGGAAATTGGGTTACGTTTTCTACCATGTTGAAAAATGCACAATGTTTTTCAACAGGTTTGAAAAACCCGACCCCGTTTCTAAAAGGTGCAACCCCGTGGTGCATTTCCTTCTTGTCGTAAACATTGAATCCACATCAACAAATTTTCAGGTGGAGAAGGGTTGAGTTTTTTCGAATGTTATGGAAACTAGGGTGCGTTTTCCACCACGTTGAAAAACATATGGTGTTTTTACGTAGTTTGAAAAAACCATTCCCGTTTCTCCAAAAGGTACAACCCACGATGTTTTTCCTTCTTTTCAAACATTAAATCCACATAAACAACTTATAAGGTGGTGAAGGGTGGAATTGTTCCAATGCCATCGAAAGTGGGTGCATTTTCCACAACGTCAAAAAATAGACGATGTTTTTCAGCAGTTTGAAAATCACGACCACATTTCCAAAATGGCACAACCCATGGTGCTTTTAATTCTTTTCGTAAACATTGAATCCACATAAAAACTTGTCGGTGGAGAAGGGTTGATATTTATTAATACAATGGAAAGTGGGTGCTGTTTTCAACCATAATGAAAAACATAATGTGTTTTTTAAGCGAGTTTGAAAACCCGACCACGTTCTCCAAAAGGCGTAACCCGGTGCTTTTCCTTCTTGTTGTAAACGTTGAATCCACATCAACTACTTGTCATGTAGTGAATGGTTGAGATTATTCAAATGTGATGGAAAGTGGGGTGCATTTTCCACCACATTGAAAAATGCATGTTGTTTTTCAACAAAGATGAAAAATTGACCACATTGTACAAAAGGCACAATCCACGGCACTTTTCCTTCTTGTCATAAACATTGAATCCACATAAACTACTTATCGGTGGAGAAGGGTTGAATTTTTCCAATGCGATGGAAAGTGAGGTGTGTTTTCCACAACATTGAAAAACGCATGGTGTTTTTCAACAGTTTGAAAAACCCCTCTCCCATTCTCCAAAAGCACAACCCACGGTGTGTTTTCCTTCTTGTTTTAAACATTGAATCCACATCAACTAATTATTAGGTGGATAAGGGTTGAGTTTTTCAAATGTGATGGAAAGTGAGGTATTATCCACCATGTTGAAAAACACATGGTGTTTTTGAGCACTTTGAAAACACGATCACGTTCTCCAAAAGGCCATAACCTGCAGTACTTTTTCCTCCTTGTCCTAAACATTAAATCCACATAAAATACTTATCAAGTGGATATCGGGTTGAATTTTTCCAATGCGATGGAAAGTGGGGTGTGTTTTTGACCATGTTAAAAAAGCACGAGTTTTTCAAAGAGTTTGAAAAACCCGACCCATTCTCAAAAAGACACAACTCGTGGTGCTTTTCCTTCTTGTTGTAAACATTGAATCCACGCCAACTACTTGTAATGTGGAGAAAGGTTGATTTTTTCCAATTTGATGTAAAGTGCGGTGAATTTTCCACCACGTTGAAAAATGCACGGTGTTTTTCGTAGTCTTGAAAAACTCGACCCGTTCTCCAAAACCCACAACCCACAAAGGTTTTTTCCTTCTTGTTTTAAACATTTAATCCACATCAACAACTTATTAGGTGGTGAAGGGTTGAATTTTTCCAATGCCATCGAAAGTGGGGTGCATTGTCCACCACATTGAAAAATGCATGGTGTTTTTGTACGCTTTGAAAATCGCGACCAGCGTTCTCAAAAAGATATAACCCATGGTGCTTTTCCTTCTTATCGTAAAAATTGAATCCACATCAAAAATTCTCGGTGTGGATATGGGTTGAATTTTTCCAATGCGATGGAAATTGGGGTGCGTTTTCCACCACGATGAAAAATGCACGGTGTTTTCAACAATTTTAAAAACACGATCACATTCTCTAAAATGTGCTACCCGTGGTTCTTTTCCTCTTGTTTTAAACATTCAATCCACATCAAAACTTATCGGTGGATATGGGTTGAATTTTTATAATGCGATGGAAAGTGAGCTGCATTTTCTTCCACGCTTGAAAAATGCACGGTGTTTTTAGTAGTTTTAAAAACCTCACAACGTTCTCTAAAAGTCATAACCCAGCAGTGATTTTCCTTCATGTTGTATACATCGAATCCACATCAACTACCGATCGGTGGTGAAAGGTTGAGTTTTTTCCAATTTGATGGAAATTGGGTTACGTTTTCTACCATGTTGAAAAATGCACGGTGTTTTTCAACACTTTGAAAACAACCCCGTTCTCCAAAAGGTGCAACCCATGGTGCATTTCCTTCTTGTAAATGTAAACATTGAGTCCACATCAACAAATTTTCGTGTTCGAAAGGGTTGAATTTTTCCAATGTTATGGAAACAGGGTGTATTTTCCACCATGTTGAAAAATGTCTAGTGTTTTCTAGTAGTTTGAAAAACCGGTCTTGTTCTCCAAAAGGTGCAACCCACGATGCTTTTCCTTCTTGTTGTAAAAACATTGAATCCACATAAACAACTTATAATGTGGTGAAGGGTTGAATTGTTCTAATGCCATTGAAAATGGGTGCATTTTTTCAATGTTAAAAATAGACGACGGTGTTTTTCAGTAGTTTGAAAAATCACGACCAAATTCTCGTAAAGGCAACCCGTGGTGCTTTTCTTTCTTTTGTAAACATTGAATCCACATCAAACACTTCGAGGTGGAGAAGGTTTTATATTTTAGAATATAATGGAAAGTGGGGTGCGTTTTCCGCCATAATGAAAAACACACGGTGTTTTTTAGCGATTTGAAAAACACGACCACGTTCTCCAAAAAGGCGTAACCCAAGTGCTTTTTCTTCTTGTTGTAAACATTGAATCCACATCAACTAAATTTCATGTGGTGAAGGGTTGAGATTATTCAAATGTGATGGAAAGTGGGTGTGTTTTCCACCACAATGAAAAATGCACGTTGTTTTTCAACGAGTTTGAAAAATCGACCTCTTTTGACAAAAGGAACAACCCACCAGCGGTACTTTTCCTTCTTGTTGTAAACATTGAATCCACATAAAATACTTATCAGGTGGAGAAGGGTTGAATTTTTCCAATGCGATGGAAAGTGAGGTGTGTTTTCCACCACATTGAAAAATGCACGGTGTTTTTCAGCATTTGAAAAACTCAATCCTATTCTCCAAAAGGTGCAACCACGGTGAGTTTCCTTCTTGTTTTAAATATTGAATTCACATCAACTACTTATCAAGGTGGAGAAGGGTTGAGTTTTTAAAATGTGATGGAAAGTGAGTTATGTTTTCCACCATGTTGAAAAACACATGGTGTTTTTCATTGATTTGAAAAACATGATCAAGTTCTCCAAAAGCCACAACCCGCGGTGCTTTTCATCCTTGTCCTCAACATTAAATCCATATTAAAAACTTATCAAGTGGATATGGGTTGAATTTTTCCAATGCGATGGAAAGTGGGGTGTGTTTTCCACCACATTGAAAAATACGCATGGTGTTTTTCAACAGTTTGAAAAACCCGACCCCATTCTCAAAAAGGTGCAACCCGGTGTTTTTCCTTCTGTATGTAAAAATTGAATCCATGTCAAATGCTTGTCAGGTGGAGAAGGGTTTATTTTTTTCCAATGTGATGTAAAGTGGGTGCATTTTCCACCACGTTGAAAAACGCATGGTGTTTTTAGTAGTTTTAAAAGATGACCCTGTTCTCCAAAAGCCACAACCCGTGGTGCTTTTTCTTCTTGTTTCAAACATTGAATCCACATCAAAAATTTATTAGGTGGTGAAGGGTTAAACTGTTCCAATGCCATCGAAAGTGGGATATAGTTTCCATCACATTGAAAAATGCATGGTGTTTTTCTACACTTTGAAAATCGTGATCGCGTTCTCAAAAGATGCAACCTGCGGTGCTTTTCCTTCTTGTTGTAAACATTGAATCCATAAAAAAATTATCGGGTGGATATGAGTTGAATTTTTCCAATGTGATGGAATGTGGTGTGCATTTTTGCACCATGTTGAAAAAGCACAGTGTTTTTAGCATTTTAAAAACATGATCACGTTCTCCAAAAGCGCAGCCGCGTGCTTTTCCTTCTTGTTTTAAACATTGAATCCACATCAAAAACTTATCAGGTGGATATGGGTTGAATTTTTCCAATGCGATGGAAAGTGAGGTACATTTTCTTCCATGTTGAAAAATGCACACGGTTTTGTTAGTAGTTTGGAAAACCCACAACATCCTCCAAAAGGCACAACCTGCGGTGCTTTTCCATCTTTTTGTATACATCGAATCCACATCAAATACCGATCAGGTGGTGAATGGTTGAATATTTTCCAATGCGATGGAAAGTGGGTTGCATTTTTCTACGATGTTGAAAAATGTACATTGTTTTTAAACGATTTGAAAAACCCGAACCCGCTTCTCTAAAAGGTGCAACCTTGGTGTATTTCCTCCTTATCAGTAAATATTGAATCCACGTCTAACTAATTTTCAGGTGTAAAAGGGTTTAGTTTTTCCAATGCGATGGAAAGTGGGGTGCGTTTTCCACCACATTGAAAAATGCACGGTGTTTTTTAATAGTTTGAAAAACGGATCTTGTTCTTCAAAAGGTGCAACCCACTGCGTTTCCTTCTTGTTTTTCAACATTGAATTCAAATCAAATACTTATCAGGTGGAAAGGGTTGATTTTTTCAAATGCGATGAAAATTGAGGTACGTTTTCCACCATGTTGAAAAACACATGGTGTTTTTTAGCATTTGGAAAACACAATCATGTTCTCCAAAAGCCACAACCCGCGGTTCTTTTCCTCGTTGTCCTAAACATTAAATCCAAATTAAAAACTTATCAAGTTGATATGGGTTGAATTTTTTGAATGCGATGGAAAGTGGGTTACGTTTTCCACCACGTTGAAAAATGCACTGGTGTTTTTCAAATTCAAAAAAATGACCCCATTCTCAAAAGGCAACCCACAATGCTTTTCCTTCTCGATGTAAACATTGAATCCACATCAACTACTTGTAATGTGGAGAATGGTTGAGTTTTTTACAATGCGATGTAAACTGTGGGGTGTATTTTACACCACGTTGAAAAATGCACGGTGTTTTTCAAAGAGCTTTGAAAAACGACCCCGTTCTCCAAAAAGCCACAACCCATGGTGCTTTTCCTTATTGTTTTAAACATTGAATCCACATCAACAAATTATTATGTGGTGAAGGGTTGAATTTTTCCAATGACGAGAAAAGTGGGGTACATTTTCCATCACGTTGAAAAATGCACGGTGTTTTTCTACAGGTTTGAAAATCACGATCACATTCTCAAAAAGATGCAACCCATGGTTCTTTTCCTTCTTATCGTAAACATTGAATCCACATAAAAAAATTATCGGTGGATATGGGTTTAATTTTTCCTATGCGATGGAAAGTGGGGTGCATTTTCGACCATGTTGAAAAACACACCGTGTTTTTCAAAGAGTTTTAAAAACACGATCACGTTCTCCAAAAGGCACAATCCATGGTGCTTTACCTTCTTGTTTTAAAATTGAATCCACATCAAAAAAATTATCAGGTGGATATGGGTTGAATTTTTCTAATGTGATGGAAAGTATGGTCCATTTTTGCCATGTTAAAAAATGCACAGTGTTTGTCAACAGTTTGGAAAAACCGACAACATTCTCCAAAAGGCACAACCCGCGTGCTTTTCCTTCTTGTTGTATACATGGAATCCACATCAACTACCGATCGGTGGTGAATGGTTGAGTTTTTTCCAATGTGATGGAAAGTGGGTTACGTTTTCTACGATGTTGAAAAATGCACGGTGTTTTTCAACACATGAAAACCCAACCCCATTATTCAAAAGGTACAACCCATGGTGCATTTCCTTCTTTTAGTAAACCTTGAATGCACATCAAGTGATTTTAAAGTGGAGAAGGGTTTTTTTTTTTTTTTTTTTTTCAATGCGATGGAAAGTGGGGTGCATTTTCCACCGTGTTTAAAAATGCACGTTTTTTTTCAATAGTATGAAAAACCCGACCCGTTCTCCAAAAGGCGCAACCCATGGTGCTTTTCCTTCTTGTCGTAAACATTGAATTCACATCAAATACTTATCAGGTGGAGAAGGGTTGATTATTTTCCAATGCGATGGAAATTGGAGTGCATTTTCCACCATGTTGAAAAATGCACGGTGTTTTTGGTTTGATAAACCCAACCCCGTTCTCTATATGGCGTAACCCATGGTGCTTTTTATTCTTGTTGTAAACATTGACTCCACATAAAATACTTGTCGGTGGTGAAGGGTTGAATTGTTCCAATGCCATCAAAATTGGGGTTCGCTTTTCCACCATGTTGATAAACGCATGGTGTTTTTCAGCACTTTGAAAATCATGACCGCTTTCTCCGTAAGGAACAACGTGTGGTGCTTTTCCTCCTTGTAAACATTGACTCCACATAAACTACTTGTTAGGTAGAGAATGTTTGAGTTTTTCCAAAGTGATGAGAAACAGGTCTTGTATTCCATCACATTAAAAGCGAACGGTGTTTTTCAACACTTTGAAAAACCATTTATACATTTACACCAAAACATTTACATTAAATTTGTATAACATTGCAAAAAAACTATGAGAAGATGAGAAGTTACACATTGAACCAATGAAAACTATTTTGTATTCTTAATGAATGGTAACGCACATTTAAACTAAAATCATTCCATTGTAATGTATATGCAATATGAAAATTACATGCTTTAATAAGAACTTGAAATTTGAATTCTCTATAATATGTACATTAACTAAAAGTAAAATTCACAATACTCGCACATTTTAAATCTTATTCCAATTTAAATATTTTTATTAGATTTTAAAACCTTCTTTTTTATTATGTTTTGATGGTATAATTATCATTAAGTCTTTTAAAAATTAGAATATACGTTTAACCAACACATATTGATGTCAAAGGTCACATGGAAAGTGTCATTTTATTACAAAGTCATATTTAATGTCGAAGTTAACTTGGAAAATATTCGGTGTGAGTGGTGTACTTTTTCCTTAGTTGATGCCTTAGCAGATGTACATCTTCTTCCATAATTCTTTGTGACCTTCGTGAATTTTAACAACGAATTAAAACTTGCTTCTTGGTTTTGAACACCTTTTTGTTGGATTCGCATGTTGTCTCCCAATTCTTAATTTCTAATTCCAACTCTTGAACCTCAAGCTCCAAATCCATCTTCTTCGAGGAAGCATCTAGTAATTAGTCCAATAATTCCTTATTTATCTTTGGCAATTTTAAATATATCGATCCGAGTCTTTCACGCTCGATTTTATAAAACTTTACCTTGTTCATTGCAAGTTTTAGTTCTACTTCCATACGAACTGACGGGGATGACTCATCTTCTTTCCAACTTCAAAATTTTGTTTGCAGTGCTCTCTATAGTCTTTCCTAACACATTAGTACTAGGACTATAGAATTTTTCATAGTCTTTTGGTTTTGGCACTAGTTAGGCCTTGCACTTTCCAACCTTCTTTTTCTTGTCATCTAATTAAACCTATATTTAAACAACCAATTATTATTTGTTAACATTGAAATGTAATTGTAACCATATATCGTACACGAAAGTAGAACCCAACAAAGTAACCATATACCATTTATCATAATCCACATTCATAGTCACATTAATACATTAACCATATACACAAATCAACATCATTATTTATGCGATAAATGAAATGTCACATAACAAGAATAAAATCCATCTAATGTGCTATAAACAGAACCAAAAACCATATTCAATTTAACAAGAATGAAATACTAAATCGTAAACGTCAAACAAAATAAAGTAAAAACCTCATCACACATATATACAATTATCTTCTAATCACACGGTGTATTACTCTTCCTCATTCATCACATCACATACCAGATATAACAATTGAAATAGTTGATTTAAATACTAATTAATGTGCACATATTAACATCAACCGCAAAACAACCATATTAGTGTAAAATCACATACATTTAATAATCATAATTTAACCATGTATGTCTATCCATATCATCTATTATGCTGCAAAGGAAAAATTCATCAAATATAACTAATTTGTTTCATACCACATAATCAATATCTATACATATATGTCTAATATATAAATAAAATTTGTCAAATATGTAAGTGAAATATAAAATTTCTATGATTGGTATATTGATTTATTATTATTGTCTTGGGTGGGAGTGCATGTTGTTTTTCCCTCAATTTCCACCTTGGCCTACATGTGCATCTTCTTCCATACCTCCTTATGATCTTTGTGTGTTTTAAGAATAGTATTAAATTTGGCTACATGATTTACTGAACACTTTTTTGTCCCCTTCACCCATTGTCTCCCAATTCTTAATTTCCAGTTCTAACTCTTGAACCTTGAGCTCCAACTCCATCTAACTTGACAAAATTTATCCTATTTCATCTAATATTTCCTTGTTTTTTTTGTAAAATATAAATTTTCCAATGCAAAGCTTTCACACTAGTTTTGATATATCTTTGTCTTCTTTGTTACAAGTTTCATTTCTAACTCCATACGAACTAATGGGGAAGGCACGTCTTCTTGTGTAACATTGACATATTTGTTTGTAGATCTATTTGAATGGATAAGTGTCACTATCGAATGATTCATGATTAATTGGTTCTTGCCTTTGGTGAAGCCTTGTACTTTCCAGTCTTCTTTAGTCTTGCCATCTAAATAAAATTGTATTAGACCAATTGATTATTATCTGTTACCATTCAAACATAATTAGAAAGGAAATAATGCACTTAACTTATACGTAACAAAATATTATCATGGATGAAATACATATGAAAGTTTCATAGCCACATCAAACCAAAGTATGCATATATGGATGTAGAACATAACTATGTAACGATAAACCACAAGCCATAATCCATAATAAACAAAATTGTGAAATATCTGTGATTAATTACTTGAACACGTCAAACCCAAGAAGGCATAGAAGGAATAAGAACTCAACTATGTAACCACATACCAAAAATGTAATCCACAATCCATAGTCACATTAATACGTCAACTGGATACACAATAAGTGACAACATCATCATTTATACGATAAATGGAATGTCACATAACAAGAATAAAAACAATCTAATGCATTATAAACAGATCGTAAATGGATAACTCTATGTAACCCATAACCACAAACCATATTCAATATATCAATAATGCAAAGTACTAGGTCGTAAACCTCAAACACATTAAACTAACATCATCGTCATATACACATATACTAATCCAACTCATCACAATCAATGTTATACATAGAGGTTTTCATCTCCTTCATTTCCTAGTGTTAGCGATAGACAATATTCCATCATAAAATCTAATACGTTTCTTCTCATTTCTATGAATAGAATTTGGCGTGATGCCAAGAATGGGTGGGGCATATGATGTCTTTATCTATATATGGAGCATTTTCTCAAGGTGTGTACCGCATCATCCTGAAACCAACCATATAGTAAATAAGTGAACATAGATGAATCTCTTATTTAAACACATAATTAAATTAAATTATTCATTACAACTAATCACCTCTTCGGAGTGTCAAGTCTGATATCGCTGAGATCCCAAATAGCAAACCCTTTGACACACTCTACCAAAGTGTTTGTAAATGTATTAGGGTAGGGCAATGGAGCAGTGGGAACAATGGCCTCAGAAATAATCACTTTGATAGTAAATTTGGGGAGTGTGATGCCATGAAACTTCGCGTGTGGGATACTATCACAAACCACTCCTCTTGTGACAACCATATCATCTGACATTAACCTGACTTCGACCCCGTCAGGAAAATCCTAGAATAACAACAATCTCAATTGCATTAATAACTTTTTCTTAATTTCACCAAAAAAGAATACAGAAAATAAAATGAGAACATTCAATAACTTACCAGTCTAGTTCCACCCTCTCTCATACTTCCGTAAATGGTGTTTGTGTTCCTCTCCTCGTGCCTCCTCTCATCACCTTCTCTCTCTTCGACCGGCACCTTTGAAGCTGCAAATCAGGATTTTTCATCTCCGACTCTCTTATCTCACGTGAAGCTATCTCTTCAATAAGATCGATACCATAGGATGATTGAGAAGGGTGCATCTTATCACAAAATTCCACCTATAACAATCGATTCATCAAGACAATTAAAGTATCAAAACATAAGGTAACTTAAATTTTTCAAGTGCGTGTTAAGTGGTTTTTACCTCTATCTATTTTGCACTATGAATCGAGTGTCTCTATCAGCGTAAGAGTTGACACAAGGGAATGTCATAATCCTAGGCACACCTACAGTTAGTATATACAAAAATACACAAAAACTACATTGTATCTTCACTTATGAAAGACCAATAATATCTTACGTTATCATTCCTAGGGGGTCAACATTTTCATACTTGTTCCACCCTCTAATCTAGCTTCCTATTCATGATAGAATATCAAGTTTTGATTAACAAACAAACATAATATATAAAATACTAAACTAATCTTAAATTTACCTCTGTTCCGATATTTGAGTTTTTATTTGCTCGGCTCTCAACCAATGATCCTATCTCACCTTTCACATCTCTCTGCTGAATCGTAGGCACACATTACATCATCCACATCACTCTTTCCTTCTCATCTCAACTCCTCAAATCGATATTTACCTTATTTTTTACAAACTCGATCGATAACCCTCCTCCGCTGCAAGTAGAATTGTTTCCTCGTGGGCGTAGTTCAACATATTCGATTCTATACTCTACGAGTAGCTCATGGATATCTAAGTGAATGGGCTTGGAAGGACCATCTGATGTATCACCATCAACTATTGGAGGATCATCTCCCTTTTCTTCCTCTGTGATGCTTGCAAAACGCGTACGCACCATGTGATGTGAAGGTACTTGTATATATGGAGTCCAAGTGCATAACTATTAGCCCAACATAAAATATTAATTATTTTGCAAAATAAGTAATGTTCACATATTCGAATATTATCATCATCGAATGTGAAGAAACCTGTATGAAAATATAACGATTTCATAATTTTTATCTTTGCAAATGACATAATTGTTACTACGACAAACAATTAATGTTCACAAAGTTATATATTACCATCTCCTTATTTATGCCTTCCCCGAAAATGTAAGAATGGATTGTGAACATGGATCGGCCCATGTCGTTAAGCTTCGCATGTTTCTTTCATGCACAGTGTCATAACCATCGTTGAAGCGACACATTGTAAATTAAGTTAAACTGAAACAAATGTTGCACGAACTTATTTATTCATATTTTGTATGTGTATTGAGAAAATCATGCACAATACACACTCATTATTATTTTCAAATCTGGATACTTGACTCTAGATGTTTCGAAGTAAACATGAAATGTGAATTGCAAGTGTGTTAAAAGAGAAGATAGGATAAAGCATGATGTATCATCATATTATCCACAAAATATATAATATATATGCTAGAGACAATTCACATAATATTAGTTATTCACAATCTAATAAGTAATGTATGTCTACCATTACGCAAAAATAAAATACAATGTGTACATATATCATATTGAAATGTCCTCCATGGAAAGTTCTAGAAAGCTACCACTTCTTGGTTTATAGTGTCCTTAGACATTTGGCATACATCTAACCTACCTCTGTTAACTTTGACATACATGTATGAACATTTCACAAAGTGAGATACACTCTCTAGCACTTGAACTCAAAGAATCGAAAGATTTACATTGTTACATTGGTATACACCAGTCATTTTTTTCACAACAACTATATCATCGAAAAACACACAAATGTTCTAAACATCGTGGTGTATTGCTTCCTCAAGACCCAATATGAACGCCTATACTCAAACCGGTGGAAGGTCATAGTGGCATTTTTGACAATTGTACCTCTTTCTACTATCTTGCTTCCATCAGGGTCGTATAATATGAACGATGAACATGCAAGATTTTCGAAGGTATTCGACACTCCATGGATTTCCAATCTCCAAATGGAAACCATGCTTACCTTTACAATTGACAAAAATATATCATAAGGAAACATAAAAAAAATAGAATGAACACTTCACAGTTGACTTTTTCAATACAAACATCAATGGTAAAATGTACTTCTTTAGCTTTCCCTAAATAATTAAAAATCCTTAGAACTACACAAGATAATTAAACAAAAGTACACTGACCTAGCAAAAGTCTTAGAACTACACAAGATAATTAAAAAAATAAGTAAATAATCAAAGGGGGCCATATGAATACCGTAAATGATTGGAAATGATAATCACACTAGTACAAACCTAAATTAGAAAAATGATCATAACCCATACTTAGTGAATTAGAAAATCGTTACCATTACACATTTGGTACCTAAATAGAATTTTAACATAAATTAATTTTAATAATTTAAACCTTCTATAAAATATCTAAAAATTAGTAATTTAAAAATATAATACATAGAAATACATATTAATACTAAGGAAAACATATTTAATATTTAAGCTCGTGTGAATCAATAATATATTCGAACATTCGGATCATGTTACTCAATGGAGATAAGACAAGTTCATCTAATTAGGAAGATTAAAGACACCGAAATGGTTTTATCTCAATTTCCTCAAAAGCAAGTCGAGGTAATCATTCTAGTTGTCAACATTCTTGCTTCATATGGTATGTGGTTGAGAAGGAAATTTTGTAGAGATCTGGGTGGTGAGATTTAAAAGGATTGGTCTCATGTTATGATCCCTATCTCGTGGAGAAATGAAGAATCTAATGATAGAAACTTAGGCAAAGTTCACCGTAACAAAACCGATGATCCTGCGCATAGGTCTGTTTTGAAAACTCAAGTATGGGTAATTAGATGATGACTATAGAGGTTCATGTACCTAAGGGAACTTTCCTAGATATCAATAATATCTCAAATCTTGACGTTAATTGAAGCCGTTGCTCAATAGGTTCCAGGAGTGGTGCTCGTATCTCCGAATGGTAAAATGTTTCGTTTTCTTACAAACTCCAATTTTCAAATACTAACAACAATGCAAAATAGGAGGCATTTATCCTTGGCCTCAAAATTACGAGAAGAGAAAGGGATCAAAATTTTTAAAGTTTTTTGAGATGCGGAGTTGATCGTTAAACAAGTTAAAAATCAGTTTCAAGTAAAGAATGGTCATTTGAGACACTACTGAAAAAAAGTGTGCGATGTGATACAAGTCTTCTATGCTTTTTCCATAAAATCAAATCCCCATGAAAGGAATAACAAAGAAGATTCTCTAGAAGTTTTAGCTTCATTAATGATCCTTCTTTCATAGTTTGATCAATAAAAATACACCATTGAAATGGTTTTTAGGCCAAGTGTTCCTAACAATGTAGAAAATTGGAAATTATTCAATGATGATCAAAAATTATTGCCTTCTTGGAAAAGAGGGATAATTTTGAATAGTTTTACTTTGAAGGAAGTGATTCCGCATTCCGTGAATCAACAACCTCACCTATTCAAGGAGTTGAGAATGAGGATCCTTTTGATGACATCATTGAACTTAATGGAAATAAAATTCCAAAAGAATTGGTTTCACTTGAAGAAATTTTTGACAAGCAAGACAGTTTATCAAAGAGAAAGAGCAGTGGGACCTACGAACTCTATTGACTATGAGGAAGTTGACATTGGTACCAAGGAAAAGCCTTGCATTGTCAACATAGGTAAGTGTTTCTCACTGAGGAGCGCAAAACATTTGTAAGCCTCCTTACCAAATATTTTGACATCTTGGCTTATTCATATAAAGACTTGAATTATTATCAACCTAGGGAACCTGGAGAATGCCATACCTTTGAAACTCTGCGTAACTCCATTCAAGAAAAGAAAATATAGTATAAGCCCAAGATATCATGGACAATATTCCATGAAGTTCAAAATATGTTAGATTCATGAATATTTTTCCTTTTCAAATTCAACTTGGATAACTAATATTATACTAGTTCGCAAGAAAAATGGAGAAATATGATTTGTGTGGATTTCTGCAATCTTAATCAAGCATCCTTAAAGGATAACTATCCACTATCGGTCATCGACCATATTCATAGGTAGTAACTAGATCGGAAATTTTATCTATGCTAGATGGTTTCTTTGGTTATAATTAGATCAAATTGGCTAGAGAATACCAACATAAAATAGTGTTTACTACCCCACGAGTACGTTCGCATATAGAAGAATTCCTTTTGGTTTGATCAATGTCAAGACAAATTTTCAAAGGGCTATGGATATGGCATTTAGAGTTTATAAATACAATATATTCATGATATACCTAGATGA
Source organism: Taxus wallichiana var. yunnanensis (assembly GCA_018340775.1). Lineage (NCBI taxonomy): Eukaryota > Viridiplantae > Streptophyta > Pinopsida > Cupressales > Taxaceae > Taxus > Taxus wallichiana. Next base: position 473,374,659 of record CM031243.1, on the reverse strand, counting down.
CTTGACAGTGTTCTCAAAGAAGCGAGAAGATCACCTAAGAGATTTAGAGAAAATATTGCAAAATGTGTAGAATTCAAAAGACCTCCTGAATCCAAAGATGTCCTAGTTCGAGTTATTGAAGGGAAACTCCTAGGTCATATTATTTCTAAACAAGGAACTAAGATCAAACCCGAGCACGTTCAAGCTATCAAGAATCTATCCTTTCCTACAAGTAAGCTTGGAGTCTACTTATTCTTAGGGAACGTGAACTTTTGAGAAGGTTTGTGCCATATTTTTCCGAGCTAAATAAAGAAATCATGATATGATGAAAGGAAAATAATCCTTAAAATGGTTGAAGGAAGCTAGAGATGCATTTTAAAAAACAAGGGTGCTATTGCAAAAGCTCCTACATTGGTTTGTCCCAATTTTAAAAAGGATTTCATAATCTATTACTATACATCACTGCACAAGATCTCTGCCATCCATCGACTCAAGACAATCAAGAGGGAACCAAATATCCTATTGCATTAATGAGAACTAGATTCAAGAAAAATGAACTCAAGTACACTCCCTTGAGGCATACATATGCGATGGTTAGAGCTTTGAAACATTTCGTACTATGTACCATAACAAGAACCAGGGATCTAAAAGAGGTAACTAGGTCTCCAATATCTAGGAATATGACTTGGACATGAAGCCTACAAAGTTATTTTAAGGAAGAGGACTTTGCCAACTTATCCCAGAGGATGAGCCACAAGATAACTACAAGAAAAACCAGTTGAAGAAAGTTTACCACTTTGGTAGTTTTTGTCGAGACACCGGAGATGAATGGTATTCCTATATAGCCTACTTTCTCACATATGGAGAATGTCCCGAGAATTTTACACTAAGGAAAAGAGAGATATCAAATTGAGAGTTTCCAAGTACATTATTTGGGAAAACACTTTGTTTAAGAAATAAATGTACAACATATTCCTTAGATGTGTCGATAAAGAACAAAAACCTAAGTTGTTGGAATCCTTTCACACATCATGCTTGTGGTGGTCATTTCTCGGCCTAGTGACAACTCATAAAATTTTGCAAGCAAATTATTATTTTCCCACTATAGTTTCCAATGCTCAAAGTGGGCATAAAAATGTAAAGCTTGTCGGCCAGGTTTGTTGAAGACCTAAATTGATGGCTTTGCCTTTGAAGCTAGTTTTCACCGAAGAACCCTTTCAACAATGGGGTTGGATTTCATCTGGGGTCCTGAGCCAAACACAAATGTTATTCATATTCACGTGCTCACTGCAACTAATTACTTTACAAAGTGGGTAGAAGCTATACCAGTGAAACAAACATCTTCTGCTATAATTTGTAACTTCATCAAAGAGAATATATTGGTTCGTTCTGAGAATTCCACACAAGATCATCATGGATAATGCCTCCAATTTTTCCTCTGCTGAGAGATGATAGGTTTATATTATGGGTATGGGATATCCTTATCTCATTCATAAGATTACTTCCCGCATGGAAACGGTCAAGAAAAATCCAGTAACAAAAACATCATTACTATCGTGCACAAGTTAGTAGAAGAAAATAAAAGAACTTGGCACAAAATGTTATATGATGCATTATGGGTTTGATTGCATAACCCCCAAAAGAACAATCGAATGTCTCCATTCCAACTATTGTATGGAACCAATGCTCAAATTCCCTTCACATTGGATTTACCAACATTACGATTAGCTCATGCAATTGACGATGAATGCTACACCAATGCGTTGGATAAAAGGATCATGTTCCTAAGAAAGATCAAAGAACACATAATTCAATTAGAAAACAGGATCGATGAACACCAATCCAAAGTAAAGAGGTTTTTGATAGGAAAACTATGGAGAGACAATTTCAAATCAATGACTTAGTTCTTCTCTCAAGGCTAAGAGACGCGAACTTAAAGGAAAGCATGGTAAGTTTGATTCATTATGGCAAGGCCCTTTCAAGATCGAGAAATTCTCAGAGAGATAACACCTATTACTTTGCATATCCCGATGGAACTCATTTTCCTTTCCCCTACAATAGGCAATATCTCAAGCACTATCAAAATTTAAAATGGGTTGTTCCCAGTATGTACATAGGTAGTTAGGATTTGGTTTGTTTCATTTCCCTATTTATCGATTTCCTCTCTTTTGTCATCCCATTTTTGTGCACCATCATTTTGAGATCTTGTTCATTAATATTTGGGTCTAGGTTTTTGTTGCATCCATAATGGCCTTGTCCCCAATTAGAGCCAGCGGTTATCAGCTAACTTTGACTTCACAAAATTAATAAACATGGAATTTTTGAAATTTTCCAAAAGTGTTACTTTGCATGATTTATCACCCTCATCATGATCGCCTAGTTTTTGTGATCATTATAGTTTTCATTTCATCTGCTTTTGGGAAAGAAATCCTCCCACTAGGTCACAAACCTGGCTTGCATGAAATATTAATTAACTAATTTGTTACCCTTTATTTAATAAAATCAATTTTATGAAAATTTGGGTTTTTAATTAAATAAATATTAATATAATATTTATTAAAATTCAATCGACAATTTTTTATTTAATTGCCGGGGAAAGTAAGCTTACGCTTCCATTCCCGTGGATGCCAAATTTGCTTCCCATACCCGAATTTCCCAAATACTTCTTATTTTCCGTTTGTGGAGTTTTCTACTCGATTTCCAATCCAACCGGTTGGAAAACGGGTAAAAATCTCCGATTTCCCACACGAGGAAATAGAATGGCCCCTTGTGAGATTTCTTCTACTAATTTCCAATCCAACCAGTTGGCAAATGGGTTAAAATATCCCGATTTCCCACATGGGGAAATAGAATGGGGATTGTCATTGCCTTTCCATTTCTGCTTTAGCAGATGGTTGTCTTTTCCCACTTTCCCTCAATATTAATGTCACTACCCGGGAAAGAGGGAATTGGTTATTTCATAGGAAGGGAAATAGTTACGGGAAGATTCTTTAATTCTCATAACCATTTCCCGTGAAATTAGTTGGAAGAATTTTTGGTCCTTACTCAACTATTACAAAGAAGAAATAAAAGAATACCAGTCTAGCTGTCCACACAAGTTTTGAAAGGATTTTATTTCAACGCATTGGTCAAGAAATCTTTGCTAAAATCACAGTCCATGCATTGTGAAGGAGAAAAGACAAGCTACACACCAACATAGAGAGAGAAAATCACTCTTAGCCAAGAGTATTCCATGCATTTGTCACGGGGAAGAGATGTTAGAAGTTTGAGAGGAAGAATTTCAACTTCCCAAATATAAATACACATACACTGCTAAAAATGGAAGATGCACGTGGGTAAAAGTAATTAATGGTCACGCATTGGGGAGAGTCTACATGCAATCACGCATTGGAGGGAGGCAATACCAACAAGTATAGATCCACGCATACCCAAAGTAAAAGCCAACATAAGACAAAAATAAAAATAAATAAACAAAAGCAAAGATCTTCCACACAAATTTTAAGAAAATCTCCATGCATTGGATAGAAATAAATATATAAAAAAGAAAACAGTCCATTAAAATATTTTTTTCGTTTTTTTCTTTTGTACAAGGAGACCACGTGGGGAAAAGAAGAAAAGTATCAAGCGGTTTTTAAAGAAGCAAATTTTTAATGCATTGGTAAGGTAGAAAACAACTCTCATATACTCCAAAAGAAGGAAGCCACACATGTATAGGAATTAAAAATAAATAAATTAAAAATCCATGCTAAAAATACAAGTTTCAACACAGCCAAAAGGTGAAAAATAACAGTCCACGTGCTAGGAGGAATAAGAGTTTTCAATGAATAAGGAAAATATATCCATATCAATTCAAAACAGTTGCCCACGTGGGAAAGAAGAAAGAGCACAACCAAAACCAAAACAAGGAGAAGTCAAAGCAAGAGCCTACACAGGCCAAAAAGGAAAGGAAATGCATTTATCTCATCATCATGCATTCACCAGGCAAAGCAATATGCAGCCAAAGTAGATTCATGCATTTGGGCTTGGAGTCCACGCATTTAGAGATTTAAAAAAATATAGCTCATTCACGCAATTTGCAAAAAGAGGAGGACCGTGCGTGAAAAGAAATCACGTGGACCATTTGAAAAAATGTTAAAAAGATATATATCATCATAAAGAAATGAAATTAATAAATAAAATGATAGATGCGGAACGAAGGTTGCCGCGGTTTGTATCTGTCAAAGTAATCAACTTTGGAGCTCGATATCTCGAAGCCGAGTGATTTTCGAGAAGAACTGTTTGTTTCTTTGAATTGTTCCCATCTTTGTGTACTCTTTTTCAAAATTTTAAATAAATATCACCTCATTTGATATTTTTCACGAACCCAAGAAAAACTTAATTTGCTTGTTTTTGCCGCGCACATAGTTTTAGCTTGTCGGAAGATTTACTTGGGAATCCGTATTTTGGTCTCGAGTAATTGTGAAGAAGAAAGGTTTAGTTCTCTCGAATTATCCCCAACTTCATCTCCCACTTTTCCAAAATCCAAATTTATAGCACGTCGGTTGATATTTTTCATGGAGTCAAATAAAATGTAGTTTCGCATGATTTCGCTACGCACGTAGTTTTCACCTGTCAAGGAGACTAAATTTCAAGGTTGATATTTTGAAATTAGATGACCATCAAAATAAAATGATTAGTTATTTGAATTATTCCCATATTCATATGCTCCCTTGCCAAGTTGTAGATTCCCATGGTGACGTTTGGTATTTTTCGCAAGCTAAAACCAAACGAGATTTTCATAGTTTTACACCTACATTTTCCTAGCAGCTTCATAAGTCAACTTTTGACGTTTAATATTTCACCAAGAATTTGATTTGGGAAAAAATATCTGATCCACAAACTTTTGGTGTCTTAATAGACTCCCTCATGTAGTGAGAGTTTCTCAAGACAAGATTTGTTATTTTTCGCGGGAAGTTTCGAGATGTGATTTGGGCGGTTTTGTAAGAAGGAAGTAATAGCATAAAATCATGCTTCTATCAAAATCATGTCATATTCAAACAAAACGATGTTTTGGTATGGATTGCATGGAATTATACTCACGTCAATGCTCCATTAAGAGTATGAGAACATCGTCGATACCAACTTGGGACACGTCGCGTGGGTCCATCTGCGATCACATTTCAACCAAAGGCGAGTCACAATTTTATTGATGCTTGTATTGAATTGATCATCACTTTCATGGATGTATGAAAATAGTTGCATAGTGTGGAAATTTAAATCCAATGGCCCCAAGTGGAAGCAACCTCTGAATTCCTCATTAAGCGGTATAGGTCATAGCTATTGGCAGAGGTCTTTTCGAAGTCAAAAGCCATTGATATCAATAGAGATCAATAATGGGAGAAACTTTTCTACATCAATTGTCTTCAATTAATCATTATATGGATCTATTCATCAAAAAATAAAAATCAATGACAAGTTTAGTTGTGTGGATCATCAAGCAAGGCCACATCATTCAAGTGTGTCCTCACAATTCTCGATTAAGCGGGGTGCAATACTTCATCAACTAGTCTTAAATTTTTAGCATTCTCGAATTGGATGATTGTGAGCGGATTAGAATGGAAACACTTCAGGATGGTGATAATGAAAAAATACATAATCCAGGGAGTGAATTGCAATCTCAACTCTTGGGAGATCTTCTCAATGGTGAAAGATCGGAAGTTGGATTCTAACAAACCAAGGTGGTGTAATGACTACGGTCTCACGAAAAATGAATAATTCACCATGGAAAGGTATTCAGAGCATGTGGAGAATTGTGTGTAATTGTGAATGTGAAGGTGAATAAGGATAAAATTGATCGCACCCGGATGTTGCTCAAACGGAGAGGTGGATAAATTACTCCAATTTTAAGCTCGACTATCTTGTCAACTGGAGGATTGTGGAGCACCATTCCCGTATGACCGAGATAGGTGGACTCTTAGCCCAATGGATAAGGAACCGATCATAGTCTCACCGAAACTTCTTCTTTGTACTCACCAGAATGGTGCATGTAATAGTGAAAGCAACAATATGATTAACTCGCATATTAAGAGTCATCTCTAGAAAAATTGGGAGCTTTTCCTTGACCTAGGTGGCAAGGGAGAATATTTTGCAAATTCCAAAGGGCTGAAATGTTTTACCCATGGAGTGGGTGAAACTAAATCCATTATGTGAATTAGAGAAATATAGGCACTTGGTATTTCGTATCAAAAGAATTTCCAACCTCCATTCTAGGGGAGGTTCCTTGATATGAGGAATGAATGGTAGACACTTCGTTCCCCAACTGAGTCGCCAAAACTATTGGAAAATATTTATGTAGCTTTGATCTTTCGGTCTTCTACATGGGCTCATATAATTTGTTGAACATAAATTTTGTAACATTAGAGAGATCACCTATTGACTAGGTGATCTAACCTCTTGGTTTGAGAGGAAAACTCCCTCGTATGATGGGTTTTAAGGGGTTTGGATACTTTTGACCAAGAAAGCACCCAAAAGGAGAAAGAGAGGAAAGAGAGAGATGGAACAAGAGGGGGAGGAAGTAGGAAATAAAGTGGAAAGAATGTAGTGGGGGAGCATGCAAGGAAAAACAAACACAGATCACTCATTCCTACATACTAGAAAGTACAACATGAATAGTAAATAGCTTGCATATGAATACTTTGTATAAAAGAGAAATTAAAGAATTACATAGGACATAAGAACACATACAACCACCAAGGATACGAAGACACAAAGTTCTACAAGTATCCCCGTATTTCTTATTCAACTAAGTATTCACAATAATCAACCTCCAAGAAATTCATAGTCTCAAAGTTCTGTTGAATCTCCAATTGAAGCATCTAGACACAAAGTTCCATCTACTTCCATACCTTGAGAGTTAAGAACAAATGGTTCCTCTACCATTAATATTTGTTGTGAGAGAAAGGTCCAAATTCCTTCCAACTTCCAACTGTTGATTCCCAAGGAAAACAAAGTTCCTCCAAATACCATCAATTGGAACCAAAGGATTAAAAGTTACACACAATTCCCATCTCTAGACAAAAAGTTCCAACCCTTACAAATGAGCCCCTAACTCCCTTTTATAACCAAAAAGTTGGTTGAAAAATAGTTAGGGTTACTTTAGGTATAATTAGGTCATTTTATGAATATAACATTATTTTAATAAAGTAAAGTTACTTTATTAAAATAATATAACTTTATGACTTTATTAAAACATTACAACTTTATAACTTAAATGACCCAATAAATTATTACAATAATGAAGTGGGTACATGTGGACCCCACTAAGATGACTTGGACACACACATAGACATCCTATTCATCAACACACCACCATATCGGGACACCTAGGATAAGTGATTTATCAATTGGACCAATACTCTTCCTATCCCATTCATACGAGAATGAACTCATTGACCGTGCTCTACAATCCTCCGGATGACAAGAGAGTTGAGCTTAAATCTTAAGTAGTTCATCCACCTCTTCGCTTTGAGTAACATCCCTGTGAGCAATTTTGTCTTCATTCGCATTCACATTCGCAATTACACATAATTAACCACATGCTATGAATACCTTTCCATGGTGAATTCTTCATTTTTCGTGAGACCGTAGTCATTACACCACCTTGGCTTGTCAATCGGTAGTAATGTCTCCAAGATACCTGATTTATCTAATATGTTGTACTTGATTTGAAAATCCTTCTCATCCTAATTTTTCATGATGAAATCTTCAACAAGACATCATCTCCATGTGTTGAGGGCATATACTTGGCTGTATTAGTCTTGAATAACTTCTCGTAGATGTTTGGAGATCATCACGTAATACTCCTTCCTCACATCACACAATTTGAGAGTTGATGTAGATGGAGCATGTTTTCATTGCATGAGTTGGGGTGGAATCACGAGCTAGCATTGGGCTTGGAGGAGATAGTCGATGAAATTGGATTGCTCCTCATTGTGATGACTTTTCTCCTAGTGGATTCATAATTTGTAATTTGTCGTATCACCTGGTCCAGTCACCTCGGTCTTATGCGAATCCAACTCCCGATATTTCACCATTGAGAATTTATTCAAAGAGTTGAGATTTTAGTTCACTTCCTAGAGTTATGTCTTTCTTCTTTGTCACCATCCTGAAGTGTTTCCATTGTAATCCACTCACGATAATTCAATTCAAGTATGCTCCAACTTTAAGATTGGTCGATGAAGTATCACACCCACTACAAACTGAGAGCTGACATGGACATGCTTGAATGATGTGGCCTTGCTTGATGATCTACACAACCAGAATTACCATTGATCTTGGCTTATCGATGAATAGATCTACCATAAATATCAAGTGAAGATAATTGATGTAGACACATTTCTCCCATTATCAATCTTTGCCAATAATAATGGATTTTGACTCTAAAGAGACCTCTGCCAATAGCTACAACCTATACCGCATAATAAGGAAGTCATAGGTGACCCATTGGTGCCATCAAAAGTGTTGACGCCATGAAAATGAGACTCGAGCTCGTAAGTCTAGGTCACTTCCACTTCGAAGTCGTTGGATTTGAATCACCACATTATGCAAGTGTCGTAGTGCTCCATGTAGGTGATGACCGATTCGAAACTTTGTATGGACAATGGGAAGGTTTTCATGCGTGAGATACTTTTTGGAATAAGCGCCGAGAAAATTATGACTCGTCTTTGGTTGATACATGATCCCAAAACCGGCATGTCCCAAGTTGGTATCAGTGATGTTCTCATACTCTGAATGGAGCGTCAATGTGGGTAGAATGCCCCGAAACTCATACCATAACACCACTTTGTTTGAGGATGACATGATTTTCAAGATGTCGGAAAAGTGTGATTTGTAACTATTACTTCCAATCTTCAAAACTTAACAAATCACATCTGAAACTACCCTAGGAAAAATAACAAATTCTTTTCTCGAGAAACTCTCACTTAATGAGGAAGTCTTGATGTAGCCTAGAATTCACGATATACACTAGAAGCATTGGAACATCACTCAACATAGGATGAGTACTCACCCAAAGCACGTAAAACTATCAAGTCCCTCTTTAGGGTTGTTGTAATAGGATGTTAGCATGATGAAGTAACAAATATATATCCCTATAACTAATCCATCATCACACGGTGTATAACAGAACCGCATCTATGAATGAATATACCTAAATGTTAATCATGACCAAATCAATAACACGTAATGATAAAAACATGTAGAATAATACTCACAGTTCAGCCAATATCCTTCATATATTAATCACAAAAGTAACATAGAAGCTTCATACAATAACAATATCATGCACACATGGATCTCGATACAATTATCTAATCACAAAAACACATCTATATCTATCTCACGTCTATATCTCCATCTTCATATCAATCTCTCTTAAATAAGTAATTTGACTCATATATATAGGGTGGGGACTTTCCTTCACCGCTTAACTACTCCGAAATAGGTCACATGCTAATAATAGCCACCCACCACTTACAAACATAGCCACACATGTAAGTGTGTTACCTATAGATCTCTTATAGTTAATGAGGTGCTGAATCTATTCTTGGCTCACCTCCATGCAAAAGTGCTTCGATCTCGATCCTCTAAAGATAGATAATACATGGCTCATAAGTCTCAACGTTGTTTGTGTGTTCTCAGATGCCGCCTTCTCAAAATAGACTTTATCCATAAAATTTGATATGTCCCTGAATGCTTGAATTTGTACCTCCACACACGAATCCTTCCTACTCCTCTACGATCTTGATCCTTGCCTCGCTCTCCCATGCAGGACTCTATGTGTGAGTTCTGCTAAGTGTTTTCTCTTAACAACATTACCCCACACTAATCTCATTTTTGCCCCGATAATGGTTATTCCCAAAAAAATAAAGTAAAGAATGTTGAATAACGAATACACAAATAATTTGAAATAAGAAAAAAAAGAATGACTTATTTTTGAGGTTCCTCTGCTTTGTCGTGGAGTATCAATTCTGGATACTCCTTTATTTCTGCCTGCAAGGTCTTCCATTCATTCAGTGCCTTTTCTACTTGGTCTAGTATATCCACCATAATGGATTCTAGCTCATCCTGGGCTAACTCTCCTTGTTCATTCTTTATTATTATCATAACACTTGATAGTGAACTATGATCCCTTCCAAAGACATCCATTCTTTGCGTGATGAGTTTTCCAAGTTCATCCAACCTCTCCTTATGTGGTCAGTTGTTAGCTGCTACCAATGCCTCACGCTTTTGTTTTATAATAGTTAACCTTTTATCACGGCCTACGGTCTCATATTTCATAGCCTTGTGTACTTCAATGTATTCGTCCATAGTTTTTATTGAATCGGTGCTTCCTGTGTTTGTGCATATATTCAAGGCATGATCTCGCCTTCTTTATTTCCTCTTAAAGTGCTTGCAGTAGGCCTCCATATCTTGTAATTTTTCACGCTACTGCAGCCTTAGCCCTTTCCACTTCTTCTTCGGGATTCTTTTAGTCTATCATTCTAATGGTTTCCTTTTCTAATACCAAGTTTACCAAATTTTTTACATAATGCATCACCGAAGGAAAAGACTCGTACTTTTGACTCCAAATGCAGTGTGCTTTGATCACATAATCTCAAATATCTTCCACCATGCTTACGAAAGTGTCATAATTTCTCTGGTTCAAGTCCTTATCTTGTTGTAAGCACGCTATCTCTATATCCTTGACCTTCACTCTTCACACAAGACTTTGATTGTGGTAACCTTATCCATATTCCTTCATGCCACTTTGGTTGATATTTTCACCAAAGGCATTACTAACTGTTCATCCGACATAATAGTACGCTTAACTATTATGTGTCTCGACCAAAGGATCCCTTTTCGGTTCCTCAATACATATGAATCTTCGTATACGTCCGAAGTTTGGTTCATCCATGTGCGTATGCATTGACAGACAATTTCTTTCTAGTATGCACCATCATCATGTCTTCGTCCATGAGCTCCCAGCCATAAAGATCCTTCTACTCAATGGTGCTTTGGAACCTAGCGCGAACAATCTTTCCTACGTCTTCCACATATCCCATGGCTGGTGCACTTTGCTCTCCACTTATCCTTCTTGATCTAAGCCCTTTTGGGACTATAAGATCAAGATTGGGCACTTATGTACCATTTGTGGTAGCATGTTGAGTGGCCTCGACTTCTCTTTTTCTTCTCTTTCCTTCTTCTACACATCCCCTTATCTCTTCTTTTCTCTACTCTTTCGGGTTCTACGACTCTTCTTACTAGTCAAGATTTATTGGTGTTGCACGCGCGCCCTATTTAGTTTCTTCTTCTTCATCATCTAATTTCAGCTTCCTCTTTCTCTTCTTAGTAGGCTCCTTGTGAGGTGATAGGCGTGGTGATTTTATCACAATCTATGAGGTCTTGTCCTGTGTTTGTGTTCGATTAAACACTTTATTAAATCTTTGATCTCCTTTCCCCACCTCATTTTATTCTTCTTCACCCTCTCCTTCGGTGGATTAGTAGCACGCTCTTCTTCTTGTGGATTAGAAGTATGCCTCCTTTTGCGTATCAATCCTCCACTATCTTCTCGCTCTTCCTCTTCATCTTCAACTTGAATGGGTTTTGATGGCTTTGGTGCTAGAATGTTTTCCATTTTATGCATACCCTTTGGTGGCCTTAAGAGCGCGAACTCATTCTCCACATACTTATTCTTTTCTATCTTGGGATTCCACTAGATATAGACAAGTGCTGCCCCTGTGTCTCCCACAACGAGACTTACCGACTTTATGCTTAGTACTTCTGAAATAAGTGCTTCGTCATACACGCTCCGACTGGATATAAATACTTTTTCCTCAAGGTGTGGTTGTCACAATCCAACTTGTATGCATTGAACATAAATCTCCTTGTGTCTTTAAATTGATGGATGGATGCTTAAAAGTACCTCACAGTGAATGTGTAGGGTAACTTGCACCAAGGGCTCCAGGACCCATCTATCATCGGGACTGTAATACAAAAGTGTTGATACACCGTAAAATGCACTTGCTTTCCCCGTCACCGATGGAAATTCCTTAGGAATGTGCCATTCTTCCTCAAATGCCACACGAAGTCTGTTATCCCACTTATCCACTCGTTCCTTCACATCCTCTTTCATCGACCTCGTGTAGAGGTATTTGCTTTGAATCTCTTAGTTGGGGACTTGTTGTTTACAGGGTACTCCCATATTTTCTCCTTGGGTCCATCAGGTACCCCGATCTCCATGAATACTAATGATATAAGGATAGCACCAAAACTTATCTTTCCCCAAAGTCGCGCGCTTCCCCTACAATCTACTCGTAATATATCCTACTATGTTGTAGATGACTCCTCTCGACATGCACTTTGCTACATGCAGCCACATCATATTGACCTATGACCACCATTCATGGTCATTCAATTTGGCGACCATGTATCCTACTACTTTGACGATTGACCACATTTTACCTTATCTATGTCCATTCCACGTGGACCCTTCTGGTACCCTAAATCCTTCCTGGTCTCCAAGATAGCAGCTTTATCTGCTAAGTCCACTTTAATATCCTCTCCAGTGGCTCTCAATCCTGTAACGGAAGAGATAAGTGTGGAAGAGAGTCTGACCCTTCGTCCCACGAAATAGAAGAAGTCCTCATGGACTCTGCTCATGAGCCATCTATATAATGTCTCATACTTCCCAAAATATGGAAGCTCATACAATTGATAGACATCAATCTTCTTCAGGAGCTTCTCTCCAATTGTCATAAACAGGGATGTCATCCATTGTGTGCTTGTTTGTTCTCGAAGTGAGCAGTGCATCTAGTTGCTTCTTGTTTTCTCGAGGTTCTATGGTTATAATCACTCACTTTTCTCTTCCTTATGTGTCAGTCCCACTCATGATGAAAATGACACCCTCTCGGATATCGTATCTCCGAAAATTACTTTTTGGGGTCATTTCCTCTTCTTCCTCAAAAGCAATCTTCTTCTTCCCCTTTCTTGTTGTTGTTGTTGCCTTTTTGCATGAGCCATTTCTTCCTTACAACTCTCTATCAAATACCTTCTTTGTAATCATTAATGGATGACTCGAAACCCTAGCTCGATGCAAGCGTTCCCTAGATCAAATAGTAAAACCGCGTGCCCTAGATCTTCCCTAACTTCTTCCTTCGTTCAAACCCTTCTTCGCCTAGGGATCCAAGCTCTCAAATGCACATATTTTCCTCTCACGTCTGGTTTCACACTCTTCGCACCTTGAATTGATCACTCGGCTCTTCGCACTTAACTATTTTTCAAAATCTCTTAGTTGCAATGGTAAAAATGAATTTGCATCCCATCCTTATATAAATTTTCAAAATTTTAGTGGATTTATTGCCCCACCTACTAAAAATTATCTCATTCATTGACCAATTTTTTAATTTCCATGTGGTACATCTTCGCACCATAGCTATAACCTTCTAGCATGCCTTTCTACCTTCTCGTCACAGACTTCTCTTCAACGTGTGCCCTAAAGCACCAGTACCTCGCCACTGTACCTTCTCCTGGTTGTTAATATGGATACCACTTACCTCACATTATACTCTCTTTTCATTCATCTCCATCCTTGGGCACTTTTGAGAGGAAATATTTTTGAATCACCCTTAGCAAGTTACTTCCTCAACATCCACAACATTATAGCTTCCAATCTCCACAACATTATACCTGGGTATCACCAATAATCCATCCCACACTAAAAGTATGTGCAGTCCTCTGCGCATCAACATGCTTCATATTGTAGTTAGCTTCATGCACACAAGTGCACTTATTACACAAAAACAAGAACTAAATTGACAAAAATAGCAAAGATGAAAGAAATACATTAAAGAAATGTAGAAATGGAAACCTAATCTAATTGAAATACTGGCTTATTACAAACATCAAGAAGACTTATTTATAGTAGGGCTTCAACATACTCTCGTTAAAGTAACTAGGTAGCTATGTTCCATCAAGTGCTTCTAACTAGAGAATTGCCTAACTTAAGTATGTGAGTGATAACATACGACCCCAACTAATGTACCTTAAGCTTTCCTGGATGGCATAAAAACTTAGAGTCATAAAGAAGTACCATTTGTCCAACTTCAAGCTTCTTATCCCTTATATGTCTATCATGCCATGCTTTTTACCTAGCTTTCTCTTGCTTCTGACTCCAACGTGTTATTTCTCGGCACTCATCCAGCTTGAACCATCTTCTCAATCCATTCTTCCAAAGCTTTCTCATCAGCCGACCTCCAATGCACACAATACACGAAGAAGGTAACATGAATTCTCTAGGAAGAACAACTTCCGGTGCAAATACCAATTGAAACGATATGGCCTTGTTCAATCTCTTATAAGTTATTCTATAAGCCCAAAGAACAAATGATACCTTATCATCCCAATATTTTCTTCCAACATCACAAATCTTGGTCAATGTTTGGCTCAGAATCTTGTTGAAAGCCTCAATAGTTCCATTTTCCCGAGGGTGATAGAGTGAAGTCTTATGGTGTGCAACCATAAACTCATCTAATGTAATCCCGATTATTTCATTCAAAAATGTGTTCCCCTATCACTTGTCAAACTTAAAGGACAACCATACCTTATAAGAACATTCTCCCATAGAAACCTAGTTGTTGTAGTTGTTTTATAGTCCTTTGTAGGCACTACTTCTGTCCATCTTGTAAGATAATCCATGTAAGTAATGATATAGCACGATCCAGCCTACACACATGAGTGAAATAGGTCTTAAAAGTCAATATCCCATTTCGAAATGGTTCATCACTTGTAATCAGTTGTAAAGGCATCTCATCCCTCTATCCTCATCCACCTAGGTGTCGATAATGGTCACCTGCCTTGCAATACTCCTTACAATCCTTATACAATGTTTCCCACCATAAACCTACAAGTAATATCTTTCGTAGTAACATCACCTGCATAGTGGTCACCGCAATACCACCATGTGCTTCCTCCATTATATCCTCATGCGTTCATGCTCTCGATACACAACGGTGTAACACTTCATCTCTGCCTAACTTGTATAGGTCACCACTGATCAACATGAATGGTGCCACGCATATAGCAAGTTGTTTCTTTTCCAAAGCCTTCATGCTTATCGGGTGCCATACCAAATCAGTAAAAAGACTACAATATCCTCTAATTCGATGGTGCACATTGTAACCTATACAACCGGGCATCGGGCATGATATCTTCTATTGTTTTTTCTTATTCACCTTATTGAATTCTAGACAAGTGATCGATCTAGAATTACTTTTCCTTGGTGTCACCACAATCGTAAAGTCAAACTCTTGAAATAAGAGTATCCATCTACATATGTGCCCTTTTAAGATCGGTTTGTTCACCAAATAATTCAAAGCAATGTGATCTATATAGAATACAAATGGTGTGGCTAATGTATATTGTCTGAAAATTGTGTAATGCATATATCATGGACAAAGCTTCGTATATATAGTTGTATAATTATGTTCAATAGGGTCAAATTTTTACCAAAGAAACAAATGGGATGATCTGCTATACCTTCACCAGTTGAGCTAACACAACATTGATGGCCATGCTAGAGGCATCCACATGTACATGAAAAGGTCTATCCCATGAAGGAAAATGCAAGATAGGTGTAGTGGTAAGTTTCTCCTTCAATCTCTCAAATGTGCGTTGTTGTGATTCTCCCTAATAGAATGTACCTTTCCCATTTAGTAGTTCTTCCAAAGGTGCAGAAAATTTGGCATACCCTTTGATGAACTTCCTATAATATCTTGTGTGACTCAAAATCTGCGCACCTCACTTTGACTCGACAGTTCTTTCGTGCCTAAAATGACTACAACTTTAGCTGGATCAACCAACAACCCTTCCTTATAGATTATATGCCCTAACAATATTCCAAAAGGTGTAGCAAAGATGCACTTCTTAATATTCAATGAGATACTCAATTGTCTGCATCTTTCAAACATTAAGCACGCTTTGTCACAATGATCTTTAATAAGCCCATATACTCGTCCAATCATCTAGATAGACTTGTAAGAAGTCATGTGAATAAAATCGTTGAATTCTTAAACAACTATCCGTGAGAAATACAATAGGTGCGTTTTTCAATCTAAAAGGCATCACAATATAGGAAAAGATACCCCATTCAAGTAGTAAATGTTGTCTTTTCTTGATCTTCCGAAGAAATCCTAACCTGATGATACCACTCAAAACCCATTCGTAAATGAATATATCTCATGCCCGGCCACTCCTAATATCTCTTATGTGAAGGGCGTAGGAAAAGGATCTGTAACACATGTTGCATTCAACTCCCTATAATCTACACAAATTTGAATCCTACCATCCTTCTTGATACTTATCACCATAGGACTAACCCATTATGACTCATCCAAGGGTTGAATGATTCAATATTTCAACATATTATCAATTTCTTCCATTAATTTCTCACGTAAATTGGGATTCATCCAATAAGGTCTCTTTCTAACAGGCGCACACCTTCCCTAAGCTTTATCTTAATTTCTCTAAGTGATTTATACATGCCATTAAGTTCATGGTACCATCTCGGAATTATTCCTCATAGTCTCTAAGTAAATCTATGATCTTTTCCATTTCGATTCGACCACTAGTCTCCAATTATCACTTCCTTAGGTTCTCGCTTATGTTCCAATGTTTTCCTTCTTTGTCTTCAGGGTTCCCGATATGCACACATATCTAAATCTGCACTATCTAAGACCTCACATGCTCCATGTGAATGATCAACATCCAAGATCTCAACTTCCTCATCATCAATTATGTAAATCATCTTCCCTTTCTCTTTTCTCAAGGCAAGCACATTCAAGTAATATGGAGTCATCTTCTTCTTCTTCAACATGTGCTCGTGTCTTTTTCTCACTATATAATTCCTAAATAAGCTCCTTTGCTTTCCCACTATCTCCCATAGTTATGCACTTGATAAAGCTCTATTCTTGTCCACTTTGGTGGTTTGGTTGGGAAGAATTCAAAAGTTTGGATCATCCCTAGAGTCAAATCCGCCAATTTCCGCTTTCTCTATGTAGTTCGGCATATACATACCATGCGCCTACGCAACCATGTAGAGTAGAATATAATCGATGCACCTAGAGTGAAGGTGGTAATTCTTCCTATCTTATTCTCAAAACTGATATAACCCTTTCCTCATTATTCTCAAAACTGATATAACCCTTGTTAAATCTAAAATCAGAATTGTTTGCATAACACCAAGGGCACCATAGAAAAGATGGAAAGCTATCTTCTTCCGTGAGTGATAATACTTCTAAAGATGGAAAGCAATGGAGGTCTCCCCAATTTGTACCCATGCATCTAATGTAAGTACATTCAAGTACTCAGTATCAATCAAAATGTTTCTCAAAGAACAAACCATCCAAAACAACATTCAAGGTGATATCCTTGTCATAGTCAATACTATCGGGAGGGAGATTTACATGGAGAATCTACCTTTCATTTCCTATGCTTGCATACAGAGTCTTCCCCTTCAAATAATTCCCAATAAAGGAATAATATTCTCGTGCCACAACATTCTACATACCTATTTGATGTCATAAATATCGAAGGGGCTTTGTTTGTCTCCTTCTTATGCTCCATTTTCCTAGATTGCTCTTTTAAACACTTTGTATCTCACCCTCGAAGATTCCCGAGAACCTCCATGGTCTCTTGATTTAGCTCGTGTGGAAATATTTACTATTACTTGCCTCGAGTTTTGGTGTTAACTTGGGCATCCACGATTCTCTACAAAGATGTTGGATCCAAACCATCCCTGCACCTTTTTTCTCTTGCTTGTGCTACTTACTGAGATTCTCATACAAGTCTGGACACTCCTCATAACTATGTCCCTTTCCACAAAATGAACATGAGATATTCTATGGGAATTCATGCCTATAGTGGTCAGGTGATCCACATATATAACATGTTCTACAAGGGAACTCGCCTCTTCCTCCACCTCGGCCTCGTTCTCCATATCCACCTCGATACCCCATCCTCTTCCACAACCTCCCTCAAATTTCCTATCATTCCTGTCATAGCGCGTTTGATTATAATCCCAATCCTCGTGCTTGTTCTTATCCTTAGAATTATCAGCCACACTTTTCTGGCATACCCCAATCTCAATGGCATCATGGATCTAGCCAATAAATCTACAATCTCAGTATCATCGGTCGTGGACCGAAAATTTTTACAATAAGAAGATACATTCTTTCTTGTTTCACGTTGTAACAAGGGACAATGATTAGCATGATGATTCAAATATTAGATCTCATAGTCTAATAGTAATGAATGCATGACTGTGAGGACAACTATCCTTGGTGTGACCTTCCACTTCACAATCTATACAAAGCAGATCCTAAGCACGTATCATGAGCTGAATTGGCTGATATTTTCTCGAACTACTTCACCATACCCGTGATTTGTGCTTCTAAGAATGGGCTAACTCCACTGGCAATGTTCTCAACTACCTTAGCACACATGGCTTCTTCTAATGCTTCGCGTAGATTAGTATGCATGCCGACTTGTTGTTGTATATCATAAGAGAGCTTCACTACAAGTGTCTTAAAATGGGCATCTTACTCACGAACACTTTCAGTAGTTCCTTTCTTAATATCCTTAAGTGTGCTTATACTTTTCTACTCAAATTCTGGGATATGGAATTCTTTCAAGAAATCATCCTTTAATGCTACATAATCAATGCAGATTTGATTGGTATCAAAATTCCTCTACCAGTTGTGCACGCGTGCACTGTATGTAGTAGAAAACTAACTTGAATTGCACTCGAAGCCATGATACCTTTCATGTGCCACAAAATTTCACACATATGTACATGTTCAATAGCATCTTCGATACCTCTATACTCGAGAGATGAAGGGACATATCCATATAAATATTCTTAGGTTGTTGTGGGCCTTGTTCACCCAATCCAGAACCCTCTGTGTTTCCTCTACCTCTAGAACCACCAAATCCACCGGAACTAGAACCATCTATACCTCCTGATCCTCCACTTGAAGTTGGAATAGGGCCTGTAAATGTACTTCCTTGTGTCCCAACAAAAGTAGTACTATATTGAACTCGCATACCGATCTGTGAAGTAGTCCCACTTTCGGAGGTGAATCTAACGCCTCGTGCACTCATATTCTCGTGCAGAAGACACACCCGAGAACATACCACCAAAGAATAATGAAGTTGTCTCAGTACTTCCATTAATGTACTTGCTTGCTGACTTACTCCTTCTCTCTTACTTCCTAAATGACAAGTTGTTGTCCACCTATTGTACTAGGTACTCGGAAAACCAAGTGCAATGGCTCATTAGGTAGGTTCATATGTGCGTTTGGAACCTGTGTCATATCGGCCAACACACTTCCACATGAGTCCGAGGAGGGTTCTATATCATGCTTTCCTAGATGGGGGAGTTCCTAATGCTCTAGCTCCACATTTTCTTCGCGAGCTTCAAATCCTTCACGAGCCATCTCTCTCCTAACCGCCATCCATTCTCGCAATATCTTTTTTTTTGCTTCAGTAAATCCCTCGTCACATGCCTCATCATAGTTCATCCGCCTCTCTTCCCTTTTCCTTGCTACCGCCAAGTCTACCATCTTTCACCCATCATATTCCTACCCCATGCACGTGGTGGGGTTTATTTAGCCCTAGGTTTATCTTCCAAGTTCAATGTTACCATCAATATCTTGATCGCCAATGGAATACCTTGCAAATATGTCCCTCTAGGATATTGTAGAAACTAGAATTCAGCTACCTCTGGGCATGAATATGTTGATATTGAATACTCTAGAATATATCTGTTTAGAACACCACAAAGCAATGTATCCACCGTGTGAGTCTAGATCAATTCAAGCATCATACAAAGGCTTGAAATTCCTCCTGCCCAAACAAGTGTGTGATATCTCCAATTCTTTTTAGATGCATATGTAGTCAGCCACTCGTATAACTCTACTAGAAAGATATCAAAGAAGCTCTCATATAAACTGTCATACAAATTCTGCTCTACCCAAGTACGCGCGCTAAATCCAGATCCAAAAAAACTTCCTGCGTATTCTTCCTCTAGATAATGTATCCACTCTTCAATGCTTGCTAGAGTTAACCAAAGATGTCTTCATCACAAACCATCTTGGGAACAATGGAAAAAAGGTCCTGCAACGGAGTGAATGATGTAGCCTAGAATTCATATATATACCCTAGACGCGTTAGCACATCACTCAAAGATAGGCTCAACACTCAATCAAGCCCTCAAAGGTACTGTGTCCCTTTTTAGGGTTGCTTTAGCAGGATGTTAGCATGATGAAGTAAGAAATATATATCCCTATAATTAATCCATCATCACACGGTGTATAACATAACCGGATCTATAAATGAATATACTTAAATGTTAAACATGAATGAATAAATAACATGTAATGATCAAAACATGGAGAATAATACTCCTGGTTCAGCCAATATCCTTCATTTATTAATCACAACAAGAATACGTAAGCTTCATACAATAACATTATCATGCGCGCATGGATCTGATATAATTATCCAGTCACACACACACATCTATATCCTGTCTCACATCTATATCTCCATCTTCATCTCAAACTCTCTTAACTAGGTAATTCTACTCATATATATAGGGTGGGGACTTTCCTTCACTAATTAACTACTCCAGAAATAGGTCACATGCAAATAATAGCCATGTGCCATTTACAAACATATCCACACATGCAAGTGTGCTACACCTATAGATCCCTTACAATTAAGTAAGGTGTCAATCTATTCTTAGATCACCTTAATGGAAAATCACTTCGATCCGATCCTCTAAAGATAGATAATGCGCCGCACGCAAGTCTTGGCAATTTTTTTGTGTTCCGCATGCCATCTTCTTAAAATATACTTTATTGATAAAATCGGCTAAGTCCCGAACGTTTGAATCTGCACTCTCGTGTGCAACTCCTTCCTACTCCTCTCGCTCTTGATCTGGCCTATTCTCCCACGTAGACTCGTGTGTGAGTTTTGCTACGTGTTTTCTCGATCAACAAGTCTATTAAGCTACCACAAATTTTAATATCATATGGTTTTTTCACAAATCAAATTCTTTAGTCAAATATTAAAGTTCAAATATGACTTCTTTGAAACCTATTAAAAATGCAAGTGTGAAATCAGAAACTTTTGTTTGATTTTAGCCTAGGAAAAATACCAAACTTCACTGGGAATATATAACTTATCAAGGGTGCACATGAAGGTGGGGAAAATCCAAATAAATAATCCTTTTCTCATTAATATCATCGGAGTTCAAAATATAGACTCTCAAAGTGAGTCCCTTTGAAAGCCAGAAAATTACACGCACAACAAAATCAAACAAATAGCCTCTCATTTGGGTTTGGGAAAAATACCAAATGAGGTGTTATGAATTTACAAATTGGAAAATAAGTACATGAATTTGGGAAGAATCCAAATAACTAGACCATTCTTCTTGACAATCACTTAGGCCTGAAATACAGGTTCTCAAAGTAGGCCTTCTAAAAAGTTAAAACTATGCGAACAACAAAATTCAAATGAACTGCATTTTATTTGGGTCCAGAAAAATAATGAATGAGGAGATAGGATTTTTAAAATGGGTATAAAATAATCTTAACATGAGTAAAATTACAGAAAATGATTGTTTTTTCACAAAAACTCACCCTTCTTCAAGATATCAAGCTCCAAAGTTTACTACTTTGACATGATTCAAACAACAATAACCTTTGTTCGCATCCCGCAAAAATGAATTTATTTTTTCTTCACCTCAACCCTTCTCATAAGTAAAATCCATATCACAATTTCCCATACTCCGAACATTTTAAATACCATCACATTTGTTTCTACATTAATGAGATCTCATCATTATTTGCTTACACTGGGATAACCTTCACTAAATTTGTTGGTTGTAATTGATTCTTCCTTTTGCATACATGACTAATTAATTTTCCTTTATTGTCTGTGTGGGTGGTGCTTTTTTGGACTAGCTTATTCAAACAACTGTTTGGTCTTCCCTCTTCTTTAGATGTTCCATTCTCATGATTGTGTTCTTATCTTAGTAGCGTTCTCTTGAATTATGCCTTCAAACTATGTTTCCAATGGTTTGCATGGGAAGGATTTCTTTAGAATGGGTGAGTTATTCAATATGGCCTTCTTCTTTGTCTCATGTGTTCAATTGTCTCATAATATCCTCATTTTTGTAATTGGATCAACTTTTTCTTCTTGATGGTGATGGCAGTCTAACCATTCCTGCGGTTCTGGTACCCCCCGCTCTGATAGTATTCCCACTGGGAATGTTTCTTCGGATTTTGTGTCTTGGCAATATCTTCCCTTCTACAGAGTGCTCATGGTTTCAAGGAGAAAAGTGTTTGGCAAGGAAAACTTAGAATGTAAAACCAAAGCGAGGGTAAGCCCTTTTCTTTCCTAGAGGCGGTCGATCTGGTGTTAAGGACTCGACCAAACCCATGAATTGTGCCAAATCAACTCCTGTGGTCTCCTTTGGTGAGGATGTCTCAGAATTTGTGGATTTCTACCAAAAAAGGGGGCCTGATTTACAGATTCATTAGTTTTTGTCCTAGCCTTCCGACCCTTCACAAATGGATATCTGAACAATGGATACCCTTTATTGAAGGTAAAGTCAATATCTATCCTCAACTCATGGAATAGTCATTGTTGTCTTTGACGTTTCCTTTCACAAGGATAAGTTTTTGGAAAAATATGGGATTTTCATTCACACCATATTTTAATGAAGCCCGGTTCCCTAAATTTAACTGCCATTATCAAACATTTACTTGTCAGGCTTGTGTGGATAAGGATGCCTTATTTACCCTTGCACTTCTGGAGTGAGGATTGTTTCAGATCTATGGGGGATGCTTTGGGTAAATTCCTCGATGTTGATACTAAGACATAATCTTTTGATCATACCACTTATGCTTGTATTTTGTGGATATGGATATGATAGTTGATTTCCTAGCCATAATGGAGCTCAAAATCAGGGATTTAATATGGACTCAAAATCTTGATTATGAAGGTCTCCCCTTCAGATGAAGAACATGTTTTGCCCTTGGTCATATTTCCTCTGATTGTCACATTGTTAAGAAGCATATTAAAGGGCAGGTATCGTGGTGGAAGGATTTTAACCCATAAAATTTGACAGTTTATGCTGAGGAGGACAATGAGGTTTCAAATTCTTAGACAATCACATTAGGAATCAAGGAAAGACGAAGGACAGGGTAATGGAAGAAATGAATGTGAAGAATCTGGGTGGGATATTCACTCTTAGCCACTTTACCTGTTAATGAACATCATGTTGCATATAAGGGGGTCACTCCTTTCTACCCTCTGTTTCCTTATGTTCACAAGGTCTAAACATTGTGTCTCTTGAAATTAGTCTTCCTATTAACCTGGATGAGAATGTTGATCCAAATTTAGGGGAGGGTTGGAAGATGATGAACAACAAAAGAGAGGAAAAAATGGAAATTTTCATCTCAAGAAGGAAAGACCATGGTAGTTGAGTTCCTTGGTTTGTGGGCCAAGTTGCTTTGACCATCCTACCTTGTGATTCCCTCCTTTTGGTGTTTTCATGTTTATGGGGTTTGGTTTGTCTGTTTGTTTCTTTTTCGGCCTGTGGATTTTTGTTTTTTTGTTTCTCTCTTGAGCTTTGAATCTTATCTTTGGATTTTTAGAGTTCTCGATCCCTTCAAAATCTGTTTTTACCTAATATAATGAAAAACTTCTTCTTCTTGATCAAAAGAAGTAGTTATGCGAGAGTGGAGCTAGGGAAAGTGAAGTGAAAAGATAGTTACTGGAATATAGGAGATGGGAATAAATGCTAGAAGAAGTGATATTTATGGCATGGGGAAGAAAAGTGGGGGAAAGTCAAGGAAACCGCCGCATGCGTAAAAGTGGAAGAAGTTGTGCATTAGGACACATGACGAATGGGATTTAAAGTCCCACTTTCTCCCCAACTCCACTTTAATTATGCAATTTAATAATTAAAAGGGGATTTAATTATTAAATGGATCAATTATCTCAAAACTAATTAATCGATTTAATTTAATTACAAATAAATGACTATTGCAATTAAATCAAACCAATAAATGGCATTACTAGCTCACACGAAGGAGGCCGATGGGAAAATAACTTGATGCGGGAGCTTATGAAGATGAGACAGGAGTGAATGGACGTGAGGTTGTGTGGAATGACCTTGCGGAAAATATGGGGGAAGAGAATTTTTAAAATTTTAGAAATTTATGCAAATTTTTAATGCTTAAAAATTCCACGACAATAGTTGCATATCTTTGTTGCACATTTTGTTTCTTACTTATACTCACATGTACAATTTGCTTACTATGTTCGACATATATTTTGTATGTCATTATCTTTTCAGTATACACATGTACATTCACTTTCCTTCTAGTTGTGAATACAGACTTTACATAAATATCTACATGCAAAGCATGGATGTCATGGCAGTCCCCACAACAGCTCCTAAGGGCATCTACTTTCATACACACTATAGGTGCTCATGTTTCAATTTATACTACTTCATCTTATTGCTAGAACACTAATATAGTGGATCATCCATGCTTTTGACATACTTTTTTTTCCTTCTAACATGCTAATGGGTGCTTCATGTGTAACATTTGCTTTACAGGAACTATTTTCCACCATGGTTGTCTGTCACAATCTTCTTGATCCTCTCTTCTATTGTATTCCATTGTTTTGGGGCTATGCCCTATGTCTTTGTTGTTCATAATATGTATGTTTTTGGTCACTTCTACCCCGATTTTCTTGTGACATTTTGAGCGATGTCCCATGTTTGCAACCCACTTTTCGCAGTCTAATATGTCTTCTTGCTCGCTAACTTACTCTTTATCTTATATATATATATATATATATATATATATATATATATATATATATATATATGTTTGTATTGTTTTCACTAACACATCATATTAGCCACTTTGTTTGCATGTGTCTTAGTTTCTACGAAGCACGTTACCTCCCCTAAAGGGTTAAAATTTCAACTCAACATTTGTCCTCTCCTTTGGCTACACTCTCCTAGAACATCGCATGCACCCCAAATGAGGGGGAAATACATCGAGTGAATCACTCACCCCATTCGGTGGTACAAAGCTATAGTTAAGACTCCTGCATGGATAGGGACAAAGCACATACACAAACACAATACGTACTAAATTTTAACTTGGGTCTTAAGTCCAACACGAAAACTAGTGCTCGAGATATACACATGGGTACATATGCACTTTTGAACCTTTTGGGTGCCTATGACCAAAGGGAGGTTACACATTTTTTCTTCGATCGGTATAGTTTCCATAGTCTACATAACATTTTTCATAGAACAGGCATAGTCCACTATCAATCGTAAAGCATTCTATCTCTTTTTTTCCTATTTGTGTTAGATCAAAATGGATCGAACTTGATCAAGACAACATCGAGACCATTTTTAGTGGTGTATAAATTTTGGGAAGCGTTTAAAGGATGAGAATAACACTAGACCTTTCTCCCTACACTCTTCTTCCATGGCATGAGATCACAAAAAAACTCACATTTGGCATCGATCACAAAAAAAAATTGCACTTGGTATGAGATATCCCAAAAAATTCACTCTTCTTAAATTTTTCTATCCTTTTTACTCATCACGAGATCGGGGCACACTTTTCCTTTTGCATACTTTTACATACTTTTTTACATATCTTTCATACACTTTGATTGACAATTTTCATATACACATCTTTGAATACTCATTTTATCTTCTCTTTTTAGTTCCATCTTAAAGGGAAGCAATAGTCACATCATTGAACACATCGACACAAGTGAAAATGACAACAAGTACAACACGACACAACAGATACGTTTTAACCCTAGGGTCACTTGCACTCCCTCTTCCTTTAGCTTCCACGTTGTTTCTTGTCTCCTCGACATGATTTTTCCATCGATCTACATGGTTATTAGGTAGAATTTATTATCTACTTTATGTTATCGAGAATTAATTCAACAACATAAAGTGGGGAGAAAATTTAGACATAAATCATGCACTTTGGTATATTTCTAGTTCCTAATCACATACTTGCATTCATATGATTCCAAAGCAAGAAAATTACTAACCATTGTATTTGGCCTCTTTGTTTCTTTCTAGTTTCCTTCTTGGTATTACACACCCTACTTCCCAGCTTGAATTTCAACGCCCCACCTTTCATGAGTCTAGACACCAATGCCCATCCAAGACGTCAACGCCCAAGTTCCATCATCCCCCTGGGCACCCTCGACCTCTTAGTATCTTGATCACCTCTTTTGGGTCTCTTCTAGTCATTGGGCATCTTGTTTTCTTATGGGTCAACCTTTTAGTGGTTAATTACAAAATTCAAACAAGGGAATTATATAAATATAATGTTATGTGACCAATCCTTAAGAATTTTCTACCATCAACTAAGTTTGTATCCAAAGGCATTCTAAGAGCATCAAAGCATACATATAGCTTCATTTAAGGGACAAGGGACTACATTTTCTATATACACGCATAGGACGGGAAGTTTATTTTTCCATCCACACATCTACTTACATTGCTACATTTAACTATTGCTCGCTATCAATTACATCTTGCACAATAGCCTCATATGGTATGTAACGACCCAAAATCTCACACACGAACAACACAAAGAAAACAGGATTTTTTTTTTTACTTGCTTCACACACATAACATGACACAACACATCATGAAAAATTTACAACTGACTCTAGGAACCACTTGTTACTGCCACAAAACACACTTACAGTTAGGGCCAACCACAATGAGATATTCTTAAGGGTTATTTATTTTAATAAGACATCTTGCAATTCTTAGCTTACGTTTTCAAGGAGACTCAAGATATGATTCATACAATTCATCTTACCAAGCTAAGTTTATTCCTTTTTCACTGAGTAATTAACTTTAAATCTTCTCTATTATGACATTTATTTGTTTAATTCAATTATTTAATAAAGGAGGTAATTTAATTCCACAAGGCCATCTATCCTCACTTATCTTTACTAAAACTCGCTCATAACCTTATTACAATATGGATTCGCTTTCAACATACTCAAGAGAAAGATTACCAAGCACCTAAAAAAAAAAAAACTGGTTAGAGGAAGAAGGTCGAGTTGAATTCATCTTTATGACCTCATTAGTTATTAACCCGGTTTTTATTGAAGCTTGAGGATTTATCGAAAATTATTAAATATTTTACTTAGGCTTCACTGGATGATTTTTACAAAAGAAAACAATTTACCTTTCAAATGGTTGAGAGACAGATTGCGTGGTTTCGAAACCGATTCCTCCTACTTATTAAATCTTATTATCTTATATCAACTAACAATTTGTTTCACCTTAGGATCATTCTAAGAATTCACCATAAAAAGGATAATGTTCGCTAGTGTAGCTAGGGATATCAAGTTATAAAATTTTTACTTCACAAAGGATGGTTTCATTTTGATCACTCATGGAATTATTTGATTTCAAATAGATCACCTCTACATTTATTTGTTGAATATAAAATTATTATTTTTGTTTAGCTTCTTTAAGGGTTAACCGACCCATTTTACTTTACTTATAAAATATTGTCACTAAGTCTTAGAAAGATTTAACTTAACAATTTATTCTCAAGATCAAAGTTTTACAATACTCATATCATGTAAAGATTGAATACCATTTCTCACAAAGGTAAGTTACCAGTTTACCTACAGAAGGACAAGACAACATCATCACGAAATTTCAGAACAACCCAAGGCAAGAGGTCTTCTAAACTCCTTTGCAAGCACTATTACAAAATTTACCTCACATTGGACATTTTTACAAGGAACTTCATAAATTGCACTGATGAAACCTTTACAACTCTTTCCTTTAATCTACTCGCATAATCCATCTGCACAAATACTAGCTAGAATCAGTTCGCGAGAACTGAGCATGTTAAGGCTACACATTGCAACAGTAAGCTAACATTTAACAATATCAAGAAAGGAATGTTCTAATTCAAAAATGGATTAAAACACAACCCACAACTCCAAAATTATTCACATGAGAAAGAAATCTAAACCATCCAACAAGGAGAAAGTCAAAATACCAGTAAGAACAAAATCACATAAATCAAGGCAAGACCTTATGGGTTAGGAACAAGAAAGTCAAGAGTGTTGATATTTCCTTCATGTAATCCTATGGATTACGTGATTGGAATCCAATACTCAATCCATCCATCTAAAGAGGTCCAAGAGAAGACAAAACATACTAATTATGATCGTAGGCGCGAAACAAAATGATGTTATCCAAATCTCCCAGGGGAAGGCTTCATAGTAATAAGGGTTCGACGCCCTTAAAAGAAAAAAAACTATAGTTTCAGTTTTAACCAAGGAGTTTTACCACTACCTTCTTATAGGATTTCTTAAACGTAGGACTAGTTAACAAAACAAATCCACTCTTCCAAAAGCGTCATGAATGAGACACAAAAAGGGCCATTATTCTACCAACAAACCTTATCCTAATCGTCAACTTCTCTACATAATATAAGGGAAGGCTAAACCCAAAAGTCGTTAATAATTTTTATATATTTCCGACAATGTCAATAAGTATTTTAAAATAAAAATAAAAATTGATTTCCTTAACAAAGCCACAAAATGGGACTTTTAGTAACCAAGTTTGAAGAATAAGATATTCGAGTTCGAAAACAAAGGGATTCGATACACGGTGGGTAATACACCAGCGATGCCCCAGACTCAAAAGACCTTACCACGAGTGCAAGCACAAAAATAAGAACCAACACACATATCCATCAGGAAGGTTACGCAGTGCAGTCAGGCCTAGAAGTTCTATGAGCTCCTTGCCAATGGTATAGAAGATGGAAATTTTACCCGATCCATGTGGGCTTATCAAGGAAATGTCTAGCAAATATCAAATAGATGAATATAATAGCCACCTATTATATTATCACTGTAATCAGCTGTCATCTAACAAGAAACGAGTTCACGAGTCCAATACCATGGATTCACCTACAACTTTTGTTTCAGTCCAACTATTAATAGCTTGCTCGCGACCCTTAATAAAAATTGTAGAGATTTCATTCAATTAAACTTACAATGTTTCCCCCTTACTTTAATCAAACAAGAGTTTGAACCAGGAAGTAGGTATAGTAATTCTCTCAACACGTAGAGGCCAAAATAGATGTCAGGTTATTCATCCTCTAGAACTGGGTACAAAAGTCAACCATGTACAGTTCTAAAACAAAACCCTAATGCCATTTTCTAATTAAACAAAAAGTAAGGAATGCCCACAGGCTTAAACAAGTTTTAGAACACAATGTCACTATTAATGTACCTTTTAGCAAAATAGGAGAGCCCTAAACAGGAAATACGTATTTATTCAACCAAATAGAGATATGAAGGCTTAACCTTCCATATAGTAAGCCTTCAATTATAAATACCATCACAGAATTCTTTTAAAAGAGAGTCATATAAGCAAACGAAACTCTATAATGTTTCCTTCCCTACGAACTAGACTGCATCACTCAATATTGCAGTAGCCCATTTAGACAAATATGAAATAGAGTAAGCTATAAGAGAGGAAAAGAACATTCCAAGCAAAACCAACGAAATTGGAACGAGATTTAAAGGAACAACCAACACAATCAGGCAATGATATAAACAACCACGAAAACATTTTGTCTAGGCGCCATTCAAGAGGAAAGAATATTCATTTCAAGATACTGAAAGAAGGTAGAAAACTATTACAAGGAGTAGATTTAACATGCCTGATTAGAATTCTTCCAATCAAACAAGCACGTCGACCAGGGCTCGGGCAACAACAACACAACCTGCGCAACTTCTCTTCCTCAGCCTGCTGAAGGTCAAACTCTATTAACGCCATGCTCTTGACTTCATAAAATCAATTGTATAGTCCAAATGTGCATCTCTGCCCATAGTTCGGTCGGGTCGCATTGACACCCGATTATCATTCCCTCGTTGATCTTTTGGCGACACCCTATCTCCTCTTCCCAAAGATTGTTGCCATGCATCCTTGGGTTTCTCAGAAGTAGATCCAAAATCCTCCGAACACCGCTCCAAATTAGCCCTAGAACTTCTGTAGGCCCCATTTTTGGCAATTGAACTTGATCCTTCATCATTCATCCAAACACCTCCACCATCTCCATATGCATCTGATTGTTTCGATTTGGACCTCCCCAACCTTGGTGTCTCATATTAGGAGCAGCTCCTAGTCTGAGAGAAGAAAAAGAAGATGGCTTTATAACCAAAAAAATCTCTTGGTATAGACTCCATATCCATAAAACAGTCCCTAGACTTAGCATCCTCAATTAAGGCTGACCAGTCACTAGATTGCTTCAATGCAGCTGCTTTTCCCTTAACCCAAAGTGCTCTGCGAGCTCGTGCTAGTGCCACATTCATGCGGCGAATATCAGCTACAAAGCCAACCCCATGATTTGAAGCTCGGACACAAGACATAATGATTACATCACGCTCCTGGCTCTGAAAGGCATCTACCGTAATGATATATAAACCTTTTCCTTCATCAGATTTGAGGACAACATCAAACTCTCGGTGCAAACATTTCAGCTGTAGCTTGTAAGGTGTGATAATTCCAATAGAAACCTTTATGCCTACCAACTTAGTGACTCGTTGAAGAAGCTCATATAATTGCAAAGCAAAATTGTGCTTCATGAATATTCTGATATGAAACAGATCCACGCCTATGAGATTCTCTTCCATGAGTTACATCGTAAAACAAGTAAGGTCTCAATAGAGAATCTTTGCAATAATTTTCATCAGGTCTCCTGGTAACACTCTCACTGTCACATAGTCGATTTTGATAGAAATATCTTGAAGGAGAATCCCGAATTTGAGGATGCATTCTATACTGAACAGATAACAACATAGCTGGACATCCTACTTGTTGGAAGTGCTCAAAAGGCTTCTACCATACTGCAACATGCCTGCTTGCCTGGCTAATTACTTTTGCAGGTTGTTGCTGTGGATTCCCGACCAGAACACACCTCGCAGCACCCAATGAAAGTGGAGGTAACACACTTCTAGCTAGTACTTCACTATAACCACCAAAACAGCCCATCACTGCACCCAAGTCAAAAAAAAAAAAAAAAGGAAGAGGGTTCTTCTTCCCCAAAATGCATCTAGAAAAGGAAAAACATAAACCATTTCCCTCCATCCAAGGGCCACACCACACCCCACCCTCCACCTATACAAAAAGGCAACCGGGGTTCCTTCACCCACAAAAATCCACGCGGCTAGGGCAAAAAGGAAAAAGAAGGCGTCAGGAGAAACCATGAGAAAACACCTTGATGACAAGATTTTAATGGCTTCTCAACCACTCCACACACATAGTCCAACAAAATATGAGATCTCACACGGTCAAGGAGGATAATGCGGGCGATCAACAGAAGCAAGGAAGATTTGCAAATCAGAAATAATAAATGAAGTGCGGCCACCAACTCAAAGAGTCCATTTTTAATAACATGTCTAAAAAATTTTAATAACTCCACCCTCCACACCACAGAAGAAGAGATAAAGCTGACCGTGACAAAATTACAAGTCTATGGATGAGTAACGTGGCCTAAAAGGCTTTAATAATTGAACACAAAATTTTATAATTTATTTACACAAATAAAAAAATATAAACTGACACGAATTCATTTATTATTACAATAGTTTTCTCCATATAATTCACATAAGCTAAAAGGTATAAGAAATTTTGTATGATTACTATTCAACCCGAGAAGATTAAATCACATACAGATGAGCAAGCAAGAGGAAGTAAGAGTCGAATTATCCATTACTCCCAATGATTAAAACAACATGCGAATAGGCTTAAGCAACCAAGCGAAGAAAACTAGAGGTTGACATTCAAAAGCAAATACGAAGCAAGGAACGACCATGGCACCAAGGCGAGTAATCCCTTCCTCAGCGCGGAACGGGGTTCATTCTACAAAGCGACCAACCAAACAATAAAATCGCTTAACGATAATTAAATTAAACAACATTGTTATCATTATATACTATAAATATAAATAATTTCTACTCACACCAATAATGACCAATGATCCAGCTTAACCATGCGACAACAAGATCCTTCTTTAATTAGGTTAACGCACAGGACATTACACAGTCCACACACAGAGGTGTCAATGACGACTTGAGAATGCAAGAAGGAGAGGGAAGGTTCTAAAACATCACTGAGACAAGATCTAAGTCAACGGAAATTCACACAGTCATTCGACACTCAACAAAAAGGGTCATTGCGACAAGAACTAGGGTACACGCCAAACGGGGCATTACATTCTCCTCCCCTTAAGAAAAGCATCGTCCTCGATGCGACATTACACAGAGGAAAGGAAATGGTACGCAACAAGGAATAGATAAAGAAGAAAACACACCCTATGGTTTAAAATTTTAGTCGATTAAAGCACGGCCACAGGGTAGCCTTAGGAACATTTGGTAGAAATTTTAACTTTCAAGGTTCTGTGAAGATTGGCAGTTCCCTCTTATTTATTATTTCATTAGTTCCTTTCCATTAGCATTATTCTTAGTTTAATTTCTTTTAAAATTTCATCATTGAAGAGTTTTGGTTTATTCCTTATTGTGGGTGCCCAACATGAACTGCTAACACAACACCCTATCAGGTTCAAAAAGACACTACAGATTCACAAGCACACAAGTATATACTTCATGATTGTATTACACCACAAAAAGGTTACTCAAATACGGAATAGAATAGGCACAGTCCACATAACATAGTACTCGTCACACATCTATGACTGACATATTAAATACTCAAACAAAAGAGTACTACAATCCACCAGACATTTCCTCAATTTGCATCGATGAAAAAAATTCACATAACACCAAACAAATGCTATAGGTACATAGTGTCCACAAGGGCATCAATGCCATATCCACAACATCACAACACATATCCATCTGACATGAGTAACACATACATCAAAATACCACTACCAAAACATCACAATAACTCAACATATATCCTGAAACATCAACCATACACATAAGCCTCCCTCAAACTCTTATGCCTCCCTCAAGTCTTATGCCTCCCTCAAGCTCTTATGCCTCCCTCAAGTCTCTTATGCCTCCCTCAAACTCTTATGCCTCCCTCAAACTCTTATGCCTCCCTCAAGTCTCTTATGCCTCCCTCAAACTCTTATGCCTCCCTCAAGGAGGCCGGTTGACCCTATGGCCCAAGACACATAGAGTTCGAACACTCCTAACCCAAGTGACATAATAACGCGTGGTTCAACAACCCGCTAGTTATATGTAACTCCTTGGGGCGTACCCCCATACAACAAAGTGGGTCCATAGGTCCAACCATTCCATGGTGCATCCCATGACCCTATTCCACACATCACGACAATAGAACCAGCACAACAATCCAATCTAAGCGCCAAGTGGCAAAGTACAAGCCTTGGGCAAGGCGGTAAAAATTCCAAATTTAAAAGAAGACCCAAAATCAAGCAAAATAAATGGCCAAATAGCCATAGTTAGTATCAAAATCCACATGTTAGTGCCACAAACCAAGGAAATGCCCAAAATTGTAAAGCATTGCAATCAAGAAAAGTTGTTGGTCCTTACAAAATAAAGTAAAAAGCTCAATTTACGAATAAAATCAACTTATAATAATGTCACATTACGATAACTGTGTGGCCTTATCTAGCCACCAAAGGGGTACTCAATGAGTTGCTAGCACTCGGAACATCGAGCCTCAGCTCGTAAAATACATATCAATAATACAACTATCATCACCTCTATCTGAATCATCCACCACCACTTCGACAAGGCTAAACATAGTCATAGTTGCACTTAGGTTGCATACATACAACCACATAGGGAGAGAGGAAAGAATCACAGGTTGTTATCTACTAAACCAAATTTTGGCTCGAGTTATTGACCCATGGTACACCATTCCTCACTCTCAACATACACTTCTACCGATTTCCCTCAGGGTCGGTTAGCGTAAGGTTCACAACATAACATGTAACTACATTACTAACACAATGATGGTACATATACAATGGTAGATCACAATCATACATTCACTGAGTGTAACACATCACTTTACCACATTCTGCACCCAAAGTGCAATCATCATACGATAGGGTTCATACACTCACCGTATGACCCCAAATCACAACATGAAGCATTACATATTTGCACAAATCATACATACGATGAACATAGTACATCTCAACATAACATCCATTGCTACATAACAAGGTGGTACACACATTTCTTCAAAACATGGTAAAAACATCATGATACAACTCATTTCTTTTAACATCAATCTAGTCATACAACACATTGATACACTTACATATCACAATATGTCACAATGTTCCAACACTCCGTCATCCACATTAGAATTCTTTTCACACATCACAAACAACAATTCACACGTGAACTCTTCATAGAATCCACAAGAAGGAGAGAGAATACTCCCATCCCCAGCACATCAATATGATAACAAATACGCATTGAGTGACATACACATCACGTGCATTCACAATATCACAATTACGACAATAATCACATCACGCTTATACCACATTACTCTTCCAATATAAATCATCATCATGCAATACCATCATCTCCATGAAACAATATCATGTAACACCATCACCATCATGTAACATCATCATACAACACCAATCCGGCCCATAGGTTCGAGAGCATGAACCTACGCTCTGATACCAAGTGTAACGACCCAAAATTTCACACGAACAACACAAAAGGATAATTTTTTTTTTGACTTTCTTGACACATAACATGACACAACATGTCGTCACCAAGGATACAACTAACTCTGTGAACAACTTGATACAAGGATGGCCATAAAGGCAGCACGGAAACGTTCACACCTTTCAAGGACAATTTACTTTTCTTTTAGACATGACAACATAGAAGTCCAACCACAAAACACACTTACAGTTAGGGCCAACCACAATGAGATATTCTTGAGGGTTATTTATTTTAATAAGACATCTTGCAATTCTTAGCTTACGTTTTCAAGGAGACTCAAGATATGATTCATACAATTCATCTTACCAAGCTAAGTTTATTCCTTTTTCACTGAGTAATTAACTTTAAATCTTCTCTATTATGACATTTATTTGTTTAATTCAATTATTTAATAAAGGAGGTAATTTAATTCCACAAGGCCATCTATCCTCACTTATGCTACTAAAACTCGCTCATAACCTTATTACAATATGGATTCACTTTCAACATACTCAAGAGAAAGATTACCAAGCACCTAAAAAAAAAAAAAACTGGTTAGAGGAAGAAGGTCGAGTTGAATTCATCTTTATGACCTCATTAGTTATTAACCCGGTTTTTATTGAAGCTTGAGGATTTATCGAAAATTATTAAATATTTTACTTAGGCTTCACTGGATGATTTTTACAAAAGAAAACAATTTACCTTTCAAATGGTTGAGAGACAGATTGCGTGGTTTCGAAACCGATTCCTCCTACTTATTAAATCTTATTATCTTATATCAACTAACAATTTGTTTCACCTTAGGATCATTCTAAGAATTCACCATAAAAAGGATAATGTTCGCTAGTGTAGCTAGGGATATCAAGTTATAAAATTTTTACTTCACAAAGGATGGTTTCATTTTGATCACTCATGGAATTATTTGATTTCAAATAGATCACCTCTACATTTATTTGTTGAATATAAAATTATTATTTTTGTTTAGCTTCTTTAAGGGTTAACCGACCCATTTTACTTTACTTATAATATATTGTCACTCAGTCTTAGAAAGATTTAACTTGACAATTTATTCTCAAGATCAAAGTTTTACAATACTCATATCAATGTAAAGATTGAATACCATTTCTCACAAAGGTAAGTTACCAGTTTACCTACAAAAGGACAAGACAACATCATCACGAAATTTCAGAACAACCCAAGGCAAGAGGTCTTCTAAACTCCTTTGCAAGCACTATTACAAAATTTACCTCACATTGGACATTTTTACAAGGAACTTCATAAATTGCCTTGATGAAACCTTTGACTCTTTCCTTTAATCTACTCGCATAATCCATCTGCACAAATACTAGCTAGAATCATTTCGCGAGAACCCAGCATGTTAAGGCTACACACATTGCAACAGTAAGAAGCTAACATTTAACAATATCAAGAAAGGAATGTTCTAATTCAAAAATGGATTAAAACACAACCCACAACTCCAAAATTATTCGCATGAGAAAGAAATCTAAACCATCCAACAAGGAGAAAGTCAAAATACCAGTAAGAACAAAATCACATAAATCAAGGCAAGACCTTATGGGTTAGGAACAAGAAAGTCAAGAGTGTTGATATTTCCTTCATGTAATCCTATGGATTACGTGATTGGAATCCAATACTCAATCCATCCATCTAAAGAGGTCCAAGAGAAGACAAAACATACTAATTATGATCGTAGGCGCGAAACAAAATGACGTTATCCAAATCTCCCAGGGGGAGGCTTCATAGTAATAAGGGTTCGCGCCCCCTTAAAAGAAAAACAACTATAGTTTCAGTTTTAACCAAGGAGTTTTACCACTACCTTCTTATAGGATTTCTTAAACGTAGGACTAGTTAACAAAACAAATCCACTCTTCCAAAAGCGTACAAATGAGACACAAAAAGGGCCATTATTCTACCAACAAACCTTATCCTAATCATCAAATTCTCTACATAATATAAGGGAAGGCTAAACCCAAAAGTCGTTAATAATTTTTATATATTTCCGACAATGTCAATAAGTATTTTAAAATAAAAATAAAAATTGATTTCCTTAACAAAGCCACAAAATGGGACTTTTAGTAACCAAGTTTGAAGAATAAGATATTCGAGTTCGAAAACAAAGGGATTCGATACACGGTGGGTAATACACCAGCGATGCCCCAGACTCAAAAGACCTTACCACGAGTGCAAGCACAAAAAAATAAGAACCAACACACATATCCATCAGGAAGGTTACGCAGTGCAGTCAGGCCTAGAAGTTCTATGAGCTCCTTGCCAATGGTATAGAAGATGGAAATTTTACCCGATCCATGTGGGCTTATCAAGGAAATGTCTAGCAAATATCAAACAGATGAATATAATAGCCACCTATTATATTATCACTATAATCAGCTGTCATCTAACAGGAAACGAGTTCACGAGTCCAATACCATGGATTCACCTACAACTTTTGTTTCAGTCCAGCTATTAATAGCTTGCTCATGACCCTTAATAAAAATTGTAGAGATTTCATTCAATTAAACTTACAATGTTTCCCCCTTACTTTAATCAAACAAGAGTTTGAACCAGGAAGTAGGTATAGTAATTCTCTCAACACGTAGAGGCCAAAATAGATGTCAGGTTATTCATCCTCTAGAACTGGGTACAAAAGTCAACCATGTACAGTTCTAAAACAAAACCCTAATGCCATTTTCTAATTAAACAAAAAGTAAGGAATGCCCACAGGCTTAAACAAGTTTTAGAACACAATGTCACTATTAATGTACCTTTTAGCAAAACAGGAGAGCCCTAAACAGAAATACGTATTTATTCAACCAAATAGAGATATGAAGGCTTAACCTTCCATATAGTAAGCCTTCATTATAAATACCATCACAAAATTCTTTTAAAAGAGAGTCATATAAGCAAACGAAACTCTATAATGTTTCCTTCCCTATGAACTAGACTGCATCACTCAATATTGCAGTAGCCCATTTAGACAAATATGAAATAGAGTAAGCTATAAGAGAGGAAAAGAACATTCCAAGAAAAACCAGCGAAATTGGAACGAGATTTAAAGGAACAACCAACACAATCAGCAGCGATATAAACAACCACGAAAACATTTTGTCTAGGCGCCATTCAAGAGGAAAGAATATTCATTTCAAGATACTGAAAGAAGGTAGAAAACTATTACAAGGAGTAGATTTAACATGCCTGATTAGAATTCTTCCAATCCAACAAGCACGTCGACCAGGGCTCGGGCAACAGCAACACAACCTGCGCAACTTCTCTTCCTCAGCCTGCTGAAGGTCCAAACTGTTAACGGCCATGCTCTTGACTTCATAAAATCAATTGTATAGTCCGAAATGTGCATCTCTGCCCATAGTTCGGTCGGTAGTCATAACACCCGATTATCATTCCCTCGCTGATCTTCTGGCGACACCCTATCTCCTCTTCCCAAAGATTGTTTCCATGCATCCCTGGGTTTCTCAGAAGTAGATCCAAAATCCTCCGAACACTGCTCCAAATTAGCCCTAGAACTTCTGTAGGCCCCATTTTTGCAATTGAACTTGATCCTTCGTCATTCATCCAAACACCTCCACCATCTCCATATGCATCTGATTGTTTCTGATTTGGACCTCCTAACCTTGGTGCTCTCATATTAGGAGCAGCCCTAG
Source organism: Taxus wallichiana var. yunnanensis (assembly GCA_018340775.1). Lineage (NCBI taxonomy): Eukaryota > Viridiplantae > Streptophyta > Pinopsida > Cupressales > Taxaceae > Taxus > Taxus wallichiana. Next base: position 473,336,143 of record CM031243.1, on the reverse strand, counting down.
TCTGAGATGAAGCAAAAGAAGATGGCTTTATAACCAAAAAAAATCTTGGTACAGACTCCATATCCATAAAACAGTCCCTAGACTTAGCATCCTCAATTAAGGCTGACCAGTCACTAGATTGCTTCAATTTTGTGTGAAGCTGCATTTTTTGCCCTTAACCCAAAGTGCTCTGCAGCTCTCGTGCTAGTGCCACATTCATGCGGCGAATATCATTGAAAGCCAACCCCATGATTTGAAGCTCGGACAAGATCATAATGATTACATCACGCTCCACAGCTCTGAAAGGCATCTACCGTAATGATATATAAACCTTTTCCTTCATCGAGTTTGAGGACAACATCAAACTCTCGGTGCAAACATTTTTCAGCCGTAGCTTGTAAGGTGTGATAATTCCAACAAAACCTTTATGCCACTGCTCAACTTAGTGACTCGTTGAAGAAGCTCATATAATTGCAAAGCAAATTGTGCTTCATGAATATTCTGATATGAAACAGATCCACGCCTATGAGATTCTCTTCCATGAGTTACATCGTAAAACAAGTAAGGTCTCAATAGAGAATCTTTGCAATAATTTTCATCAGGTCTCCTGGTAACACTCTCACTGTCACATAGTCGATTTTGATAAAAATATTTTGAAGGAGAGTCCCGAATTTGAGGATGCATTCTATACTGAACAGATAACAACATAGCTGGACATTCTGCTTGTTGGAAGCGCTCAAAAGGCTTCAACCATACTGCAACATGCCTCGCCGCTGCTGCTTTGGCTAATTACTATTGCGAGGTTGTTCTTTGGATTCCCAAACCGAACACACCTCGCAGCACCCAATGAAAGTGGAGGTAACACGCCTACTTCACTAGCTTGGTAGTTGTGCGCGGCCAAAAGAAAACAACACTCCTTCTTCCCCCAAAATGCATCAGGAACAACATAAACCATGTCCATGCGACTACACCAAACAATTATTCCTTCACCCACAAATCCACGCGGCCAGGGGGAAAAAGGAAGGCGTCCAGGAGAAACCATGAGAAAACACCTTGACAGACAAGATTTCGATGGCTTCTCAACCACTCCACACGCAGTCCAACAAAAAGGAGATCTCACGCGGTCAGAGGAGGATAATGCAGGCAGTCAACAAGAAGCAAGGAAGATTTGCAAATCAGAAATAATAAATGAAGTGCGGCCACCAGCAAGGAGTCCAACACGTCTAGATTTTAATAACTCCACCCTCCAACAATGGTGGGCCCTAACAACCAAACCCCACGCCAAGAAGGAGATAAAGCTGACCGTGACAAATTTACAAGTCTATGGATGAGTAACGTGGCCTAAAAGGCTTTAATAATTGAACACAAAATTTTATAATTTATTTACACAAATAAAAAAATATAACTGACACGAATTCATTTATTATTACAATAGTTTTCTCCATATAATTCACATAAGCTAAAAGGTATAAGAAATTTTGTATGATTTACTATTCAACCTGAGAAGATTAAATCGCATACAGATGAGCAAGCAAGAGGAAGTAAGAGTCGAATTATCCATTACTCCCAATGATTAAAACAACATGCGAATAGGCTTAAGCAACCAAGCGAAGAAAACTAGAGGTTGACATTCAAAAGAAAATACGAAGCAAGGAACGACCATGGCACCAAGGCGAGTAATCCCTTCCTCAGCGCGGAATGGGGTTCATTCTACAAAGCGACCAACCAAACAATAAAATCGCTTAACGATAATTAAATTAAACAACATTGTTATCATTATATACTATAAATATAAATAATTTCTACTCACACCAATAATGACCAATGATCCAGCTTAACCATGCGACAACAAGATCCTTCTTTAATTAGGTTAACAGGACATTACATTACATTACCCACACATCACCGAGAGGTGTCAATTCACACTTGAGAATGCGAAGAAGGAGAGGGGGCAAGGTTTCTAAAACATCACATGAGAGACAAGATCTTACATTTATCTTGCTTATTAATCATGTCACTTTATGTACTTTATTGTTTTATCTATTACATGTGACTCTGAAATAACCTTTAGGGTTTTACAAATTTCTATATTTGTTAAATCACTTCCCCATGTGCCTAGTTCCTTAACTATGTAATTTTTTCTTTTATAGTTACCTTTTTCTCTTTTCTCATCCCCCATGGCATTTTAACTTTGAACAATGAGTTTACGGTCAAACTATTATTGTAACTCTTTTGTATTTCTAATATAGAGGTAGGTTCCAATAGTCAAACCGAATAACAACCCTTCTAGAAGACCAATTCCCAAGGTTGGGATTCCATGAGGGGGCTTCTAATCATATTATTATGTTTCGGTGCTCTTATGTAACTTCTAATATTCTAAAATTACAAATAATGGAATTTTTAAAAATTGGTTGAAACAACCTCTACTTCAAAAATTAGTATCAATTTGAGTTAAATGTGGGGATGATAATTCACATAATTTTTAGGGATATTATAAGATATTTTTCTACCAACTTATTATTCACACATTAAATTTAAATTAATTCATTTAATTCTATTTTGAAAACATCTAATAACAAATTTATTACAATCCTTCAAATTTAATTTAGCAATCCAATTTTAAAACAAATTATGGGACCAATTCCTTATGAAATGTATCCTAAAATTTAGTTAGCATTTTTGAATGATTGTGTTGCAACAAAAAAATAAAATAAAATATTAAACCCTTGAGAATAATCTTGAAATTTTTATGGATATTTTTAAACCAAAGAATAATTTGGAATATAACGACTCTAAATAGTTATTAATTATGATGATAGTTATCTCAATTGTTGTAGTTTGTAGTCAAGGGTAATTGGGATGTGCTAAAGTGTAAAGATGTGGATGTTTAATGAAAATGGAATGATTTCCAATTGGGTGGGAGTGGTGTGGTCAAGTCACATGGTTGTGTGTTGGCCCAACCATGTTCAAATCCCTCCAAGGCACGATCCTCTCTCGAGGCGGTTTTTTTGCTACATGTGGCACTCTAATCATTTCAGTTGCAACATATTGGTTTCTTCACTCACTATAGTGGTAGTATGTTGGTTCTTGCTTCACTTCAGTCACTACTTCACTCAGGCTCACTACTTCACTCACTGTGACACCTTGTCACTCAACTCAGCGATCGTTGCTTTGCTTCACTCGTTGTGGTCACTGCTTCACTCGCTACTAATGTTGCATATTCACTCTAGTTTCATGGCTGCTTCAATTAGGTTCCTATTGTTGGTTCCCTTCATTGTAACAATGTTTTGGATCCTCTCAAAAATACTTGAATGTACAAGGATGTGGGTCCTTTCAACACCCTCAATTTACCCTCCTTCCAAAAATAAAAATGGAATGATTTAAATATAATTTATATTTGGTGGTTATATGATATTTTCTATATATAATTGATTTTTGAACTTATTTTTCTTCATTAATAGATAAAAATGTAGATAATGATAAATTCATTAATCACTTAAAAATTGTCAATGATAAAAATTATAAATAGAAGATCAAAATATAGATTTAGAAGTTGATCTCTTAACTCATTTATTCATTTAAAATATTTGTAATATTTAATATATTTTAAGAGTAAAAATAACTTTGTTAAAGACATGCATCAAACCGCTTTAGCATAAAGTTACCATCCTTTAAAAATAATTTGCAAATGGGATCAATGGAATTTTCACATCATATATAGTTAACAATGTATAATGGTTTTTGTTTTGTTTATTGATTGAAAAACACATTTGTATTAATTAATTTAAGATAGAATACACTCTAAATCATACAAAAACTTCGGTGGAAAAATTTACACCCTAGAATACAAGTCATATCAAGCCAAAAGGCATCAAGAAAGGGCCAACTCACCTCATTAGGGGCATCAAAATAATGGTATACATAATAGAAGTGTATTGTTTACCAATACAGTACAAGAAATTAAAAACACCAATGAAAATAGATCCCCAAGAAAAATTATGTCATAGTAAAAAACAAGGTGGTCAAAGGAGGAGCAGGTGGGTGTTCGAGTTCTAGTGGTAGAGGGTGGACTATGTATGAGATGGGATCCCACCCTTCATTCTATTAGTGGGGTGCAATGAAAAACACCAACCACAAAAATTCCCTTGAGTGGCGGAACTACCGCCATTGTCGCCATCATCTTTCATGCCCATAATTGTGCTACCTAAATTATCAAACCTATTAACCCAAAGTTCAACTAACTATGAGGTTATTTGTTTATTTATTATATATCTCTTAAAATTTAGAGGCGATGATAAACACTATAATATGATAGATGGTGATAGGAAAACCAAGGAATAATTGATATTTTGACTAAATTCGGTTTAACATCTTCCAAGATTTTGTCGTTAAATAAGACTGCTTTGTCAAGTCAATCACCAAATATTTAAAGGCTAACATATTCTTTGAAAGGGAACGGTTCTATCCTTGTAGTGAACTTGAGTCTACACATTGACATCATAAAAAAATTTCTATATTCAAAGAAGGGGACCACTTGTAGCCAATTTAAAGAAATAATGGTGTTTCTCGTTAAGAATTATTCATTATTCAACCAAAGTAAAATATTTTAGATAATGCAAAGGAAATATTCTTTCCATGATACTTTTATTAATTTCTTAGGTTTTAAACCTAATAAAAATTACTAATAAAAATATTTTTTGATTCTAACTCAAATATTCGACTTTATCGGTAGAGAGCGTGTCAAATAACATGCTTTGCAGTATAAAACCCCTTAACAAACCCAAGTTAATAATAATACTAATAATAACCCTAATATTCCTAATAATAATAATAGTTTTAGCCCCTCCCACATTTAATAATAATATTAGTTTAAACTTTTTCTTTTTTAAAAATGTCCTAATTTCTTTTTAAAAAAAAAAACACTCCTTTATTAATGTATCATTTGAATACACTCGAAATCCCATACTATAATTAAAAGTCTAACGAGGATAGAGATAACTAAAAGTAATATGTTACCTAAAGGCCACTAAATAAATAAATTGAGGAAGAAAATACTACTTATGTCTATTTTGATTTTTTTTTTGGACCATAGAATAATAGAAGCGCCATAGATGATAGGTCCTCTCGTAAGCCTTAAATTTTTTTTAAGAGAGATTATTTTCTCTTCCTCCTTACACGCATCATCTCATTTCTTCTTCTTTGTTTCTTTTGTTTTTGATTGCGAGTTCGAGAGACACATGTAAGCAATGAATATTTCATTTGGAGCATTGGGATCAACCCCGACCTTAACCAAAGATTATTACAATGTAGTATTTGCTCATGGCCAAATATCCTATTTTATTACATTGTTTGGTATATATATGTATATATAGCTTTGTATTTATTAATTGTAATGTTTATTTTTACCCAGTAATTGTTTGAAGCACTTTCATGTATATACTTCATAAAAATATAATTGAGGTTATATGAAGAAACCAATTCATTTGCTATAGGAACTCTCAAATCATAACTTGATAAGGATGGGAGAGAATTTCTTGTAACCAACATTGTTTTATCCTGTAACATCGTTTGATACGTGTATGAGGAGATCCGCTAACAATGTAATTTTAAAAGAAAAACTTAACTAATTGCAGAATGCAATCAAATCATTCTCAAAATGAGTGAAATTGGCTAAAACTTTTGTAAATAATTCGAAATTCATAAATTCATTCTACGGTAGAATACAATGATGTTGGTAGTAAAAATAAATTTGGTAAATCTTAAAGCAATTGAAGGCATTATCTAGCAAAATCTTTTTATAAGACCAACAATTTTCAAATGATCTATGTCCTTAATCCTTTAAGGTTTGATAGAATGACTACCATTATATATCAATTTCTTAGTTGGAAAGGAGATTTATGACACCAAATGGAAGCTACGGTTTTGATTATATCTACATATGAAAATTTCCAACATCAAATTGTTATATTGTATAAGTCTTATGAAAACTTCCTCAAGTTTTGTAAAACAAAATCAGCAATCTTATCAAATTGTAAAATAAAATCAGCAATCCTATCAAATCCCACCATCGATGTAATGCGGAAAAATAACGATGCCACGCTTACAGCGCGGCGACAATGGCGCGAGCGCCATAAGAATTCGACTGAAAAGCGTTAAATAATTATTTAATTTTTTTTTAAATTTGGTTGGGGGTGCCCGTATAGGCTTGAACTACAACAGTCACGATAAAGCTTCGTGAACAAGGATGTTTAATTTAACCTCATTCGACGTTTCACTAACGAAGAGGAGGGTCGTTATTCGAATTGATTAGACCAATGTCTGATAATGTCGTAATAACAACATTTCTGAAAGTTGACTCCAGAGTATGATATAATTTATTTTGAAGTGAATACACTAACCATTCAATTTTTATAATACTTCGCACTATTAAATCGAGCTGACTAAATTTGTTATTGGCCAATTCAATTGGACTACCTGCTTCACTGATTTGTTATTGGGAAAGTTCATTGCAGTGGGTGAGTTGTTAAATACGTGCCTCGGCGAGCGCTCTATTCAACTTGGCCGGACAGAGTCATGGACCTTGGCTTTCATACATATATGTCACCGCCCACGTCTTATTTAACTCCATCTTTAATCATCAACAGTAGCACGGTCGATAACGGTATGCTCCCACCGTGGTGGTAAAATTTGGGCACCTCGCTATAAAGCTCGACCACTATACCACGTAGTAGCAGGAGGGAGTTGGTGTAGTAATGCCGCTATTATGCTACATAGAATTTTATACTAGCTTTCTCCATACTTTGAAGTATGAGCTATATCGATAGGGACAGATTTGTTTCAATTGATTGTAGTGACATAAAAACATTTTACAAATAAAACAAAATAAATAAATAAAAACGTTTTAGAGTCATGTTTGAGAAGGTGGGTGCGGCACTCTAGGATTTGAATTTGAGTTCAAAAGAAGACTTGGGGTGGGTGGCTTTAATAGCCACCTGCCATACATTTCAAACCTCCTCCATGCGTGCAAGTCTTTTCCTTAGCCGCATGACATTTACTTCTTGGATTTTGCAAATCCATCTCTGACTGGCCGCCTAAAACAATGAATACACTATATTTTGCAAATCTACTCTCTGCTGCCGCCTGTCAATAATCCATTGTCGTGTATGTGCAAAAAAAAGGAGGTATCGAGTTGAAGCTACATGCACATGAGGAAGGTGTGATACCGGTTTTGACCCCCGGCGCGTGGACAGCAAAGGGGCGTCTGTAAGCGGTAGAGGCGAATTTCCTTCGTTTTCATTGGGTCTTTGCATGGTGTGTTCGGCGTGGATCTCTAGAGATGTCTGCGTAGAGGGAACAGGCGAGAGGGGATGCCTAAACCCGCGGCTTTTAAAACTATCTTGCTCTGTTCGAGTATTGAACGTATCTTCAAATCAGTTCCACCTTCAAGATATTTTTATCAAAATCGATTAAGAGACAGCGTAGGCGAGAGAAGAGGAAATCACATAGAAGTAAATCTGTTTCATATTAGAATATTCAAGAGGTAACTGGGTTTACAAAATAACGAGCATCTCTGCGTGCTTTTTTTTTTGTATTTAGACAGATGGCCTCACATTCAAGACAGTCATGTGTCATGGAAGCTTTACAAAGGCGTGTCCTTGTTTTAATTGTTTTATAAGGTATTAATGTATGGTTATATATATATATAATTTAGCAAGGTTTGTTTGACAAAAACGTGATTATTCATAGACCTTGGGGAGTGCCGCAAGCACTGATGCAGGTTCCTCAGCGTATATGAAATTTATATTAAACCTTTGCTGGAGTTTGTAATATTACTCCTTGTTAATATAACGGGAATACTAGAGTATATTGTTATAAATGAAATTTAATAATAGTAAATCCAATAGTTTTAATGACACTTAAATATGAATAACATTTAGAATATTAGTTTTCTTATTACCGAAATGTGGGTAAAGGGTTAAACAAGCTTGGAACCTTTACATTAAGATCTCCTTCTACATATTTTAATAAACCTTGTACGGGAATTCAAGGAGGTTGGATTTCATTTCCTTTTACGATTTGCAATTAGATTTACAATGGATTCATCAATGAAGAAGAACATAAAAGATCTAGAGCTTAAAAGGGTTTCATTGGCATATTAAAAACCATTAAAAACTTAAGTTTTCCAACAAGTATACAAGAAGGGATATTGCACTATTTTTCCCATCCTTCAAACACATCTCCTTCAAGTAATAAGATAAAATTTAATATATATTTTTGTACCAATTCCCAACACCCTTCAAGAGGGTTCCAAAATTACTTCCATTAATTTTAAAGCAAGGTCTACTAACATGTAAACAAAATTGACATACTCATGAGAGGTTCCAAATCAAGTAAGGAGAATAGATAGATTGTCATCCTTTCAACTTTTGATTCCATCTATTTTACATGCTTGTTTTGGAATTCAAAAAAAACAAATTTCATTCAACATTTGTCACAACACTTTCTACTTCATGTGGAAACAAATTTGCAATAATGTAAGCTAAAGAAAACAAGGCAATATTATATTTTTCCTCCACTCAAGGTGGGTAAATACATGATGTTTTTACATTGTCAACAACAAGATTCTTGTGCTCCAGGTGTCCTTCATCAATACTCCAAGTTCCAGTATTTGAAATCATAACCAAGATAGGGGAGAGCAACACTCTCCTCCCAGACCAAAACTCAATGGAGAAGAGAAGCAATCTCCTCCATTGACCCCCAAGCCCAAACACAACACAATGAAGGGTGGTCTCCAACTCAAGGCAACAATACTTGCTTCCACAATACAATTTCTTCACAACATTCAAAGCTAAAATAGAAGAAACAAAGAGACATATAAATAGCACTAAATATTTCACAACAAGGCTTTCATCCAAGCCAACAAGAGAGGAGAACTATGGGAAAGTTTTCCTTATGCCTCCCAATTGAGATGAGATGCCCATCCAAACCCTCCACAATAAGACTCAATCCCCTATGACTCTTATGCCTCCCTCAGTACCCTTTTTTCTCCCATACTCTTATGCCTCCCTCCTCTTATGGCTCCCTCAAAGACAAGGTAAGAATGTAAACATTCTTACCCAAGATGGGCATCCCTCTCAAACTCCCTCCACAATATCCTAATCTACTCTTATGCCTCCCTCATGAGTATTCCCATAGACCTCTCCTATACTACACAATAAGCATTCTATCCATTTTTCCACAATACACAAAACAAACATGCATTTTCTACAATTTTAAGCACAAAAGCAACAACAAAAGAAAACACAAAGAGAGAAGTTTTCCTACCTCTCCATTGGAGAAGCCTAAACCAAGAAGCTTTGTCCAAGCTCCCTCCAAACAATCCAAGCATGCAAGTCCAAGCTCTTTCTTTTTCTTTCTCCCAATTCTTTCCTCTCCCAAAATAACAAAAAGAACTTTCAACACAAAAAAAAAACTTCTAACCCCCTCAACAAGAGAGGAAGTTTCCATAAATAGACAAAAGGAAGAGTGAGGGTGATGTGGCTCCTAGTTGGATGCCACATCACACATCCTAAAGACCACCTCTCTTTAGTCAACTCAAATCCCAAAACACCATAAATGGGTGGTTGGGTTGAATGACATCTCTTTACCACATCCATCCCTCCCCATGTGTCTTAAGGCACAAATAAATGCAAATGGAAGAAAAGTGCACTCCAAAGTCATATTTCTCTTCCCAAAACAATAAATAATCCCTTTTTGGCTTCCCACCCATAGATATGGTTGGTAGGGGTTTTTGGGAAGTGTGGGACAAGTTGACTTGTCCCCATGAGTCCCAAAATTGCCCTAAATCTCAAATTCGAGTTTGAGGCATTTGGAGTGGTCAACACTCAAAACAAGCATTCAATACAAGAGGCAAACACATGGCTCAAGGAGCCAACCATCAAAATTAATTACATCCACTAGACTTCCTCCAAAACTTAAAATTTAAAACAAGGTGTTAATTTAATCTAAGCACACTTAGCAAAAGAAATTTTAAAAAAAGATATCACAAATAATATCACCTAATAAAGTAAGTTAAAACAAGTAAATAAAATTCTTAACCCCTTGGTCACATTAGAACATTTCCCCCTCATGAAATTTTTGAACAACATAAGAAAACAAAAGCAACACAATCAATTCACTAGTTGCCTTGGCGACCAAATGTTGTAACCACCCGACATCCTGTTGTGTTTGGTTCTAATCCCCATCATGGTTGTGATCATCTTGTGTTTCTGTAAAATACAAAATACCTCCTTGGCCTTGCGGCCATGTCAAAATGTCCAAAATAACCATATGCATGAAATTCATTAACATCTATACGTAATTCAATCAATCATTATTTCTAGGTCTAAATCACAACTTAATTATGCATTTCATCATTATCCAAAAATTATAGTAATGTAAATTCAACAACTACATTCTACTCATCATGGCGATGTAATCCAATGTTAGAACACATGCAATATATCCATATAAAAATAATATCGGTATCAATAGTCTGTCCATAGTCGGTGTAGATCATCAAAAACAAAATCCAATCATAATCCAAATGCATCTAGTCACCAAAACGTCATGCTAATCAACATAAGTATAAATCATGTCCATATCCAAAGTCTGCATAACTCAAAATGATAATCAACTAAGTGTCGTAGGGAAGTGGGCATTACAATCAAATCACAACAAAATCATCGGGTTCACTCGGCACATCAAAATTATAGAGTTAATTAAAACATATTTAAGTACACCCAAGAAAAAATTAAAAAAATAGCGTGCAATACAACAAAGTCTCTCATTGCTTCCACCATTGGTTACAGCATTCTCGAAAATAAATTCTATAATGGAACACAATCTAAACAATTGGAAAGATTTTGCTAAACTTATAGATACTGTCACTTTGCAAATTTACAACATGAGTAGGTACTACAGACTTTCGAAAAGAGAAAAAATTGAGAAATAAAGCATTACTAATACAAACTCAGATCAGCGTGAAATAAATAACAGGTGTAAACATAGCTGAATCAGGTGTCGACCGCCGTTTCCAGATCTATGGGTTGGGTTCATTTTCGGATTCCTACACATGCAAACAAACATAAATATTTTGAAACAATATTTCGAATTACATAATTTTTTAAAAAAATACATCAGTTTTAGAGTTCGGATTATCTTAGTCTCCCTCACATCGGAACAACTAACCAAAACATCAATCTCGAATAATCGATTAGTCCGACGAATACGAGCCCTATAATCTGACTCAATCGCTTCAACTTTCATGTGCTCAGAGGGTTCATTCTCCATGCGGGCAAGCATCAATCACTTGTTCCTCAAAAGTTCTTCCTCAAACTTTCTGTTAATGTTGTTTCTGAATGCATTTATTACAGTTTCACGTTCACTGCAGAACATTCTCAAAATTTAATACGGCTCTGCATAATTCTCTCCTTCCCTGTGACCTTAAATCCCACAAACAGAAAACTAAAAACTTAATGAAAACCCTAATTCTCCTGCCCCTTCACTGAAAAGTGAAAACCCTAATTTTGTCAGCCGTCAATTTCTAAACAATATTTTAAAGTCTATTAATACTTTTCTCATTCGTGCTTTCCTTTTCACATCTATTAATACTTTTATCATGTTGCATGTAATCGCCTTTAATTATGCAATTATTATTTAAATAGTAAAATAATACATGTTTTATAAAATAATAAAACGATATTTCGAAGAATTATATATTTAATTTGAAATAAATAAATAAAATATAATTTAAATAGTGGTTTATATTATAATTATGGATGTGTTAGTATAAATATTTATAAATGCATTAATACAAATATTTATAGAATTATTAACTTACGCAATGGCGTTCCCTATGGGAAAGCCTCCTGCGGATGTTTACATGATTGTATTAAATTTGACGGTTTGATGGCCGTCTTGGCGTTTATGCTTTTCCTCCTGTTTTAGCTTTTCTATACTATTTTTAATAATTTTGTTTATAATAATTAACAATTTTGTTTTTGTTTTTAATCAACAACAATTTTAGCTTTTATTTTTAATAATTTTGTTTAAAAATTAACAATTTTAGCTTTTGTTTTTAATTAGGTTGAGCTGAAAATAGAAAAAGGGAGATTAATAATAGATTGCAAACGTTGTATAAGGCTTAGGGGAGGTAGAAAAGAAAGCATACACACAAAAAGGGAGATCAAAAGGAGATTCAAGAATTTAGAGTGATGCGAAAAAGAATATACATCACATCTTGAAAATAAAAGAAAATAGTAATGAAGCACGAGAAGTCGATTGATGTTTGAAACACTTCTTACTGGATTGATAAGTTATGCTAGACTACGCCTTTACAGTTCCTTTAAGAATTTGCGGATGATCTTGTTAGGGTTTAATCTTTGTTGTTTAAAATAATTTATTTTTGTATGTCTAAATATATGGTGCCATCTTGTATTTGTAGTGTATTCATTTAATCAAGCTGAGACATGAATATGAGTTGTATTATCAACATTGCACTGAGAGCATGTTTACTTGCGTTCAAGTTGTGAACTTGGTGTTTCATATGTAAAGTTACTTCTAAATTTTGCATGAAGAGACAGATCGAACCACATATCTGGTCAATGATACTCTCTCATGTGATCTAAATGATTGCCAATAAGCAAAATTGTGTTTCCGTCCCAAAGATCCTTGGTTTAAAATTAAATAATTAAATGAAAATTATGATAATCGACTCATAAACAAACAAGTGGCTGATTTGCGGGGATCTAATCAGGTGGATGAAATTGGTTATACAACAAATATGGATGTGAATTAGCTTATCTCAATAATTTCTACGTTATAGGGAATAATTACCTTATCTTATTATTTCTATTTATTAGGTGCTCTTAGGCATTTAATAGTGCTCAATCTACAAAATAACTTGCTTTTGGACAAATTCCCAATTCTCTAAATAACTACACAAAATTGCATCACTTGTCGTTGTCTAAATAATATGCTAGTAAGGGACCAATTCCATCGAGATATTAACAACATTGACCGGATTAGAACATACTGCTTCTAAATTCCAACAAACTCAATGGTAGTATCCACGGAAGAGATTAGTCAAAACTTATGGAAACGAGAGAGCTCAAGTTGAAGAATAATATCCTTACGGTGGCATTCCCAGGCACTAAAAAATGTTCTTTCATGGAGGAGTTAAATATATCTTCTTATTCCTTGTATGGCTATATTCCACGAATTGGGTTCACTTTCCCAACTACGAGAACTATCAACTGGATAATAACAAATTCAGGAGGATCCATTCTATATTCTCTCATGAATTGTATGGACACATACAGAATGAAAAGTTGAATCCATATCACAAGTTTGTGAGGACAATTCCCAAGAGGATGGAGGCCATAAGCTAACCAAATTGAGACTAGTGGACCTTTCATCAATCAACTAAACTAAGCGGAGCATCCCAAATTCCATAGGAAATATTTACGTGCGTTTTAATTTTCTTTTTCATAGAAGACACCACCATTAAGGAGAATGGTACCCCGAGAATTGGGAATGTTGGGATACCTATAACAATTGACGTTTGGCAATAAAAATTTGAAGGCATATGTTTTTTCCATTCTCTTGAATTATCAAAGTTACAGAAATGATTGGGTTGAATTCAACTAGTTTGTGGGCTGTTCAGCGGTAAATTGGCTTGAAACTCACCAAGATCACAAACAGAACTTGTTGCGTGCACGTAATTGATTAAAGGGGAGGACCCTACATTTCAAATAATACACTTGTCTTCCCTAAGGTCCATTCTCTAAACACTCATGCCCAACATCGTGTTGACTTCATTCTCAACTAATTTCTTGTTGTATTTGCCTTGTGTAACGCACCAAAATATACCAACACAAGAGACAACACGGTGAAATACGGATAATTTTTTTTTTTTTTTTTTTTTGACTTGCTTGAAGATAATACGACACTACACAAGTTCTCTAGGGAATACAACCAACCAAAGACATGCTTTCCACAACACGGACCCACACTGGTTACAGATAAACTTGAGGCACACACTAAGGACACACTGGTTCATCTAAAGTATGCAGTCTTACAACAGGGTCTTCCCACAGAATGTTTCTTTAGATTCATGTTTTAGCTGTAAGTGCTTTACATTCTTTACTTTTCGCAGAGGAATCATACTAGGAAAATCTGAAAGTCATGTCTCCTTTGAAGAATTTTCCCCTACCTTGATAATGTTAATAAACAGTGTAAACCAATTAAAGAATAGCAAGAGGTTACTTCATTTACTTGCTTAACTTATTCATTGGTTAGGAGCGATTAGTTTCTCAATGCTCTTAACTTCATCAAGCTGTTTTCAGCATTGTGCTTTTAAACATGTATGTTTTACCCTTTTTAAGCGATCATACTTTTATTTTATTTCATTTTTACATTACATGACTATGTCAGAACTTGGATTCATCATTAAGATCTTATTAGTGGTCAAAAGGATTACATTGGGGTCGAGAGTCTAACTAGAAATATTATAGGTTGACTTGGGCTTCACTTGAAGAGATAGACATAAGTATATTGTTTACATTTTGAACAAGTAAGATAGATCATTGAAGAGTTTCTTAGTCAAGTTCCTTATTTATTATTATTTTATTATCTTCCAAGATTTAATCATTGATTTCACCTTAAGACATTAAGGACTCACCCACAATAAGAGATTGTTGATTAGTTTACGTGGGATCACAAGGTATATTTGTTTCTCTTGTTTTCTTTTTGGTAGGTTCAAAACATAGTCCTCTACCAAACAACACATGACTAAAGTAACCAAAGTGATGTAAGTTGATTCAAGTTTAGATAATTATAATTAGGTTGACAATTCAAGGATAAATCTTATTACGAAAAGTGAAAATTCAACAAGGATACGCATATCAAAACAAGTTCATTTAATCTTGTCCATTGATAATATTTCTCAAATTGAATTTCAAACGATAATAACCTACATGAGAACAATACAAAATTATAATGCAATGCCTTCTAAATAGTCTCCACAATTTCCATACCAATGATGTCTAAGCAAAAGAAAACATTAAATGCAACAATGTTCCCACAAGAAGGCTGAATCCACTTTCTACATGTGTTTCTTTCTCTCTCTCTATTTTTTTCTTTTACGCTCAAATCCTACGCACATTTGTTAGCACATGTCGATTCGCGAAGCCGAGCACGATAAAAGCTATAACATTAAGACAATATGTTGTTATCTAACTATTTCAAGGAAGAAAAGCACCGTTGATGAAGAAAACAATAATCTAAGAGTCTAAACAAGAACAATTAAAGAGCTATCCAAAAGCATAAAATGTCTAAATAAAAGGGATGGCACTAACTCTATTCCAATTATCATTATCACATAGGAGCGGAGTTAATAAACATCATAGTGAATTTCACCCATATCACAATAATGACCGTCATTAACAAGATAACATTTGAAACAAAAACAATTACAAGAAGAATTAGTTTCAAACGTGATCTATCCTATTTGTTTAAGTTGGTTCACCAAGCCAAGGATTCACTATGCCACTTGAAGATCCCAAACAATCAATCAATCATGAGAATATCTAAACCAACATGACTTATTAATATCGAAGATGATGTGCCTTTACTTGATTAATTTTGTGTCGATCTGAATAAATAAATTGGACCAGAAAAGGGATGAAACGCACAAATGACCTCGCATGGTCACATCCTATCCTAACAATCCTTCTATTAGACTTTCTTCTAATCAAGAGAATGTCTTAAGAAAAGGACAAACTTGACAAGACCAAACATATCCATTATAAATCTTACGGGAGGGTTACTCAATCATTCACAAGAACACAACACAAGATACATAGCTTCGAAAGGATGCAGCCAAGTAATGAACAAGTTGACTTAAACCTTTACGGTCATACATAACCATTCTACTACTGAATGAGCGAGAAGGAGGTCGTATCACAGCGATCATCACAAAAACCAGATCAAACAAAGAGTTTCCAAACACACCAACCTATGAGTCACGGGAAAATGAAATTTAAGCATCTTTACGAAGCAAAACGTGGGTAATTGCTTACGCATAAAACCAACATCCCAATTTTAAGATTTGAAAACTTCCTCAATAATGATCATAGATCTCATATCCTCCAACATGTGTGAAACAAAAACAAGGTACGAAAAAGTATTTCCTCTAACATTTTAAGCTACCCACTGAGAAATGTGAGTAGTCGTCAAAAAAACATTCCATAGGTTCGACTACATTCCTCGAGACATACTGACAGTCACCAAGGGAGAGAAGGTGGTTCCAAAGACAACAATCTCCAAGCGGTGAACTTGAATTGATATCAATTATGAAAATCAAACATGACCTTGGAAGAATAAAAGTATTTCTTCGAGCGATTCAAAACAAAATAACAAAAGCAACTAACCTAGTTGAAAGTAATATCAACTTAGCTCAAATCGATAATCGGTCAAGCTAAGCACACACCAAGTCAGCGGGAAGGGTTGCTAGAAACTAAAAGAAAAGAATCGAGGCAGGGAAAAGCATCGTTCACCTATACACATGCACTTGCAGTACTCGATCCCTAATTCGCAAATGCACGACATAACCCGGGACTACGGATCTCGGCCCAGAAACAAGAATAAGAACAAACATGAACTATAAGGTTGAGTCAACAATGATGTTTGATAAAACATTCAAATCATGAGACCAACATAAGGAACTAGGGGTGTTCATTCAGGGACCCCCACCTCTTTTGTTTTATTAGCCTTGAGCGAGTTTACCCAACTAATAATATTTATTAAAACCCAGAAAACAATATAAGGGCTTGACAGCGCAATCATCTCTAACGCCAAAACAAATACAAGCAGGCGAGGAAAGTGGAAACCAAAGCAGTAAAAGTATACCATCACGAGACATTAATATGAAGAGTAGAGTTATTTAGTGATTGAAATTAAATAACAGCATAAATTAATGGTATAGAGAATATCGTACTGATTAAGCTCCTGATCGATGACAAGATGGGCGGGGCTGCTAATGACAACTTGAAGCCTAAATCCATTTTCTTCAAGCTCGTTGGGCGCCAAACATCGAACATCTTCATGTTGGCTTGCACGTAGGAGTTCACGGCCGGGGTGGGTGGTCTAAAATACAAGCCATCATTTTTCCAACACCGCTCCAGATCAGCCTAGAACCATAGGCCCCATTTTTGTGAAAATGAACTTAATCCTTCGTCATACATCAAACACCTCCACCATCTCCATATAATCTGATTGCTTCTAATTGGACCTCCCTAACCTTGGTGCTCTCATGTTAGGAGCAGCCTAATCTGAGACAAAGCAAAAGAAGATGGCTTTACATGACCAAACAATCTCTTGGTATAGACTCCATATCCATAAAGCAGTCCTAGACTTAGCATCCTCAATTAAGGTGACCGGTCACTGATTGCTTGATCACTCGCAGTGCTGCGAGTTCGTGCAGGTGCCACATTCGGGCGATGAATAACATCTCTGCCAACCCCATGATTTGAAGCTTGGACACAAGATATATTGATTACATCACGCTCCTGGCTCTGAAAGGCATCTCCGTAATGATAAATAAACCTTTTCCTTCATCAGATTTGAGGACAATATCAAACTCTCGGTGCAAGCGTTTGCTATAGCTTGTATGAGGTGTGATAATTCCAACTGAGAAACCTTTATGCACGCGACTTAGTGACTCGTTGAAGAGCTCACATAATTACAAATCAAAAAGTGCTTCATGAATATTACGATATGAAATGCAGATCCGCCTCTCTCGAGATCTTCTTCCATAGGTTACTGCCGTAAAACAAGGTCTCGTTAGGGAATATTTGCAAACAAATTTCATCGGGTCTCACAGTAACACTCTCCTTTGTCACATAGTCAATTTTGACGAGAATATCTTGAAGGAGAATCCGAATTTAAGGATGCATGGATCTGCCTGAGATAAAAACATGGCTGGACATTACAGCTTGTTTGGAAGCGCTCGAAAGCTTCAACAATATTACGACATACCCAGCTTTGCACGGCTAAAGCTACTATCGCGAGAGTTATTCTTTGTGGAGATTCCAAGCACATGCCTCATGACACCCAAGAAAAACTTACCAAACCATTGATGGGTATACTGCTGCAGCATTCGAAACTCGAGCGCCTTGCTGCGAGGGCGACATCCTTCCTAGTTTTGCCTCTGTGAACGAGAGCGAGGCCTCTTCGTCCACATCCACCCTTTCACCCCGTCACTGATCGATCCACAAAAGTAGCGGCTGACCGGGTGCTTCTCGATAAAACTCCAAATACGGGCTTCCTCTCCCTCCCCTTTGCCCAAAATCACACACTTTGCAGCCCACAGTGTACACCGAATGCCTGCCACCATAACCAAATTTTTGAGTTCTCGTGTGGGTACACGCCCCATGTTCCGTCGATTAACGAGAATGAAACAAAGGCCCCTCGTGGACATTGCTGTTGTAAAAAAGCAATGGGACGAGAATGAATGTGCCAAAACATAGCGAGAGCACGAAGCAAAAAGGAGTTGGTTTAAATATGGTGACATTTTAGTGATGTGCCGCGCTCTTTAATTAGACTACTCTTCCTTTTATATTCCTATTTACTCTTGCTTTCTAAATTGAGTATTTCTCCATTTGAATCCCGCTTTGTTCATTACATTAGGTTTCGGGGATCCATCGTTATGATGATGATTCCTCTTCGCGATCAACTCTTTTTGGAAGAGGCTGCAAATGTTCTATCGAAATCTGAATCCAAAAGTCCAAAACGCCCCTCCTCCACTGAGGAACAAGTCTCAGCTTTGCAATCCCACGCGGCGGGAAGAAAGAAGGCGTCGGGAGGAAGCACGAGGAAAAAAACCTCTCCACCACTTCACATGTAGTCCCAAAGCCCGAGTAGCGTGTTGCAGGCTAAACAGAATCCAAGGCATACGGCCAGCACTCAAGTTGCGTGTGAAGGACTAGGGAGCAACAAGTCAAGGCGTGTTGGTGAAACAATAAAGGAGAGATGGCAGGTGGCCATCACTTCCACCCACTCTTAACCAACAGCGAACAAACAATAATCAATAGGAGTCCACATCTCCATCCTTCAACGCATCCAAAGCCTAGGCTAGATAAATGGGGAAAAGGAATCAAGGATTAATTTAAATTTAGCTTCTTTTTTTTTTTTTTGTTTTTAAAAAAAGAAAATCTTTATATATACGGGGCATTACATTCTCCTCCCCTTAAGAAAGCATCGTCCTCGATGCGACATAACCTAAAGTGGAAAAGAAATGGTTAGCTACGAAACGAGCAGTAAGGGAGAAAGTACACTTTATGGTTTAAAAATTTTAGTTGATTAAAAGCATGGTCACAGTAGCCTTAGGATCATTTGGGAGAAATTTTAACTTTGATGTTACGCGAAGATTGGCGATGCTTTCTTGTTCATCATTTCATTAGTCTCTTTCCATTATCATTATTCTTAGTTTAATTTCTTTTAAAATTTCATCCTTGGAGAGTTTTGGTTTATTCTTTGTTGTGGGTGCCCAACATGAATTGCTAACACAACACCTTATCGAGGTTGAAAAGGACACTACTGATTCACAAGCACACAGTATATACTTCATGATTGTATTACACCACAAAAAGGTTACTCAAATACGGAATGGAATAGGCCACGATCCATAACATAGTACTAAACACACATCATAGTGACATACAAAATACTCAAACAAAAGAGTATTGCGATCCACGGACATTCCCTCAATTTGCATCGATGAAGGACTCATATAACAAAAACCATGCTACGGGTGCATAGTGTCCTGAGGAATAAATGACATGTCCACAACATCACAACACATAACCATCTGTCATGAGTAACACATACATCAAAGACCACTACAAACATCACAATAACTCAGCATATATCCTGAAACATCAACCATATAGACAAATATCATAAGCCTCCCTCAGCTCTTATGCCTCCCTCGAGTCTCTTATGCCTCCCTCGAACTCTTATGCCTCCTCAAGTCTCTTATGCCTCCCTCAAGCTCTTATGCCTCCCTCGAACTCTTTTGCCTCCTCGAGGGGGGTTATCCCCATGGTCAAAGACACTACGAGTTTGGACACTCCTAACAAGTGACATAATGACGCGTAGTTCTCCATAACCCGCTAGTCATATGTACCCCTTAGGCGTACCCCCATCTGACGAGCGGGTCCATAGGTCCAGCCAATCCATGGTGCATCCCATGACCCTATTCCACACATCACGAACATTAGAACCAGCACAACAATCCAGTCGAAGTGCAGTGGCAAAGTCTGAGCCTTGGGCAAGCGGTAAAAATTCCAAATTTAAAAAGAAGACCCCAAATCAAGCTAAAATAAATGGCCAAATAGCCAAAGTTAGTATCAAATCCCCATGTTAGTGCCTGAAACCAAGGAAATGCCCAAAGTTATAAAGCATTGCAATCGAAAAAGATCTTTGGTCCTTGCAAAATAAAGTAAAAGCTCAATTTACGAATAAAATCAACTTATAATAATGTCACATTAAATAGCTGTGTGGCCTTATCTAGCCACGAAGGGGGTACTCAACGAGTTCTTGCTTTTCAACATCAGCCTCGGCTCGTAAAATATATATATCAATCCAGCCACTCTTGACCAAGGCTAACATAGTCATAGATACACTAAGGTTGCATACATACAACCACATAGGGAGAGAGGAAAGAGTCACATGTAATCTACTAAATCGAGTTTTGGCTCAGTTATTGACCCATGGTACCCATTCCTCACTCTTAACATACACTTCTCCGATCTCTCTCGGGGGTCGGTTAGGTGTAAGAGCTCACTGACATAACATGTAACTACATCACTAACACCATGGTGGTACACACATAGCTACCATAACGTCTCACGTATGGTAGGCATGTCTGAGTGAGATCACAATTATACATTCACGAGGGCCTGATACATCACTTTACTACATTACGCACCCCGAAAGTGCAATCCGCGATACGATAGGGTTCATACACTCACCGTATGACCTAATTCACGACATGAAGCATTAGATATTGCACTGACTCATATATACGATGAACATAATAACATCACAACATAACAATAATTGCTTCATAACAAAGGTAGTACACACATTTCCTCGAGAACATGGTAAAAACATCATGATCTGACTCGTTTCTTTTAACATCAACTAATCATACAACACATTGATACACCCACATATCACATATGCCCTGATGCTCCAACACTCACGTCATCCACATTAGAATTCTTTTCACATCCCTGGCAAAACATAATTTACACGTGAATTCTTCCTAGAACCCACGAGAAGGAGAGAGAAATACTCTCATCCCCACACATCAACATGATAACAAATGCATGGCAGAGTGACATACACATCACGTCGTTCACGATATCACAATTACGACAATAATCACATCACGCTTAAAGCACATTACTCTTCCATATAAATCATCATCATGCGACATCATCATCATCATGCGGTATCATCATGTAACCCCACCACCACCACAACATCACCATACTGACACCAATCCGGCCCATAGGTTCGAGCATGAACCTCGCTCGATACAAAGTGCTAACACCAAAATATACGAACACAAGGACAACACGGTGAAATATCGGATAACTTTTTTTTTTTTTGACTTGCTTGAAGATAATGACACTACACAAGTTCTCTAGGGAATACAACCAACCAAAAGACATGCTTTCCACAACACGGACCCACACTTTGGTTCTGAGATAAACTTGAGGCACACACTAAGGACACCTTTAGTTCATCTAAAGTATGCGGCAGTCTTACAATGAGTCTTCCCAGGAATGTTTCTTTAGATTCATGTTTTATTTGTAAGTGCTTTACATTCTTTACTTTTAGCGAGAGGAATCATACTAGGAAAATCTGAAGTCATGTCTCCTTTGAAGAATTTTCCCTACCTTGATAATGTTAATAAACGCAGTGTAAACCAATTAAAGAATAGCGAGAGGTTACTTCATTTACTTGCTTAACTATTCATTGAGTTGGGAGGCGATTAGTTTCTCATAGCTCTGCTTCATCAAATTTTTTCAGCATTGTGCTTTTTAAACATGTATGTTTTACCCTTTTAAGCGATCATACTTTTATTTTATTTCATTTTTACATTACATGACGTGTGCAGAACTTGGATTCATCATTAAGATCTTATTAGTGGTCAAAAGGATTACATTGGGGTCAAGGAGTCTAACCGGAAATATTATAGGTTGACTTGGAGCTTCACTTGAAGAGATAGACATAAGTATATTGTTTACATTTTCAACAAGTAAGATAGATCAAAGAGTTTCTTAGTCAAGTTCCTTCTATTTATTATTATTTTATTATCTTCAGAAGATTTAATCATTGATTTCACCTTAAGACCATTCTAAGGACTCACCACAATAAGAAGTTGTTGATTAGTTTCACGTGGGATCACAAGGTATATTTGTTTCTCTTGTTTTCTTTTTGGTAGGTTCAAAACATAGTCCTCTACCAAACGACACATGACTAAAGGTAACCAAAGTGATGTAAGTTGATTCAAGTTTAGATAATTATAATTAGGTTGTGATTCAAGGATAAATCTTATTACGAAAGTGAAAATTCAACAAAGGATACGCATATCAAAACAAGTTCATTTAATCTTATTGACAATAATATTTCTCAAATTGAATTTCAAGACGATAATAACCTACATGAGAACAATACAAAATTATAATGCAATGCCTTCTAAATAGTCTCCTGATTTCCATACCAATGTTCTAAAGCAAAAGAAAAACATTAAATACAACAGCGGTTCCTAAGAAGGCTAGAATCCACTTTCTACATGTGTTTCTTTCTCTCTCTCTATTTTTTCTTCTTTTACTGCTCGGGAAAATCCTACGCACATTTGTTAGCACACGTCGATTATAAGAAGCCCAGGCACGATAAAAGCTATAACATTAAGACAATATGTTGTTATCTAACTATTTCAAGGAAGAAAAGCACGTTGATGAAGAAAACAATAATCTAAAGTCTAAACAGAAGAAAATTAAAGAGAAAGCTATCAAAAGCATAAAATGTCTAAATAAAAGGGATGGCACTAACTCTATTCAATTATCATTATCACATAGGAGCGCGTTAATAAACATCATAGTGAATTTCACCCATATCACAATAATGACCGTCATTAACAAGATAACATTTCGAAACAAAAACAATTACAAGAAGAAATTAGTTTCAAGCGTGATCTATCCCTATTTGTTTAAGTTGGTTCACCAAGCCAAGGATTCACTATGCCAAGCTGGAAGATCCCAAACAATCAATCAACATGAGAATATCTAAACCAACATGACTTATTAATATCAAGATGATGTACCTTTAACGATTAATTTTGTGTCGCAAGTTACAGAATAAATAAATTGGGCGAGAAAAGGGATGAAACGCACAAATGACCTCGCATGGGTCACATCCTATCCTAACATCCTTCTATTAGACTTTCTTCTAATCAAGAGAATGTCTTAAGAAAAGGACAAACTTAGACAAGACCAAACATATCCATTATAAATCTTACGGAGGAGGGTTACTCGATCATTCACAAGAACACAACACAAGATACATGGCTTCGAAGGATGCGTATGTCAATGACAACAAGTTGACTTAAACCTTCTGGTCGATACATAACCATTCTACTACTGATGACAGTGGAGAGGTCGTATCACAATGATCATCACAAAAACCCGAGTCAAACAAAGAGTTTCCAGAACACACCAACCTATGAGTCACGGGAAAATGAAATTTAAGCATCTTTACGGAGCAAAAGCGTAGGGTAATTTCTTACGCATAAAACCAACATCCCAATTTTAAGATTTGAAAACTTCCTCAATAATGATCCAGGTGAATCTCATATCCTCCAACATGTGTGAAACAAAAACAAGGTACGAAAAAGAGTATTTCCTCTAACATTTTAAGCTACCCACAGAAAATGTGAGAGTCGTCAAAGAAAACATTCCATAGGTTCGGCTACATTCCTCGAGACATACTACGAGTCACCAGGGAGAGAAGGTGGTTCCAAAGACAACAATCTCCAAGCGGTGAACTTGAATTGATATCAATTATGAAAATCAAACATGACACTGGAAGAATAAAAGTATTTCTTGAGGCGATTCAAAACAAAATAACAAAAGCAACTAACCTAGTTGAAAGTAATATCAACTTAGCTCAAATCGATAATCGGTCAAGCTAAGCACACACCAAGTCAAACTAGGAAGGGTTACTAGAAACTAAAAGAAAAGAATAGAGACGAGGAAAAGCATCGTTCACCTATACACATGCACTTGCGATAATCAATCCCTAATTAATAATGCAAGCATAACCCGAGGACTACGGATCTCGAGGCAGAAACAAGAATAAGAACAAAACATGAACTATAAGGTTGAGTCAACTGACAATGTTTGATAAAACATTCAAATCATGAGACCAACATAAGGAACTAGGGGGTGTTCATTCACAGGACCCCCACCTCTTTTGTTTTATTAGCCTTGAGCAGAAGTTTACCCAACTAATAATATTTATTAAAACCCCGAGAAAACAATATAAGGGCTTGACCATGTGAATCATCTCTAACTATGAAAACAAATACAAAAGCGAGCCGAGGAAAGTGGAAACCAAACGGTATACCATCACACGAGACATTAATATGAAGAGTAGAGTTATTTAGTGATTGATTAAATAACAGGCATAACAATTAATGGTATAGAGAATATAGTGCCTGATTAAGCTCTGCCACGATCGATGACAAGATGGACGGGACTGTATGACAACAACAACGAAGCCTAAATCCATTTTCTTCAAGCTCGTTGGGCGCACAAACATCGAACATCTTCATGTTGGCACAGGTAGGAGTTCACAGCCAGGGTGGGTGGTCTAAAATACAAGCCATCATTTTCCCAACACCGCTCCAAGATCAGCCCTAGAACTTCTGTAGGCCCCATTTTTGGCAAATGAACTTAATCCTTCGTCATACATCCAAACACCTCCACCATCTCCATATGCATCTGATTGCTTCTAATTTGGACCTCCTAACCTTGGTGCTCTCATGTTAGGAGCAGCCTAAATCACGAGACAAAGCGAAAGAAGATGGCTTTGACAACCAAGAACAATCTCTTGGTATAGACTCCATATCCATAAAAACAGGTCCTAGACTTAGCATCCTCAATTAAGGCTGACCGGTCACTAGATTGCTTGAATGCAGCTTGGTGCTTTGCGAGTTCGTCACCGAGGTTGCCACATTTGGCGATGAATAACATCTACAAAGCCAACCCCATGATTTGAAGCTTGGACACAAGAGATATATTGATTACATCACGCTCCACGGCTCACGAAAGGCATCTCTGTAATGATAAATAAACCTTTTCCTTCATCGATTTGAGGACAACATCAAACTCTACTTGCAAGCGTTTAATCTATAGCTCAAGGTGTGATAATTCAACGAAACCTTTATGCCATATGCCACTTAGTGACTCGTTGAAGAAGCTCACATAATTACAAATCAAAAGTGCTTCATGAATATTACGATGTAAAGCAGATCCGCCTCTCTGAGATCTTCTTCCATGGGTTACAAGTAAAATAAGAAGGTCTCGAGTGAGAGAATATTTGCAAACAAATTTCATCGAGTCTCACAGTAACACTCTCACCACATCACATAGTCGATTTTGTGAGAATATCTTGAAGGAGAATCCCGAATTTAAGGATGCATGGATCTATGCACGAGATAAAAACATGGCTGGACATTACTGCTTGTTTGGAAGTGCTCGAAAGGTTCAATGATATTGCAGACATGCTCTGCTTGCTGGCTAAGAACTTTCCTTATCGCGAGGTTGTTCTTTGTGGAGGTCAAACTTAAGCACATGCCTCATGACACCCAAGAAAAACTTACAAACCATTGATGGGTGTCTGCAACATTCCAAGTAACTCACGAGCCTTGCTGCGGGCGCATCCTTCCTAGTTTTGCCTCTGCTTGAACAAGAGCAAGGCCTCCTCGTCCGCATCCACCCTTTCAGCCCCTGTCTGATGCGATCCACAAAGTAGCGGCTGACCAAAAGTGCTTCTGATAAAACTCCAAATACAGAAGCTTCCTCTCCTCCCTTTGCCTGCACAAATCTACGCCCCGTGTACACGAATGCCTGCCACCATAACCAAATTTTTTGAGGTTCTCGCGCCTATGGTACACCCCCTGTTCCGTCAGATTAACGAGAATGAAACAAAGGAGCCCTCGCGGACATTGCTGTTGTAAAAGCAATGGGACGAGAATGAATGTGCCAGGCGAAACATAGCGAGAGGCACAGAAGCAAAAAGGGAGTTGGGTTTAAATATGGCTGACATTTTAGTGGTGCCGCGCCTACTAATTAGACTACTCTTCCTTTTATATTCCTATTACTCTGCTTTCTAAAAATCAGTATTTCTCCATTTTGAATCCCGCTTTGTTCATTAACATTTAGGTTTTGAGGATCCATCGTTATGATGATGATTCCTCTTCGCCGATCAACTCTTTGGAAGAGGCTACCAGAATGTTCTATCATCTGAGATCCAAAGTCCAAAATCGCCCCTCCTCCTGAGAACAAGTCTCCACCTGAATCACGCACTGCCGGGGGAAGGAAGGCGTCCGGGAGGAAACACAGGGAAGAAAAAACCTCTCACCACTTCACATGTAGTCCCGAGCCAGGGTAGCGTGTTGCGAGGCTAAACGAGAATCCAAGGCATACGGCCACGCGCTCAAGTTGCGTGAAAGACTAGGAACAAGTCAAGGCATGTTGGTGAAACAATAAAGGAGAAATGGTAGGTGGCCATCACTTCCACCACCTTGACCAACAGTGAACAAACTATAATCAATAGAGTCCACATCTCCATCCTTGACACATCCAAGAGCTAGGCTAGATAAATGGGGGGAAAAGGAATCAAGAATTAATTTAAATTTAGCTTCTTTTTTCCTTTGTTTTTAAAAAAAAGAAAATCTTTATATATACGGGGCATTACATGCCTCTACCTTTTAGTTTCTTTATAGCCACATCTTTATCTTTCAAATTACCTAATAAACTCTTCCAAAGCTTCCCCGAATTTCGTAAAAGCTGGTTACAATAGATTTTTATTTGAATTACCTCATCACATGTAAGGTTTGTGAAGGTAGGTAGTGGAAGATGTTCATGTCATTTCTCTTCTTAAAATAGAAATAGAAAATTGGAAGGAATAGAAAATATTTTTTAAGTAGGCTAATTCTATGGAAAACATAAGATTTAGTATAAATACATGTTATTTTTATGTCCTAATACATTATGTGAATTTATTATGAATATACGACTAACGTTTTTTCACTTGGTTTAGAGAAATTTTGTGCACTTATGTAAATAATTCTGCTCGAAGCCTTAATAAGTTTAGGTTTTTGTCACCTTGAACTATGTTTAATTGTTCAAGAGACTATTCTCATAAGTTTTCAAATTATAATTTGTACCCAATCTTTAACATGACGAGGATCAAATTGGGGGATAACATATTTTTAAATCTATTTTTAAAATAATTTGTAAAGGATAACAAATAATAATTACCTTAACTCGGAGATAAGTTGGTTGAAGGAACATGTGGTTGAGATGGCGGAGTCTCGGTTGCTCCTATCAGCGTTCTATCTATATCACAAGAGTCCAATGGCATGTCATCATCTCCATTGCACCTTTTCATATTAATAGGGTTCAAAGACAAAAGTTAAGTTCCAGACAGATTTAATCAAAAAGAAGAACTCACTGATGAAGGCGAGGTGACTTTATTAGTGAAATGAGTAGGGTTGGTGCCCTCATTGCCAAACAAGTCTTCATTTTTTTTACACTTCCCCTCAACTCCCAAGACCTAACATTGATTACAACAAGAAATCCAAAGAGTATAACATAAATTCATGGGTACTCACTATAAATATTTACATTATTTGGGTAAATTAGAAAGAATAAAAAATAGATATGGTTGGTTATGTTTTGCTATTCTTATTTTTGAGATGATATTGTGTTAATTACATGAATTTCAAGTTTATGGATGTAAACTAAATGGGGAATTTTTTTTTTGTAAGGAAACTTTGTGCAATTTCTTTTAAACCATAATAAATGAAGGCAGTTTTACTGGTCTTCATGTATCGCCTCTCACCAATGAAAGCATTTTTAATAACTCTTTATAATCTTTTTGGTTATTTTTGTATTATACATGAGAATGCTAAATTGAAAATATAGAATTAATCTTAATTGAGTCCCTCCTTTTTGAATCCTCAGATACATTTAGTTTTATTAACTTCTGGACTTTAATTTTTTGCAATAGGATATTGTGATTCTCTTTCTTTTCAGGAAGGTGAAGAAAGAGTGTTGTCTCTCGGCAGACTTTGAATTGGGTTTCAAATGCTTTGATTGATGCCAGTATTTATTGTGATTGCTTACTGTTTATTGCATGTTATTGACAACTAATTATTGTAGAGGTTTTTCATGTTATATAGCATCTGTCAAATTTATTTAAGTTTTTATTTATAGTTGACTACGATCCTTTTTCCAAAGTGACATGTGGGGGAATGTGCCTTAATCGATAGCGGAGTTAGTTATGTGCTAAAAGGTTCATTGTTCCCCAATAAGGCCATTTAAGCGTCCCATGTTGGACGTTAAGCTGATCATTGACAAGTTTTAAGTTCCTCGTCATACTAAGAACATCTTCTGAACTAACATACTTGGCTTCCCTCTCCACAGGTTTAATATGATGCGGGACTAGAAACAAATTTGGATAGTCCTCCCTACTGATAGGATTTGTCATTAACTATTCCTAGCACAAAGGGAATATTTTAAATGTATTCAATGTGTTGTTAATGTTTTTGCATTGCAGATCATAAACCACAGAAATCATTGATAGTTTGAAATGATCGAGAATCAACTTCCACCCCGATGCGAAAATCCCCAATTTTTATCTCCCTGGAAATTCAAGCGATTGGATATCATTCATGCATGATTACAGCTAAGATTTATGATTCTAATGAAGATGTATATGTAGTTTCAAGCAATTGTTTATAACACCGAGATTTTGGATGTCATTTCGGGATTCAACGTCATTTGACTCTTTTCATTGATCTTCGAACTCCTTTTATATAAGCCTTTCAAAATATTGCCTCCAACTTTTAGCTTAATTAACCCACATGACATCAACGATTGACTTGGACATGTTCCAAGACAAGTTAATACAAAAGAAAGAGCTGGCAATGAAGAAGCAGAGTGAGACTTTAATAGTGAAATGAGTAGGTTGGTGCCCTCATTTGTGAAACAATCTTCATTTTTTTGTTACAGATTGTACATTGAGCATTGATTTGACGAAATCCAAAGAGTATAACATAAATTCATGGGTACTCTTTATAAAGATTTACATTATTTGGGTAAATTAGAAGAATAAAAATAGATATGGTTTGTTATGTTTTGCTATTCTTATTTTCGAGATGATATTGTGTTAATTAGGTGAATTTCAAGTTTATGAATGTAAACTTAATCTCAAAAAACTAAATGGGAATTTATTTTGTAGAGAAACTTTGTGCAATTTCTTTAAACCATAATAAAAGATGGTTTATTATCTTCTTACGTGTGGCCTCTACTAGTAAACATTTTTTAATAACTCTTTATAATCTTTTTGGTTTTTGTGTTATTATATCACTGTTTGAGGAATGAAATTTGAAAATATATGAGATAATCTGCAATGAGAGTCCCTCCTTTTGCAATTTGCCCGAATACATTTAGTTTTATTAACTTCCTATTTCATTTTTTACGGGATCTATTTGTGATTCTCTTTTCTTTGGGGCGAAGTGAAAAAAGTGTTTGTCTCTCTGGAAGATCTTCGGTGGGTTTCTAATCTATACGATTATGAAGTATTTATCTAATTGTTAATTATTCATTATTGCATGTTATGGACTAAAAAATTTACTGTGAGCAGAGTTTTCATGCATATTTGGTGTGGAGCATGTTACGTTTTATTTGAGTAGTTAATTTCTGATCTTTTCCAAGTGACATGTATTTTAGCCCTCTACAATACATTATGTGAATTTATTATTTTGTAATTCTCCCAAGTAATATTTTTTTCAATTTCTTGGTTTAGAGAAATTTTGTGCACTTATACAGTAAACTAATTATATCTGCCTTAATAATTTAAGTTTTAATCACCTTGAACTATGTTTAATTTTAAATTCGAGAAGCTATTCTCTTATAAGTTTTCAAATTGATAATTTGTATGCCCAATCTTGTAAGCTTCCGACGAGGATCAAATTTAGGATAGGCATATTTTAAATCTATTTTTGAAAATAATTTATAAAGTTAACAAATAATAATTACCTTAACATGGAGGTAAGTTGGTTAAAAGGAACATGTGGTTGAGATGAGCTGGACTCTAGGTTGTGGCGTTCTGTCATATCAAAGAGATGATCAACTGAAGTGTCATCTCTATGGTTTTCATCATATTAATAGGATTCAAAGACAAAAGTTAAGTTCAGAGACAGAAAGTTAATATTCAAGAGAAGAGAGTTCAAAAATAGAAGAACATAGTTGACTTTTTAGTGGAAATGAGTAGAGTTGGTGCCTCATTGTGGAAACAGTCTTCATTTTTTTGTTACTTTAATTCAACACTGAGAACTTAGAGTACATGAGAAATCAAAAGAGTATGCTTCATAAATTCATACCCTACTCATATAAATATTTACATTGTTGGAGTGGAAATTAGAAAGAATAAAAAAATAGATATGGTTGGTTATGTTTTTACTATTCTTATTTTTGAGATGATATTGTGTTAATTACATGAATTTCAAGTTTATGGATGTAAACTAAATGAAATTTTTTTAAGAAACTTTTGTTACGCATTTCTTTTAAACCATAATAAGAAAGACAATTTACTATCTTCTTATGTATCGCCTCTCTTAAGAAACATTTTTAATAACTCTTAGATAATCTTTTTGGTTATTTATTTTGTATTATACCGAGAATGAAGTGAATATACTAGAATAATCTTAATTGAGGAGTCCCTCCTTTTGAATTATGCAGATACATTTAGTTTTATTAACTTCCTATTTCATTTTTTGGAGGATATTTGTGATTCTCTTTTCTTTAGCGGTGAAGAAAAGAGTGTTGTCTCGGGCCCAGAACTTCAAGGTGGAGTTTCAATCTTTGATTGAAGTATTTATTGATTATGTTTGTTTATCGTGCATGTTATGGACTAAAAAATATTGTAGAGTTTTCATGTTATTTGTTATGTGGATTTATTCACGTTTTTATTTATAGTTGACTCTGATCAACTTTTCCGAAGTGACATGTGGGGGAATGTGCCTTAGTCAATGATAGGATTAGTTGTATGTGCTAAGGGGCTTGTTCCTCAATAAGGCCATTTCAAGCATCCCAAGTCGGGACATTAGACTCGATCATCGAAGGCGATTTTTAAGTTGCCCGATCATACCTAAGAACATCTTCTTGAAGTAACATACTTATTTTCCCTCCAGCTTAATATGATGCGCACTAGAAACACAATTCCTCTTTCCCATACATCAGGATTTGACATTAACTTCATTCGCTCACTTACAAAGGGAGGGGAAAGATTTTAAATGTATTCAATGTTGTTAATGTTTTGCATTGCAGAGAAATCGAAACCACGAAATAGATGATAGATTAGAAATGACTGAAGATCAACTCCACCCGATGCGAAATCCCAATTTTATCCTGCGAAATTCGAAGCGATTGGAGATCATTCGCATGATGGTTCCTGCTTGGATTTGTGATTCTAATGAAGCATGTATATGTAGTTTCAAGTGAATTGTTTGGGTACAACTGAGATTTGTGGATGTCGATAGCGAGTTCAACGTCATATGATCTTAGC